>BMAU01003226.1:0-25057 GCA_019973935.1 Trichonephila clavipes
GTACTGTGGAAAAGAGTCCCAAACATGCATGAGAGGGTATCCACGTTTAAGTTTCGAAATAGAGTACACGCGCAGTCTTGAGACGAGGATTTCGAAGCATTTATATTTATAAATATTTGGAATCTGATGGATCGACTGGGTGGGTGCTCGATTTCGTTTAATGTAAAAAGTACAAAAAACACTTTTCACACTCCCCAAACACCCCTTCCAATACTCTAGTTTAAAATTTAAAATACAACTCATTGTACTGTGGAAAAGAGTCCCAAACATGCATGAGAGGGTATCCACGTTTAAGATTCGAAATAGAGTACACGCGCAGTCTTGAGACGAGGATTTCGAAGCATTTATATTTATAAATATTTGGAATCTGATGGATCGACTGGGTGGGTGCTCGATTTCGTTTAATGTAAAAAAGTACAAAAAACACTTTTCACACTCCCCCAAACACCCCTTCCAATACTAGTTTAAAATTTAAAATACAACTCATTGTACTGTGGAAAAGAGTCCCAAACATGCATGAGAGGGTATCCACGTTTAAGTTTCGAAATAGAGTACACGCGCAGTCTTGAGACGAGGATTTCGAAGCATTTATATTTATAAATATTTGGAATCTGATGGATCGACTGGGTGGGTGCTCGATTTCGTTTAATGTAAAAAGTACAAAAAACACTTTTCACACTCCCCCAAACACCCCTTCCAATACTCTAGTTTAAAATTTAAAATACAACTCATTGTACTGTGGAAAAGAGTCCCAAACATGCATGAGAGGGTATCCACGTTTAAGTTTCGAAATAGAGTACACGCGCAGTCTTGAGACGAGGATTTCGAAGCATTTATATTTATAAATATTTGGAATCTGATGGATCGACTGGGTGGGTGCTCGATTTCGTTTAATGTAAAAAGTACAAAAACACTTTTCACACTCCCCCAAACACCCCTTCCAATACTCTAGTTTAAAATTTAAAATACAACTCATTGTACTGTGGAAAAGAGTCCCAAACATGCATGAGAGGGTATCCACAGTTTAAGTTTCGAAATAGAGTACAAAAAACACTTTTACACGCGCAGTCTTGAGACGAGGATTTCGAAGCATTTATATTTATAAATATTTGGAATTTATGATGGATCGACTGGGTGGGTGCTCGATTTCGTTTAATGTAAAAAGTACAAAAAACACTTTTCACACTCCCCCAAACACCCCTTCCAATACTCTAGTTTAAAATTTAAAATACAACTCAGTGTACTGTGGAAAAGAGTCCCAAACATGCATGAGAGGGTATCCACGTTTAAGTTTCGAAATAGAGTACACGCGCAGTCTTGAGACGAGGATTTCGAAGCATTTATATTTATAAATATTTGGAATCTGATGGATCGACTGGGTGGGTGCTCGATTTCGTTTAATGTAAAAAGTACAAAAAACACTTTTCACACTCCCCCAAACACCCCTTCCAATACTCTTGTTTAAAATTTAAAATACAACTCATTGTACTGTGGAAAAGAGTCCCAAACATGCATGAGAGGGTATCCACGTTTAAGTTTCGAAATAGAGTACACGCGCAGTCTTGAGACGAGGATTTCGAAGCATTTATATTTATAAATATTTGGAATCTGATGGATCGACTGGGTGGGTGCTCGATTTCGTTTAATGTAAAAAGTACAAAAAACACTTTTCACACTCCCCCAAACACCCCTTCCAATACTCTTGTTTAAAATTTAAAATACAACTCATTGTACTGTGGAAAAGAGTCCCAAACATGCATGAGAGGGAGTTTAAGATTCGAAATAGAGTACACGCGCAGTTTAAGATTTCGAAGCATTTATATTTATAAATAATCGACTGGGTGGGTGCTCGAGTTTAAGTAAAAAGTACAAAAAACACTTTTCACACGCGCAGTCTTGAGACGTTTAGGATTTACAAGCATTTATATTTATAAATATTTGGAATCTGATGGACTGGGTGGGTGCTCGATTTCGTTTAATGTAAAAAGTACAAAAACACTTTTCACACTCCCCAAAAACCCCTTCCAATACTCTAGTTTAAAATTTAAAATACAACTCAGTGTACGTTTACATTTATGGGGTGGGTGCTCGATTTCGAAGCATTTATATTTATAAATTGCTCGTTTAATGTAAAAAGTACAAAAAACACTTTTCACACTCCCCCAAACACCCCTTCCAATACTCTAGTTTAAAATTTAAAATACAACTCAGTGTACTGTGGAAAAGAGTCCCAAACATGCATGAGAGGGTATCCACGTTTAAGTTTCGAAATAGAGTACACGCGCAGTCTTGAGACGAGGATTTCGAAGCATTTATATTTATAAATATTTGGAATCTGATGGATCGACTGGGTGGGTGCTCGATTTCGTTTAATGTAAAAAGTACAAAAACACTTTTCACACTCCCCCAAACACCCCTTCCAATACTCTAGTTTAAAATTTAAAATACAACTCAGTGTACTGTGGAAAAGAGTCCCAAACATGCATGAGAGGGTATCCACGTTTAAGATTCGAAATAGAGTACACGCGCAGTCTTGAGACGAGGATTTCGAAGCATTTATATTTATAAATATTTGGAATCTGATGGATCGACTGGATGGGTGCTCGATTTCGTTTAATGTAAAAAGTACAAAAAACACTTTTCACACTCCCCCAAACACCCCTTCCAATACTCTTGTTTAAAATTTAAAATACAACTCATTGTACTGTGGAAAAGAGTCCCAAACATGCATGAGAGGGTATCCACGTTTAAGATTCGAAATAGAGTACACGCGCAGTCTTGAGACGAGGATTTCGAAGCATTTATATTTATAAATATTTGGAATCTGATGGATCGACTGGGTGGGTGCTCGATTTCGTTAATGTAAAAAGTACAAAAAACACTTTTCACACTCCCCCAAACACCCCTTCCAATACTCTAGTTTAAAATTTAAAATACAACTCATTGTACTGTGGAAAAGAGTCCCAAACATGCATGAGAGGGTATCCACGTTTAAGATTCGAAATAGAGTACACGCGCAGTCTTGAGACGAGGATTTCGAAGCATTTATATTTATAAATATTTGGAATCTGATGGATCGACTGGGTGGGTGCTCGATTTCGTTTAATGTAAAAAGTACAAAAAACACTTTTCACACTCCCCCAAACACCCCTTCCAATACTCTAGTTTAAAATTTAAAATACAACTCAGTGTACTGTGGAAAAGAGTCCCAAACATGCATGAGAGGGTATCCACGTTTAAGTTTCGAAATAGAGTACACGCGCAGTCTTGAGACGAGGATTTCGAAGCATTTATATTTATAAATATTTGGAATCTGATGGATCGACTGGGTGGGTGCTCGATTTCGTTTAATGTAAAACTGGGTGGGTGCTCGATTTCGTTTAATGTAAAATTTGAGAGGAAAACAAAAAACACTTTTCACACTCCCCCAAACACCCCTTCCAATACTCTTGTTTAAAATTTAAAATACAACTCATTGTACTGTGGAAAAGAGTCCCAAACATGCATGAGAGGGTATCCACGTTTTAAGTTTCGAAATAGAGTACACGCGCAGTCTTGAGACGAGGATTTCGAAGCATTTATATTTATAAATATTTGGAATCTGATGGATCGACTGGGTGGGTGCTCGATTTCGTTTAATGTAAAAAGTACAAAAAACACTTTTCACACTCCCCCAAACACCCCTTCCAATACTCTAGTTTAAAATTTAAAATACAACTCATTGTACTGTGGAAAAGAGTCCCAAACATGCATGAGAGGGTATCCACGTTTAAGTTTCGAAATAGAGTACACGCGCAGTCTTGAGACGAGGATTTCGAAGCATTTATATTTATAAATATTTGGAATCTGATGGATCGACTGGGTGGGTGCTCGATTTCGTTTAATGTAAAAAGTACAAAAAAAAACTTTTCACACTCCCCCAAACACCCCTTCCAATACTCTAGTTTAAAATTTAAAATACAACTCATTGTACTGTGGAAAAGAGTCCCAAACATGCATGAGAGGGTATCCACGTTTAAGTTTCGAAATAGAGTACACGCGCAGTCTTGAGACGAGGATTTCGAAGCATTTATATTTATAAATATTTGGAATCTGATGGATCGACTGGGTGGGTGCTCGATTTCGTTTAATGTAAAAAGTACAAAAAACACTTTTCACACTCCCCCAAACACCCCTTCCAATACTCTAGTTTAAAATTTAAAATACAACTCATTGTACTGTGGAAAAGAGTCCCAAACATGCATGAGAGGGTATCCACGTTTAAGATTCGAAATAGAGTACACGCGCAGTCTTGAGACGAGGATTTCGAAGCATTTATATTTATAAATATTTGGAATCTGATGGATCGACTGGGTGGGTGCTCGATTTCGTTTAATGTAAAAAGTACAAAAACACTTTTCACACTCCCCAAACACCCCTTCCAATACTCTAGTTTAAAATTTAAAATACAACTCAGTGTACTGTGGAAAAGAGTCCCAAACATGCATGAGAGGGTATCCACGTTTAAGTTTCGAAATAGAGTACACGCGCAGTCTTGAGACGAGGATTTCGAAGCATTTATATTTATAAATATTTGGAATCTGATGGATCGACTGGGTGGGTGCTCGATTTCGTTTAATGTAAAAAGTAAAAAAACACTTTTCACACTCCCCCAAACCCCCCTTCCAATACTCTAGTTTAATATTTGAAATACAACTCAGTGTACTGTGGAAAAGAGTCCCAAACATGCATGAGAGGGTATCCACGTTTAAGTTTCCGAAATAGAGTACACGCGCAGTCTTGAGACGAGGATTTCGAAGCATTTATATTTATAAATATTTGGAATCTGATGGATCGACTGGATGGGTGCTCGATTTCGTTTAATGTAAAAAGTACAAAAAACACTTTTCACACTCCCCCAAACACCCCTTCCAATACTCTAGTTTAAAATTTAAAATACAACTCATTGTACTGTGGAAAAGAGTCCCAAACATGCATGAGAGGGTATCCACGTTTAAGTTTCGAAATAGAGTACACGCGCAGTCTTGAGACGAGGATTTCGAAGCATTTATATTTATAAATATTTGGAATCTGATGGATCGACTGGGTGGGTGCTCGATTTCGTTTAATGTAAAAAGTAAAAAACACTTTTCACACTCCCCAAACACCCCTTCCAATACTCTAGTTTAAAATTTAAAATTTAAAATACAACTCATTGTACTGTGGAAAAGAGTCCCAAACATGCATGAGAGGGTATCCACGTTTAAGATTCGAAATAGAGTACACGCGCAGTCTTGAGACGAGGATTTCGAAGCATTTATATTTATAAATATTTGGAATCTGATGGATCGACTGGGTGGGTGCTCGATTTCGTTTAATGTAAAAAGTACAAAAAAACACTTTTCACACTCCCCCAAACACCCCTTCCAATACTCTAGTTTAAAATTTAAAATACAACTCAGTGTACTGTGGAAAAGAGTCCCAAACATGCATGAGAGGGTATCCACGTTTAAGTTTCGAAATAGAGTACACGCGCAGTCTTGAGACGAGGATTTCGAAGCATTTATATTTATAAATATTTGGAATCTGATGGATCGACTGGGTGGGTGCTCGATTTCGTTTAATGTAAAAAGTACAAAAAACACTTTTCACACTCCCCCAAACACCCCTTCCAATACTCTAGTTTAAAATTTAAAATACAACTCAGTGTACTGTGGAAAAGAGTCCCAAACATGCATGAGAGGGTATCCACGTTTAAGTTTCGAAATAGAGTACACGCGCAGTCTTGAGACGAGGATTTCGAAGCATTTATATTTATAAATATTTGGAATCTGATGGATCGACTGGGTGGGTGCTCGATTTCGTTTAATGTAAAAAGTACAAAAAACACTTTTCACACTCCCCCAAACACCCCTTCCAATACTCTTGTTTAAAATTTAAAATACAACTCATTGTACTGTGGAAAAGAGTCCCAAACATGCATGAGAGGGTATCCACGTTTAAGATTCGAAATAGAGTACACGCGCAGTCTTGAGACGAGGATTTCGAAGCATTTATATTTATAAATATTTGGAATCTGATGGATCGACTGGGTGGGTGCTCGATTTCGTTTAATGTAAAAAGTAAAAAAACACTTTTCACACTCCCCCAAACACCCCTTCCAATACTCTAGTTTAAAATTTAAAATACAACTCAGTGTACTGTGGAAAAGAGTCCCAAACATGCATGAGAGGGTATCCACGTTTAAGTTTCGAAATAGAGTACACGCGCAGTCTTGAGACGAGGATTTCGAAGCATTTATATTTATAAATATTTGGAATCTGATGGATCGACTGGGTGGGTGCTCGATTTCGTTTAATGTAAAAAGTACAAAAAACACTTTTCACACTCCCCCAAACACCCCTTCCAATACTCTAGTTTAAAATTTAAAATACAACTCATTGTACTGTGGAAAAGAGTCCCAAACATGCATGAGAGGGTATCCACGTTTAAGTTTCGAAATAGAGTACACGCGCAGTCTTGAGACGAGGATTTCGAAGCATTTATATTTATAAATATTTGGAATCTGATGGATCGACTGGGTGGGTGCTCGATTTCGTTTAATGTAAAAAGTACAAAAAACACTTTTCACACTCCCCCAAACACCCCTTCCAATACTCTTGTTTAAATTTAAAATACAACAACTCATTGTACTGTGGAAAAGAGTCCCAAACATGCATGAGAGGGTATCCACGTTTAAGTTTCGAAATAGAGTACACGCGCAGTCTTGAGACGAGGATTTCGAAGCATTTATATTTATAAATATTTGGAATCTGATGGATCGACTGGGTGGGTGCTCGATTTCGTTTAATGTAAAAAGTAAAAAAAAACACTTTTTCACTCCCCAAACACCCCTTCCAATACTCTAGTTTAAAATTTAAAATACAACTCAGTGTACTGTGGAAAAGAGTCCCAAACATGCATGAGAGGGTATCCACGTTTAAGTTTCGAAATAGAGTACACGCGCAGTCTTGAGACGAGGATTTCGAAGCATTTATATTTATAAATATTTGGAATCTGATGGATCGACTGGGTGGGTGCTCGATTTCGTTTAATGTAAAAAGTACAAAAAACACTTTTCACACTCCCCAAACACCCCTTCCAATACTCTAGTTTAAAATTTAAAATACAACTCATTGTACTGTGGAAAAGAGTCCCAAACATGCATGAGAGGGTATCCAAGTTTAAGATTCGAAATAGAGAACACGCGCAGTCTTGAGACGAGGATTTCGAAGCATTTATATTTATAAATATTTGGAATCTGATGGATCGACTGGGTGGGTGCTCGATTTCGTTTAATGTAAAAAGTACAAAAAACACTTTTCACACTCCCCCAAACACCCCTTCCAATACTCTAGTTTAAAATTTAAAATACAACTCAGTGTACTGTGGAAAAGAGTCCCAAACATGCATGAGAGGGTATCCACGTTTAAGTTTCGAAATAGAGTACACGCGCAGTCTTGAGACGAGGATTTCGAAGCATTTATATTTATAAATATTTGGAATCTGATGGATCGACTGGGTGGGTGCTCGATTTCGTTTAATGTAAAAAGTACAAAAAACACTTTTCACACTCCCCCAAACACCCCTTCCAATACTCTTGTTTAAAATTTAAAATACAACTCATTGTAGTGTGGAAAATAGTCCCAAACATGCATGAGAGGGTATCCACGTTTAAGTTTCGAAATAGAGTACACGCGCAGTCTTGAGACGAGGATTTCGAAGCATTTATATTTATAAATATTTGGAATCTGATGGATCGACTGGTTGAGTTCTCGATTTAGTTTAATGCAAAAAGTAAAAAAAAAAACATTTTTCACACTCACCCAAACACCCCTTCCAATACTCTAGTTTAAAATTTAAAATACAACTCATTGTACTGTGGAAAAGAGTCCCAAACATGCATGAGAGGGTATCCACGTTTAAGTTTCGAAATAGAGTACACGCGCAGTCTTGAGACGAGGATTTCGAAGCATTTATATTTATAAATATTTGGAATCTGATGGATCGACTGGGTGGGTGCTCGATTTCGTTTAATGTAAAAAGTACAAAAAACACTTTTCACACTCCCCCAAACACCCCTTCCAATACTCTTGTTTAAAATTTAAAATACAACTCATTGTACTGTGGAAAAGAGTCCCAAACATGCATGAGAGGGTATCCACGTTTAAGATTCGAAATAGAGTACACGCGCAGTCTTGAGACGAGGATTTCGAAGCATTTATATTTATAAATATTTGGAATCTGATGGATCGACTGGGTGGGTGCTCGATTTCGTTTAATGTAAAAAGTACAAAAAACACTTTTCACACTCCCCAAACACCCCTTCCAATACTCTAGTTTAAAATTTAAAATACAACTCATTGTACTGTGGAAAAGAGTCCCAAACATGCATGAGAGGGTATCCACGTTTAAGATTCCGAATAAGAGTACACGCGCAGTCTTGAGACGAGGATTTCGAAGCATTTATATTTATAAATATTTGGAATCTGATGGATCGACTGGGTGGGTGCTCGATTTCGTTTAATGTAAAAAGTACAAAAAACACTTTTCACACTCCCCCAAACACCCCTTCCAATACTCTAGTTTAAAATTTAAAATACAACTCAGTGTACTGTGGAAAAGAGTCCAAAAACATGCATGAGAGGGTATCCACGTTTAAGTTTCGAAATAGAGTACACGCGCAGTCTTGAGACGAGGATTTCGAAGCATTTATATTTATAAATATTTGGAATCTGATGGATCGACTGGGTGGGTGCTCGATTTCGTTTAATGTAAAAAGTACAAAAAACACTTTTCACACTCCCCCAAACACCCCTTCCAATACTCTTGTTTAAAATTTAAAATACAACTCATTGTACTGTGGAAAAGAGTCCCAAACATGCATGAGAGGGTATCCACGTTTAAGTTTCGAAATAGAGTACACGCGCAGTCTTGAGACGAGGATTTCGAAGCATTTATATTTATAAATATTTGGAATCTGATGGATCGACTGGGTGGGTGCTCGATTTCGTTTAATGTAAAAAGTAAAAAAAAAACATTTTTCACACTCCCCCAAACACCCCTTCCAATACTCTTGTTTAAAATTTAAAATACAACTCATTGTACTGTGGAAAAGAGTCCCAAACATGCATGAGAGGGTATCCACGTTTAAGTTTCGAAATAGAGTACACGCGCAGTCTTGAGACGAGGATTTCGAAGCATTTATATTTATAAATATTTGGAATCTGATGGATCGACTGGGTGGGTGCTCGATTTCGTTTAATGTAAAAAGTACAAAAAACACTTTTCACACTCCCCCAAACACCCCTTCCAATACTCTAGTTTAAAATTTAAAATACAACTCATTGTACTGTGGAAAAGAGTCCCAAACATGCATGAGAGGGTATCCACGTTTAAGTTTCGAAATAGAGTACACGCGCAGTCTTGAGACGAGGATTTCGAAGCATTTATATTTATAAATATTTGGAATCTGATGGATCGACTGGGTGGGTGCTCGATTTCGTTTAATGTAAAAAGTACAAAAAACACTTTTCACACTCCCCCAAACACCCCTTCCAATACTCTAGTTTAAAATTTAAAAAATACAACTCATTGTACTGTGGAAAAGAGTCCCAAACATGCATGAGAGGGTATCCATCCAAGTTTAAGTTTCGAAATAGAGTACACGCGCAGTCTTGAGACGAGGATTTCGAAGCATTTATATTTATAAATATTTGGAATCTGATGGATCGACTGGGTGGGTGCTCGATTTCGTTTAATGTAAAAAGTACAAAAACACTTTTCACACTCCCCCAAACACCCCTTCCAATACTCTAGTTTAAAATTTAAAATACAACTCAGTGTACTGTGGAAAAGAGTCCCAAACATGCATGAGAGGGTATCCACGTTTAAGTTTCGAAATAGAGTACACGCGCAGTCTTGAGACGAGGATTTCGAAGCATTTATATTTATAAATATTTGGAATCTGATGGATCGACTGGGTGGGTGCTCGATTTCGTTTAATGTAAAAAGTACAAAAAACACTTTTCACACTCCCCCAAACACCCCTTCCAATACTCTTGTTTAAAATTTAAAATACAACTCATTGTACTGTGGAAAAGAGTCCCAAACATGCATGAGAGGGTATCCACGTTTAAGATTCGAAATAGAGTACACGCGCAGTCTTGAGACGAGGATTTCGAAGCATTTATATTTATAAATATTTGGAATCTGATGGATCGACTGGGTGGGTGCTCGATTTCGTTTAATGTAAAAAGTACAAAAAACACTTTTCACACTCCCCCAAACACCCCTTCCAATACTCTTGTTTAAAATTTAAAATACAACTCATTGTACTGTGGAAAAGAGTCCCAAACATGCATGAGAGGGTATCCACGTTTAAGATTCGAAATAGAGTACACGCGCAGTCTTGAGACGAGGATTTCGAAGCATTTATATTTATAAATATTTGGAATCTGATGGATCGACTGGGTGGGTGCTCGATTTCGTTTAATGTAAAAAGTAAAAAAAACACTTTTCACACTCCCCCAAACACCCCTTCCAATACTCTAGTTTAAAATTTAAAATACAACTCATTGTACTGTGGAAAAGAGTCCCAAACATGCATGAGAGGGTATCCACGTTTAAGATTCGAAATAGAGTACACGCGCAGTCTTGAGACGAGGATTTCGAAGCATTTATATTTATAAATATTTGGAATCTGATGGATCGACTGGGTGGGTGCTCGATTTCGTTTAATGTAAAAAGTACAAAAAACACTTTTCACACTCCCCCAAACACCCCTTCCAATACTCTAGTTTAAAATTTAAAATACAACTCAGTGTACTGTGGAAAAGAGTCCCAAACATGCATGAGAGGGTATCCACGTTTAAGTTTCGAAATAGAGTACACGCGCAGTCTTGAGACGAGGATTTCGAAGCATTTATATTTATAAATATTTGGAATCTGATGGATCGACTGGGTGGGTGCTCGATTTCGTTTAATGTAAAAAAAGTACAAAAAACACTTTTCACACTCCCCCAAACACCCCTTCCAATACTCTTGTTTAAAATTTAAAATACAACTCAGTGTACTGTGGAAAAGAGTCCCAAACATGCATGAGAGGGTATCCACGTTTAAGTTTCGAAATAGAGTACACGCGCAGTCTTGAGACGAGGATTTCGAAGCATTTATATTTATAAATATTTGGAATCTGATGGATCGACTGGGTGGGTGCTCGATTTCGTTTAATGTAAAAAGTACAAAAAACACTTTTCACACTCCCCAAACACCCCTTCCAATACTCTTGTTTAAAATTTAAAATACAACTCATTGTACTGTGGAAAAGAGTCCCAAACATGCATGAGAGGGTATCCACGTTTAAGATTCGAAATAGAGTACACGCGCAGTCTTGAGACGAGGATTTCGAAGCATTTATATTTATAAATATTTGGAATCTGATGGATCGACTGGGTGGGTGCTCGATTTCGTTTAATGTAAAAAGTACAAAAAAACACATTTCACACTCCCCCAAACACCCCTTCCAATACTCTAGTTTAAAATTTAAAATACAACTCATTGTACTGTGGAAAAGAGTCCCAAACATGCATGAGAGGGTATCCACGTTTAAGTTTCGAAATAGAGTACACGCGCAGTCTTGAGACGAGGATTTCGAAGCATTTATATTTATAAATATTTGGAATATGATGGATCGACTGGTTGAGTTCTCGATTTAGTTTAATGCAAAAAGTAAAAAAAAAACACTTTTCACACTCCCCCAAACACCCCTTCCAATACTCTAGTTTAAAATTTAAAATACAACTCAGTGTACTGTGGAAAAGAGTCCCAAACATGCATGAGAGGGTATCCACGTTTAAGTTTCGAAATAGAGTACACGCGCAGTCTTGAGACGAGGATTTCGAAGCATTTATATTTATAAATATTTGGAATCTGATGGATCGACTGGGTGGGTGCTCGATTTCGTTTAATGTAAAAAGTACAAAAAACACTTTTCACACTCCCCCAAACACCCCTTCCAATACTCTTGTTTAAAATTTAAAATACAACTCATTGTACTGTGGAAAAGAGTCCCAAACATGCATGAGAGGGTATCCACGTTTAAGTTTCGAAATAGAGTACACGCGCAGTCTTGAGACGAGGATTTCGAAGCATTTATATTTATAAATATTTGGAATCTGATGGATCGACTGGGTGGGTGCTCGATTTCGTTTAATGTAAAAAGTACAAAAAACACTTTTCACACTCCCCCAAACACCCCTTCCAATACTCTAGTTTAAAATTTAAAATACAACTCATTGTACTGTGGAAAAGAGTCCCAAACATGCATGAGAGGGTATCCACGTTTAAGTTTCGAAATAGAGTACACGCGCAGTCTTGAGACGAGGATTTCGAAGCATTTATATTTATAAATATTTGGAATCTGATGGATCGACTGGGTGGGTGCTCGATTTCGTTTAATGTAAAAAGTAAAAAAACACTTTTCACACTCCCCCAAACACCCCTTCCAATACTCTAGTTTAAAATTTAAAATACAACTCATTGTACTGTGGAAAAGAGTCCCAAACATGCATGAGAGGGTATCCACGTTTAAGATTCGAAATAGAGTACACGCGCAGTCTTGAGACGAGGATTCGAAGCATTTATATTTATAAATATTTGGAATATGATGGATCGACTGGGTGGGTGCTCGATTTCGTTTAATGTAAAAAGTACAAAAAACACTTTTCACACTCCCCAAACACCCCTTCCAATACTCTAGTTTAAAATTTAAAATACAACTCATTGTACTGTGGAAAAGAGTCCCAAACATGCATGAGAGGGTATCCACGTTTAAGATTCGAAATAGAGAACACGCGCAGTCTTGAGACGAGGATTTCGAAGCATTTATATTTATAAATATTTGGAATCTGATGGATCGACTGGGTGGGTGCTCGATTTCGTTTAATGTAAAAAGTACAAAAACACTTTTCACACTCCCCCAAACACCCCTTCCAATACTCTAGTTTAAAATTTAAAATACAACTCAGTGTACTGTGGAAAAGAGTCCCAAACATGCATGAGAGGGTATCCACGTTTAAGTTTCGAAATAGAGTACACGCGCAGTCTTGAGACGAGGATTTCGAAGCATTTATATTTATAAATATTTGGAATCTGATGGATCGACTGGGTGGGTGCTCGATTTCGTTTAATGTAAAAAGTACAAAAAACACTTTTCACACTCCCCCAAACACCCCTTCCAATACTCTTGTTTAAAATTTAAAATACAACTCATTGTACTGTGGAAAAGAGTCCCAAACATGCATGAGAGGGTATCCACGTTTAAGTTTCGAAATAGAGTACACGCGCAGTCTTGAGACGAGGATTTCGAAGCATTTATATTTATAAATATTTGGAATATGATGGATCGACTGGTTGAGTTCTCGATTTAGTTTAATGCAAAAAGTAAAAAAAAAACATTTTTCACACTCACCCAAACACCCCTTCCAATACTCTAGTTTAAAATTTAAAATACAACTCATTGTACTGTGGAAAAGAGTCCCAAACATGCATGAGAGGGTATCCACGTTTAAGATTCGAAATAGAGAACACGCGCAGTCTTGAGACGAGGATTTCGAAGCATTTATATTTATAAATATTTGGAATCTGATGGATCGACTGGGTGGGTGCTCGATTTCGTTTAATGTAAAAAGTACAAAAAACACTTTTCACACTCCCCCAAACCCCCCTTCCAATACTCTTGTTTAAAATTTAAAATACAACTCATTGTACTGTGGAAAAGAGTCCCAAACATGCATGAGAGGGTATCCACGTTTAAGATTCGAAATAGAGAACACGCGCAGTCTTGAGACGAGGATTTCGAAGCATTTATATTTATAAATATTTGGAATCTGATGGATCGACTGGGTGGGTGCTCGATTTCGTTTAATGTAAAAAGTACAAAAAAAACACATTTCACACTCCCCCAAACACCCCTTCCAATACTCTTGTTTAAAATTTAAAATACAACTCATTGTACTGTGGAAAAGAGTCCCAAACATGCATGAGAGGGTATCCACGTTTAAGTTTCGAAATAGAGTACACGCGCAGTCTTGAGACGAGGATTTCGAAGCATTTATATTTATAAATATTTGGAATCTGATGGATCGACTGGGTGGGTGCTCGATTTCGTTTAATGTAAAAAGTACAAAAAAAAACACTTTTCACACTCCCCCAAACACCCCTTCCAATACTCTAGTTTAAAATTTAAAATACAACTCATTGTACTGTGGAAAAGAGTCCCAAACATGCATGAGAGGGTATCCACGTTTAAGATTCGAAATAGAGTACACGCGCAGTCTTGAGACGAGGATTTCGAAGCATTTATATTTATAAATATTTGGAATATGATGGATCGACTGGGTGGGTGCTCGATTTCGTTTAATGTAAAAAGTACAAAAAAACACTTTTCACACTTTAAAAAGTTTAAAAAAAACATTTCACACTCCCCAAAAAAACACTTTTCACAAACCCCCTTCCAATACTCTAGTTTAAAATTTAAAATACAACTCAGTGTACTGTGGAAAAGAGTCCCAAACATGCATGAGAGGGTATCCACGTTTAAGTTTCGAAATAGAGTACACGCGCAGTCTTGAGACGAGGATTTCGAAGCATTTATATTTATAAATATTTGGAATCTGATGGATCGACTGGGTGGGTGCTCGATTTCGTTTAATGTAAAAAGTACAAAAACACTTTTCACACTCCCCCAAACACCCCTTCCAATACTCTAGTTTAAAATTTAAAATACAACTCAGTGTACTGTGGAAAAGAGTCCCAAACATGCATGAGAGGGTATCCACGTTTAAGTTTCGAAATAGAGTACACGCGCAGTCTTGAGACGAGGATTTCGAAGCATTTATATTTATAAATATTTGGAATCTGATGGATCGACTGGGTGGGTGCTCGATTTCGTTTAATGTAAAAAGTACAAAAACACTTTTCACACTCCCCCAAACACCCCTTCCAATACTCTTGTTTAAAATTTAAAATACAACTCATTGTACTGTGGAAAAGAGTCCCAAACATGCATGAGAGGGTATCCACGTTTAAGTTTCGAAATAGAGTACACGCGCAGTCTTGAGACGAGGATTTCGAAGCATTTATATTTATAAATATTTGGAATCTGATGGATCGACTGGGTGGGTGCTCGATTTCGTTTAATGTAAAAAGTACAAAAAAACACTTTTCACACTCCCCCAAACACCCCTTCCAATACTCTAGTTTAAAATTTAAAATACAACTCATTGTACTGTGGAAAAGAGTCCCAAACATGCATGAGAGGGTATCCACGTTTAAGTTTCGAAATAGAGTACACGCGCAGTCTTGAGAAGGATTTCGAAGCATTTATATTTATAAATATTTGGAATCTGATGGATCGACTGGGTGGGTGCTCGATTTCGTTTAATGTAAAAAGTAAAAAACACTTTTCACACTCCCCCAAACACCCCTTCCAATACTCTAGTTTAAAATTTAAAATACAACTCATTGTACTGTGGAAAAGAGTCCCAAACATGCATGAGAGGGTATCCACGTTTAAGATTCGAAATAGAGTACACGCGCAGTCTTGAGACGAGGATTTCGAAGCATTTATATTTATAAATATTTGGAATCTGATGGATCGACTGGGTGGGTGCTCGATTTCGTTTAATGTAAAAAGTAAAAAAACACTTTTCACACTCCCCAAACACCCCTTCCAATACTCTAGTTTAAAATTTAAAATACAACTCATTGTACTGTGGAAAAGAGTCCCAAACATGCATGAGAGGGTATCCACGTTTAAGTTTCGAAATAGAGTACACGCGCAGTCTTGAGACGAGGATTTCGAAGCATTTATATTTATAAATATTTGGAATCTGATGGATCGACTGGGTGGGTGCTCGATTTCGTTTAATGTAAAAAGTACAAAAAACACTTTTCACACTCCCCCAAACACCCCTTCCAATACTCTAGTTTAAAATTTAAAATACAACTCAGTGTACTGTGGAAAAGAGTCCCAAACATGCATGAGAGGGTATCCACGTTTAAGTTTCGAAATAGAGTACACGCGCAGTCTTGAGACGAGGATTTCGAAGCATTTATATTTATAAATATTTGGAATCTGATGGATCGACTGGGTGGGTGCTCGATTTCGTTTAATGTAAAAAGTACAAAAAACACTTTTCACACTCCCCCAAACACCCCTTCCAATACTCTTGTTTAAAATTTAAAATACAACTCATTGTACTGTGGAAAAGAGTCCCAAACATGCATGAGAGGGTATCCACGTTTAAGTTTCGAAATAGAGTACACGCGCAGTCTTGAGACGAGGATTTCGAAGCATTTATTTATAAATATTTGGAATCTGATGGATCGACTGGGTGGGTGCTCGATTTCGTTTAATGTAAAAAGTACAAAAAACACTTTTCACACTCCCCCAAACACCCCTTCCAATACTCTAGTTTAAAATTTAAAATACAACTCAGTGTACTGTGGAAAAGAGTCCCAAACATGCATGAGAGGGTATCCACGTTTAAGTTTCGAAATAGAGTACACGCGCAGTCTTGAGACGAGGATTTCGAAGCATTTATATTTATAAATATTTGGAATCTGATGGATCGACTGGGTGGGTGCTCGATTTCGTTTAATGTAAAAAGTACAAAAAAACACTTTTCACACTCCCCCAAACACCCCTTCCAATACTCTAGTTTAAAATTTAAAATACAACTCAGTGTACTGTGGAAAAGAGTCCCAAACATGCATGAGAGGGTATCCAAGTTTAAGATTCGAAATAGAGTACACGCGCAGTCTTGAGACGAGGATTTCGAAGCATTTATATTTATAAATATTTGGAATCTGATGGATCGACTGGGTGGGTGCTCGATTTCGTTTAATGTAAAAAGTACAAAAACACTTTTCACACTCCCCCAAACACCCCTTCCAATACTCTAGTTTAAAATTTAAAATACAACTCATTGTACTGTGGAAAAGAGTCCCAAACATGCATGAGAGGGTATCCACGTTTAAGTTTCGAAATAGAGTACACGCGCAGTCTTGAGACGAGGATTTCGAAGCATTTATATTTATAAATATTTGGAATCTGATGGATCGACTGGGTGGGTGCTCGATTTCGTTTAATGTAAAAAGTACAAAAAACACTTTTCACACTCCCCCAAACACCCCTTCCAATACTCTAGTTTAAAATTTAAAATACAACTCAGTGTACTGTGGAAAAGAGTCCCAAACATGCATGAGAGGGTATCCACGTTTAAGTTTCGAAATAGAGTACACGCGCAGTCTTGAGACGAGGATTTCGAAGCATTTATATTTATAAATATTTGGAATCTGATGGATCGACTGGGTGGGTGCTCGATTTCGTTTAATGTAAAAAGTACAAAAAACACTTTTCACACTCCCCCAAACACCCCTTCCAATACTCTTGTTTAAAATTTAAAATACAACTCATTGTACTGTGGAAAAGAGTCCCAAACATGCATGAGAGGGTATCCACGTTTAAGTTTCGAAATAGAGTACACGCGCAGTCTTGAGACGAGGATTTCGAAGCATTTATATTTATAAATATTTGGAATCTGATGGATCGACTGGGTGGGTGCTCGATTTCGTTTAATGTAAAAAGTAAAAAAAACACTTTTCACACTCCCCCAAACACCCCTTCCAATACTCTAGTTTAAAATTTAAAATACAACTCATTGTACTGTGGAAAAGAGTCCCAAACATGCATGAGAGGGTATCCACGTTTAAGTTTCGAAATAGAGTACACGCGCAGTCTTGAGACGAGGATTTCGAAGCATTTATATTTATAAATATTTGGAATCTGATGGATCGACTGGGTGGGTGCTCGATTTCGTTTAATGTAAAAAGTACAAAAAAACACATTTCACACTCCCCCAAACACCCCTTCCAATACTCTAGTTTAAAATTTAAAATACAACTCAGTGTACTGTGGAAAAGAGTCCCAAACATGCATGAGAGGGTATCCATCCACGTTTAAGTTTCGAAATAGAGTACACGCGCAGTCTTGAGACGAGGATTTCGAAGCATTTATATTTATAAATATTTGGAATCTGATGGATCGACTGGGTGGGTGCTCGATTTCGTTTAATGTAAAAAGTACAAAAACACTTTTCACACTCCCCCAAACACCCCTTCCAATACTCTAGTTTAAAATTTAAAATACAACTCAGTGTACTGTGGAAAAGAGTCCCAAACATGCATGAGAGGGTATCCACGTTTAAGTTTCGAAATAGAGTACACGCGCAGTCTTGAGACGAGGATTTCGAAGCATTTATATATATAAATATTTGGAATCTGATGGATCGACTGGGTGGGTGCTCGATTTCGTTTAATGTAAAAAGTACAAAAAACACTTTTCACACTCCCCAAACACCCCTTCCAATACTCTAGTTTAAAATTTAAAATACAACTCATTGTACTGTGGAAAAGAGTCCCAAACATGCATGAGAGGGTATCCACGTTTAAGTTTCGAAATAGAGTACACGCGCAGTCTTGAGACGAGGATTTCGAAGCATTTATATTTATAAATATTTGGAATCTGATGGATCGACTGGGTGGGTGCTCGATTTCGTTTAATGTAAAAAGTACAAAAAACACTTTTCACACTCCCCCAAACACCCCTTCCAATACTCTAGTTTAAAATTTAAAATACAACTCATTGTACTGTGGAAAAGAGTCCCAAACATGCATGAGAGGGTATCCACGTTTAAGATTCGAAATAGAGTACACGCGCAGTCTTGAGACGAGGATTTCGAAGCATTTATATTTATAAATATTTGGAATCTGATGGATCGACTGGGTGGGTGCTCGATTTCGTTTAATGTAAAAAGTACAAAAAACACTTTTCACACTCCCCCAAACACCCCTTCCAATACTCTAGTTTAAAATTTAAAATACAACTCATTGTACTGTGGAAAAGAGTCCCAAACATGCATGAGAGGGTATCCACGTTTAAGTTTCGAAATAGAGTACACGCGCAGTCTTGAGACGAGGATTTCGAAGCATTTATATTTATAAATATTTGGAATCTGATGGATCGACTGGGTGGGTGCTCGATTTCGTTTAATGTAAAAAGTACAAAAAACACTTTTCACACTCCCCAAACACCCCTTCCAATACTCTAGTTTAAAATTTAAAATACAACTCAGTGTACTGTGGAAAAGAGTCCCAAACATGCATGAGAGGGTATCCACGTTTAAGTTTCGAAATAGAGTACACGCGCAGTCTTGAGACGAGGATTTCGAAGCATTTATATTTATAAATATTTGGAATCTGATGGATCGACTGGGTGGGTGCTCGATTTCGTTTAATGTAAAAAGTACAAAAACACTTTTCACACTCCCCCAAACACCCCTTCCAATACTCTAGTTTAAAATTTAAAATACAACTCATTGTACTGTGGAAAAGAGTCCCAAACATGCATGAGAGGGTATCCACGTTTAAGTTTCGAAATAGAGTACACGCGCAGTCTTGAGACGAGGATTTCGAAGCATTTATATTTATAAATATTTGGAATCTGATGGATCGACTGGGTGGGTGCTCGATTTCGTTTAATGTAAAAAGTACAAAAAAACACATTTCACACTCCCCCAAACACCCCTTCCAATACTCTAGTTTAAAATTTAAAATACAACTCATTGTACTGTGGAAAAGAGTCCCAAACATGCATGAGAGGGTATCCACGTTTAAGTTTCGAAATAGAGTACACGCGCAGTCTTGAGACGAGGATTTCGAAGCATTTATATTTATAAATATTTGGAATCTGATGGATCGACTGGGTGGGTGCTCGATTTCGTTTAATGTAAAAAGTACAAAAAACACTTTTCACACTCCCCCAAACACCCCTTCCAATACTCTAGTTTAAAATTTAAAATACAACTCAGTGTACTGTGGAAAAGAGTCCCAAACATGCATGAGAGGGTATCCACGTTTAAGTTTCGAAATAGATTACACGCGCAGTCTTGAGACGAGGATTTCGAAGCATTTATATTTATAAATATTTGGAATCTGATGGATCGACTGGGTGGGTGCTCGATTTCGTTTAATGTAAAAAGTACAAAAAACACTTTTCACACTCCCCCAAACACCCCTTCCAATACTCTTGTTTAAAATTTAAAATACAACTCATTGTACTGTGGAAAAGAGTCCCAAACATGCATGAGAGGGTATCCACGTTTAAGATTCGAAATAGAGTACACGCGCAGTCTTGAGACGAGGATTTCGAAGCATTTATATTTATAAATATTTGGAATATGATGGATCGACTGGGTGGGTGCTCGATTTCGTTTAATGTAAAAAGTACAAAAAACACTTTTCACACTCCCCAAACACCCCTTCCAATACTCTAGTTTAAAATTTAAAATACAACTCATTGTACTGTGGAAAAGAGTCCCAAACATGCATGAGAGGGTATCCAAGTTTAAGATTCGAAATAGAGAACACGCGCAGTCTTGAGACGAGGATTTCGAAGCATTTATATTTATAAATATTTGGAATCTGATGGTTCGACTGGGTGGGTGCTCGATTTCGTTTAATGTAAAAAGTACAAAAACACTTTTCACACTCCCCCAATCACCCCTTCCAATACTCTAGTTTAATATTTAAAATACAACTCAGTGTACTGTGGAAAAGAGTCCCAAACATGCATGAGAGGGTATCCACGTTTAAGTTTCGAAATAGATTACACGCGCAGTCTTGAGACGAGGATTTCGAAGCATTTATATTTATAAATATTTGGAATCTGATGGATCGACTGGGTGGGTGCTCGATTTCGTTTAATGTAAAAAGTACAAAAACACTTTTCACACTCCCCAAACACCCCTTCCAATACTCTTGTTTAAAATTTAAAATACAACTCATTGTACTGTGGAAAAGAGTCCCAAACATGCATGAGAGGGTATCCACGTTTAAGATTCGAAATAGAGTACACGCGCAGTCTTGAGACGAGGATTTCGAAGCATTTATATTTATAAATATTTGGAATCTGATGGTTCGACTGGGTGGGTGCTCGATTTAAAAACAATTAGTGAAGACTCGATGAATGCAGCTGTTCACGAAGCAGTCATAGCGATGATAATAATTCAAATATAGCTGTGGCTGTGGATGCACATGGCATAAAAGAGGCTATTCTTCATTGAATGGAGTTGTATGTGCTACGTCTGTTGAGAACGGAAAGGTTATCGATTTTGAAGCTCTCACAAAATATTGTTCTTCATGTAAGGGTAAAAACCATGTGAAAATTGTGCTAAAAATTACGAAGGATTCAGTGGGGGGAATGGAATGTCGGGGGGTATTAAGTATATTTCAGCGATCTGAAACATCACTTAAAAGCATGTTATACGTAGTATCTTGGTGATGGGGACTCAAAAGGATTTCTTACTATAAAAGAAGCAAAAGTATATGGCGACACAGAAGTTGAAAATTAGAATGTGTTGGCCATGTGCAAAGTGTGTATGGGCACACAAGGCTGAGAAACATTCTAAAAATGAGCAAAAGGCATTAAGCTATCAGATGGGAAAATATTTCGGGACGTGGACGGCTAACGCTTAAAGAAGTGGACTCAATCCAACATTATTATGGGCTAGCAATCAGAAAAAAATTTGTCATCTGTGGAGGACGTGAAAAGAGCCATATGGGCTATTTATTTTCATAAACTAAGTACTGAGGATAATCCCTCAACAAGCTTTGTGTCCTCTGGTGAGGATAGCTGGTGCAGTGGTTATAACCGTGGATTGTTATGTGGGGAATTTTATATTCACAAGCATTCTTTACCCCAGTCAATTTTATTGAAAGAAAAAAAAGTGTTTCGGGATCTCACAGAGAAGGACTTATTGGAAAAAGTGCCTTCATGGAAGAACACAAAATCCCAATGAAAGTTTTAACAAAATGTATTTGGGAGCGAAATCAAAAAAAAAACAGTTTTTGTTGGCATTGAAACTTTGAAATTTGGAGTTATGGATGCTGTAATTTGTTTTAAATGATGGATATGCTAGGGATAAAAGTCTTTGAAGCTCTGGGCATTAAATCAGGATACAACACGGAACGTGCCTTACTTATAATTGATAACAAACGAATTTTTTGAGGCTGAACGTATAGTAAATAAAGTGTCATTGGAAGCCAGAAATAAAAGAAGGTCTTTTTAAAAAAGGAAAATGGATAAACAGAATTTAGATGAAGAAAATGAATACCAATCAGGGAAATATTAATCAAATCTATAATGTAAGGAGAAATTTTTTGTTAAGTTTTATTATATTTTTTTCGAATGTTTAATATTTTTAAATTTAGGTACACTTTAAAAACTATTGTAGCATATTGTTTGAAACCTTTATATATCTAAACAGGATACATGTGCATACAGTGAAACAAAATATCTTTTAGTATGTGTCTAATTTTTTTGAAAATTAGATTTTATATGTAAAAACAAAATTAAGATTTTCATAATTTTAAGGTTTTATGATTATTTTTAAGAAATTATGCAATTATATAAATATAAATTAGTTAAAAAACAGATTCATTATGTTTAATATGTTACTTATTATATATTTGTAAATTTTTTTGTATATTCAAAGAATATTTTTGTAAGAAATGGTACCTATACATGAAAATATGTATTACAAGATCTCAGAAAATTATGTTCATGTTAACTAAAAACAAAGTGAAAAAAACATGAATTTAAAATTACTTTGTAACTCTAGAAAATGGTTACATGATTATTATTATTAGTCATATAAAAATAGGCAAGGAAATACTAATTAAGTGTATAATATGTGAAAAATGGTTTTAGTTTTTCACTTTTCCTCAAAAGCATATTTCTTTTGCATTTAGGTACATTTTTTAAAAACTATTGTACCATGATTCCTGATTTTTTATACTTCTTCTATACAAGATGCTGCGTATTAGATAGTGAACCTAATTTTCTCCCTATTAAAATAAGTGCCTAATTTTTGCAAAAAAATTGTTTCTCTATGCATAAAAAAAAAAAAGCAGAAAATAAAAAAAAATTTCAAATTTCAAAGTTTCATAATTTTTTTAAAGAAACTATACTAAAATTTTACTACAAAGGGTTTCACTGTATTTTCCATGGTTATTTTATATATGTAAAAAATATTTTGCATAAAAAAAATGATTACTTTTTAAAAAAATGGTACCCAAACATAAGTATATATTACGAGTTCTCAAAATTATGTATGTTTTACATTTTAATTAAAGTAGTAAAAAAACTTTTGACTTAAAAAAGTTATTTTGTAGTTCTACAGAATAATTAAATTATCCTTATTATAGACATAAAAAAAAAAAAAATCTAAGCTCTATTGGAAATTTTAAATGATATATGTCTCATAAACAAAGGGTCTTAATTTTGGCATTTTACTCTTTCGAGCATGTCCTGGTTCCTTAAGCATTTACTTACAAAATTTTGTTCTGAACATTAGCCTTTTTACTGGTAGATTTTTAAGGACTCTGTCTGCCTTCCATCTTGTTTGGGAGCTTTTTTTGTAATTTAATTTTGAATTATATCAGTTTTGTTGAGGAAGTGATACTAGTAGAAAAATTGATAAATATTTAGAATTTTTTTAGTAATTGTTTAACAACTTCTTTAAATATATTTATCATTGGTATTTAAGTTTTTGTTATATATACAGAAAAAGCTGATATAAGCAGCTAAAACAAGTATTAGTACATCTTAAGAAGGTGATAGGGGAATCAATGTGAGCTAAATTTACCTTCTACGCTCATCTATATGAAAATAAGTATTGAGAACAATATCTCGAAGTAGTCATTCACTTTACAAAAATCATTATCATATTTAGAAAAATATTTGATACTTTTCTTTTGATTGATGATAGAAATTGAAATCCCAAAAATGAATAGGGATTCCACAATAAAAACATTGAAATATTTTTCTCAATACGGAGTGTAAAGGCCGTATCACACGTATACATTTCCAGCAATTTTTTTCGTCCAATTCGAGCAATTTTTACTCAGTTGCCATAGCAAACCGCTTTAGAGCAATTTCTTGCTAGTGAGCTCAAGAAATTGCCCGAAATAAAATCGTTTGAATTCCAGCCAATAGAATCCTGTAAGCTCGAGCGGTATAAAAACAATGTATGGTTGTTTCCGAAAGAGAAAATCGGCGAGTAACATTTCAATGTGGTGAAAGTGCGCGGTTGGACGTCAGATACGTTTTATTTATAAAACTCTTTGTCTCTCAGTGAGAAAACTCGTTGAAATAAGTCTGCGTGTGATACGGCCTCAAGTATTTTTGTATCATATGAAAACTTATTGATATTAATTTTAATTATGAATTTTTAAAATCATGCATTATTTTGTCTGTACAGGAATTTGATCAAAGTTTGATTATGCTTGTGGCATATTTATGCCATTACTATTTAATACGTTTAGAAATGTCTAATATTACAATTTTTTTTTTTTCATAAAAACTTCTGGTTTTCTGCTATTTTGATATCAATGTTCCCCTGCAATTCTATAACCCCACCAAAGGTATTCTAACTGGGAGATGTCATAAAGGGAATCTGAATCTCCCTTCACACACATATTACACTTGTGTTGTCGAAAATGTTAAAAAATTTTGTATATAATTAGATCTATGTCTCACACATTCTGCAAGGTCAAGGACTTGTGGCAGATGTATCATTAGTTCTAGCCTGGTGCCGCTGGAAACCCGTTATGTGGAGAACCCACAGCACATTAAAGCTGTCGAGGCTCAAACGACTCCCCATTGGTATGGTGGGGAAGTTAGGAGATGGGGTGCCAGCTTAGGTGTCATCCTGGTCACTTGACCATGATTCGAAATTATTAGGTCCATAACCAAATATGGAATTCAATCAATCAATAGCTTATTTTGTTGTATAAGTTCGTTTTTACATCATAATATGAACGACAATCCAGGAAAAATCTCCCAAGAAACTTTTTTTTTTGAATTTATTTATATTTTTTATCTCACGGTACAAATTTATGATAATTCCTATTA
>BMAU01003227.1:0-295536 GCA_019973935.1 Trichonephila clavipes
ATGGTCAAGAGACGTGGACGACACCTGAGCTGGCACCCCCTCTCCTAACTACCACACCTACGGGAGGACGTTTCAGCTCTCGACAGATTTAACGTGCATTGCTGCCCTACATGGCGGGTCTTTAGTGGTACTGGGCTCGAACTCGTGACAAGGCAAGCCACGATCCGATACCTATACCATTCGGCTACCGCGGCCCCAACCTGAGTTTACTGGGGAACCCTAATATTCTCCGTTACGCCACTAATTTTGCTTGTTCTGTGAGGTTGTTGCTTAACATTTGCATTCTTAAAGAAGAAAAATTTAGAAATATGCAGGAATTATATTTAAAAACTATTCCTTATAAATCAAAAACTTTGAAAAATAAAATCAATAATAAATTTTTCTCTCTGTATATATATATAAAGTTTCAAATAAAATAACTGTATAAAATTTGTTTGGTAATTCTATGTAATTTAATCGATAGAAAAAACAGCAGCGTACAATCTACATAATTATCTATCTTCATCAATTCTATGCGACGTAGAAAATTAAAACTTGGACAAACTAGAGGAAAAAACATGCAGAAGCAATAATCTCATTCAATTACACATTTTTCCTTACATTCAGTCTAAGAAAAAAAAATTCTACGAGTCTTATAAATTAAAATAATTATGGAAAAACATTGAGTTGGAGACTAATCTGTAAGAAAAAAAAAATTACGAAAACGAAAGAATTTTTTTTTTTACTTCATTTCATTTTCAGGGTTTTTTAAAAATACATGTCGATTGAAAATTCAAAGATTTATGCTATAAAGAATTCAAACTTTTCATGTTGAAAAATATTTTTAATTAACAAGTACTTTTTTTCTGCATTTCTTATTTCAATTTATACATAATCTACATTTATAAAGAAAGCTACGTGGAGGATTGGTAAAGATACTTTCGTATTACCTCAACCTATCGGCAACATTAATATGAAACAAAGTGCATGGGTGCCAATTCAGCGCGTACGAATCATAGGAAAACGGGTTTCCAACTTGGCGAGTTATTAATAGAATTGGCGATTGTTGCGATATGCGATAATATGTAAGAACCAAAATAAATTATGAATGCATAGACGAGTGATCATGTGTCGTGAACTCATAGCTGATATTATTGAATTATGGGTCCGATTCTTGGTACCACTGAAGATCCACCGTGAAGAGAGGCTAATGCTCGTTAAATCTATCCAGGCTAAATGTTCTCCCATTGGCGTGGCTTGGAAGTTTGGAAAGTGTGTTACAAGCTCAGTTGACGTCTTCTTAACTTGTCTGAGGCTCAAAACTACGAGGTCCATCACCAATGGTTCCAGTGTAATTTCATAAAAAATGTTATGCTGATAAAAGAATTAAACCCAAAAAATAAATTTTAAGTTTAGACCATTTTTTTAAGTATATAGATCACATTTGTTACAACGTTAAATTCATTTTCACCCTCTTTTTTCTTTCAGGCCAAAAAGGAATTTTACAATTCTGACTGGAATTATTAAAATAAATTGAGCTTCATTCTCTAGGTAAGAATTATATTTTTAACTTAACTCAGTGACGCAACAGCCCATGAGGATCAAGGCCTACTGTGTCCACATCAGTATACGTGACCTTGGGCCTTGAAGTGCATGAGCAGATGTTCCGGTGAGGTAGTCAGTCTCGTGTGAAACCCCCAGTGTTAAGTTCCCATGCAAGTTTGGTACTCATTTACCGACCCACTGAAGGGATAACAGCCTGAGTCGACCTTGCCCAGCCCGAGGTTTGAACCTCGGACCTATGGTGTGGAAGCGCGATGCACTAGCACTCAACCCAGGGTTTCATTAAATTTTTAAACCATACTAAAAAGTAACAGGTTTAAAAAAAATGCCGTGTTTAATTCGGTATAATTTTTTTAGTTTCGCTTAATATTATTTTTAAATACACTTTATCTGTATATAAATATTGTAATCACTTTGAATTTTTGGAATGAATGAATATTAACGTCACACTGTTCAGCTACACGAGGGCGTTTGGCGACGGACTTCGTAATTCTGAGCCATGGTCAAGTGACGAGAACGACATCTGAACTGGCACCCACCTCTCCTAAATACCACACCAACGGGAGGACGTTTGAGCTCTCGACAGATTTAATGTGCATTGCTCCCCTACACGGCGGGTCTTTGGTGGTACTGGGCTCGAACTCGTGACAAAGCCAGCCACGATCCGATACCTAGACCACTGGGCTACCGCGGCCAAATTCAGTAATAAGAAATAAGGTCAGGGTTCAATTCCACGCGATCAACTTTTTTTTTTCAATTCATTTAATTATTTTTTAAAATTAAATAAATTTATTTTTGAAAGGTTTTTTTAATGATATTTTATGTAATTATTTTGTATTTTATAAAATAAAAAAAATTACTGCAATTATATAAATATTTATATTAAATTTTATATAAATATATTTTTATATTATTAAATAATATTTATAATCTAAATATAATAAATATTAAATGATATTTTACATAAACATTAGTTACAAATAGTTTTATAAACAATATACTATAAATAAAATATTATATATAATATAAAAAAATTATAAAATATATTATATTATTATTAAATTAATTATTTTATATTATAAGTTTAATAAAAAATATGCCTTTTTTATAGATTATTAATTTAATTATTTTAGAATTTTATAAAATATTTTATAAATCCTTTTTAAATAAATTTATTTAATTTTAATAAGTTTATTTAAATAATTTTAATAAGTTTATTTAAATAATTTTAATAAATTTATTTAAATAATTTTAATAATAAATTAATAATAATTTCAATAGTAAATAATAATTTTAATAATAAATGTATAATTTTAACAATAGATTAATAATAATTTTAATAATTAATTATTTAAGTTTAATAATTAATTATTTAAGTTTAATAATTAATTATTTAAGTTTAATAATTAATTAATTAAGTTTAATGATAAATTAATAATAATTTTAATAATTAAGTAATTAATTTTAATAATAAATTAACCATAATTTTAATTATTAATTAATTTTAATAATTTTAAATACTAATAATTAATTAATTAGTTTTAATAATTTTAAATATTAATTAATTAATTTTAATAATTCATTAATTAATTATAATTATTAATAATTTTAAATAATAATTATATTATACTTTTAATTAATAATCATTATATTATATTTTTAATTAATAATAATTATATTAGATTTTTAATTTATAATAATTTTAAATAACTTTACTAATAAATAATTTAATAATAAATTTATTTAAATTTTTTTTATTTTATAAAATACAAAATAATTACATAAAATATCATTTAATATTTAATAAATCTTTCATAAAAAATTTATTTCATTTTAAAAAATAATTAAATGATTTGAAAAAGAAAAGTTGATCCCGTGGAATGGAACCCTGACCTCTCGCAGACGATATACGAATCAGGCTACGGTCTCGTTGGAGGAAATGGAAACTTAATTGTATAAAGGCTAAGCAGGAATTTCGAAGGCTATTTTCTCCAAATTGACTGACCATTTGGCGGAATTACATTGAGAGGTGAACATCCTAAAGGAGTACTACTATTACACCAAGTCTCGATCCCAAATGAATTTCTTTTGTCGTACCCTCCCCTTGTTAGTATTTTATTAATGCATTTTCAAGTATGACTAACTAAAACTCTTGAAAAGAGAACGTCTGTTAACCCTTATATTTTATTAATCTATTCAAAATGGCGAATATAATGTAGATTATCTTAAGAAAATTATTTGTTTAATAGTTAAAAATATGGAAATATTTTATCTGTCTCTTTTGGTAAGTTCTGAATGCCTGTTTTCCTCAGTTAACTGTAATTTTCCATAATACCCGTAAAAAATGCATGTTCAAAAATGACTTATAAATTTTCAAAGCTAAATTTCAAAAATTGATACAGCTGTAAGAAAATCTTGAAAAAAAATTTAAATTACAGTTTATTTTTAAACATTTTCCGTTAGCCATGGGGTAAGCGATTTAATTGTAAACTTTTCATTTTGAAAGGAACATTTATTCGTGCAAAAAAATAACAAGTTACATAAATCTATCAAAGTTAATGTCAAAATTCGAATATTCGATTAGTTCGTAATAAAATTCTCATTCACTAATTGGGACGTCTGGAACGCATACGGTCATCATGAAGCGAGTCCCCTCCCCTCCCCCCCGGTATGGAACATCGGTTGACGATTACGTACCGTATGTGAATTTCTTCCCACACTCATTTTCAAAAAAAAAATGGCTCAAAAAGTATGATGTTGCGCAAGACGTCACATTAATGGAAAAAATATGTTCACTTCAGATAGGGTTACAAAACTATCGTCTGGCGTTTTACTTTACAGCAATTTGAGAGGAATTTTTTCCACCCTTTTTACCACTTGGCGACATGTTTTAAAATTACTGGATTTTTCTTTCTGTCTGGTTTTTCCCCCTTCTCTCAATTTGGCTTATAAACAGGTTTCGAATTTGGGGCAAATTAAAAAAAACCGCGTTCTGGGTTTATGCACGGATTGGCTTATGTTCGGAAATATACAGTATGTACTCATTTTTAAATTCATCTTACAAAAAAGTATCTAACTGATCTTTTAAAGAGACTTCAAAACACATTTGCTTTCTCTCTTTTTATATAATCAACTACTTTAAGGTATCCGACTATTGCGACAACTTTTTTTTAAAAAAATGGAGATATGGTAATTTTTTTGTTGTTTTTAGATTTATTTAGTACATTTTAAGAAAAATATGCAAAAACTAAGAAGAGGAAAAGAAATTATTATTACTAAAATGGGAAAAAATTTACAAAAAATTGCGTAAACGAGGCCCATTCTGTACAGAAAGTTTATGAACAAATATTAAATTTTTCAATTTTGATGTGTTGCTTTGCTATTCTTTTTTTTAAATGACCTTCAGGATAAGAGATATTTTAATTTTTACACAAACTAGAGCATTTCATCTTAGTTATTATACAGCAGTGATTGATAAATCTGAAGGGGGGGTTATAAAACACTTCTACTGTTATATAGAACATACACAAAAGATTTCAGCAAATTATTTTCAAAACTATTCGAGCAATCGCTGTCTCCGTTAACGCTTTTCGAAAAAAAAAACACATTTCGAGTAAAACGCACTTTAAAGTTTGACACCTTATGTAAAGTTATGGTATCTGCTTTTATTAAAACACTTGCAGTTTTTGTTCTAGTGAATGGAAAATATAAAACTGGGTATTTTTTATAAAGCTAATAAGATGGCCAATAAAATTAAATCATAAAAAAATTATGATTTTAGGGTAATTGGGTACCTTAAAGCAGCGATACTCAACCAGCGGCCCACCAATGCCTTTTTAAGTGGCCCGGTCATAGCCCATTTCTCTGAGAAATTTACTTATTTATGAATATTGTATTAAAAATTTGGTGAGAATTTCTTTCTCAAGAAATCAAATATATCAATTTTGCTTTTTGCTGTTGGTATTGTACGGGTACGAATAGGTATTCTTTTTCTATTTAGAACGGTTATGGTTAGTGATAACAGACAACAGTTGAGTAGCGACAATTTTATCGGTGGAACTAATTTTTAATTGTCTTTCATACCTTACAAGGGAAAATTATTCGAAGGAAATATATCGCTTCAAGACGATTGGGAGGTTGACTATTTGGTAGTGAAAAACAAACAAGGATCAGTAATTGTTTGATTTATCACGAAAGGGTTGTATTTAAAAAAATATCAATAAATAGGAATCACACACATTCAATGACACTTTTCTTCGAAGATCTCTTTCAAGAGGTGATAAATAGGCTTTCTTGAATAATATTTGAAACAGCAACAAAGTGTTTTGTCAGTGGTAATATCACAGCGTTGTCAAAGACATCCTATGAAGTCTGATATGTTGTTGATAATTATATGAAACCGTTTACTGGTGCAGAAATTGTGAAGAAGTGTTTTATAAATGCTTCTAATTTAGTGTTAGTGACAAAAATAAAAAATAGTAATTGGAAAAAGCAAAACAGAAGTTATAATATTTTGATCAATATTTTCCTCATTTTAAATTTCCAATGTTATCTTGGTCTTAAAGTATTTTTCTTCCCCTCCTCATCCTCATGTTGCGGCCTGCGTGAAATAACTAACATATGTATGCGGCCCGCGTGAAATAGATGACATCTATATGCGGCCCGGCAGAGAAAAAGGTTGAGTACCTCTGTCTTGAAGCTTTTAAATTTTGTCTGTGTACTTCAGACCATATAAACAGCCAATAAAAGGAAAGAAGAGAAATAGAGACTGAAGCATCACATCATTAAAAATTTGAGACTAAATGCCTAATTACATAAATCGAATAGAACGTTACGAAACTTCGAGAGGTCGTCTTAGAAAGAGAGATCGTCTTCTAAATTATTCCGTAAATACTTCATTATACCGTACTTTCGCATTCGACTTTTAAATTACTGAAATTGTGAAACGAGACATCGCTGCATTTCACATATTTTAGTCGTCTATCTGGTTTTTCAAAATTATTCTCAAATACGTCCTTTCACTTTAGAATATTTTAAGCTTAATATTAGATTTCTCTAACATATACTTAGGAAAACAAATTCGTAGTCAGGAAGAGGAAGATATGTGATTATAAACGCATATTTCGGTTCGCAGGAATAGTTTTGAATAAAAACAGACTATGATAGATGACTTCTTTTCAGATAGTGTACTTGACAAGTAGAGTTCTAATAGTGCTTTTAATCATCCTGAAAATATATAACAGGGAGCAGACGATTTTTTTCTCTCTTTGTGGAACAAATATTCTCCACTTCGGGACGGAATTTTTGGCAGAAAATGCTTTTCTGCGTAACTTGATTTCTACAAGATATATTTCAAAGGAAAAAAAAAACATCCGTGAGGAATAAAATTTTACCAGAAAGAAAAGAAAGCAGATGACTGAGAAGAGACGAAACATAAAAGATAAAAGCATGGAAAGAAACCCGGCAAAAAAATTCTCTACGCCCACTTATACATACATTCACCGTCAAAACCAGATGTGCAAAATGAGAAGGAAAAAAACATACAAATTTACGCGAAAATCTTTGAGAACTGTGACCTTAGGAGACTATAAATTGCTCTACCGGTGGTATAGAAGTCTGGAAAGAAAAAAAAAATTTAAATGTGGTTTGTGGGCTCGAAAAATGTTTGTAAAGATATCTGCAATAAAAATCGGAGGAGAGAAGTTTCTGTTTATCTGTAACTGTGATCTTCGTTCTCTTGAAAGTGTTAGTATTTTCCACTTCTTCGTCCCAAGTTGATCGCGCGCGCGGGATCTTTTTTTTTTCTTTTACGCTGGAGGGAGTTATTCAAAAATAGTTAAAACGTTAAACGTTAACAGCGTCGAATTTTCAATTTATTTTTTGAATTACAATGAATACTTATGTGTGCGATAACAGATAGTTTGATTCACATTGAAAAAGACTTTTAAATCTTTTGATCTAGATTTTGCTATCACTGTGACTCATAGAAAATTCTTTTCAAAATAAATTGTTCCATTGAACATAATAAAATTTAAACGTAAAAAGCATGCAGTTTAACTATCGCAAGACCCTTTTCTCTCAAGTTAGAAATATAATAAAAGGTTTACGAAGAATATTTCTTTGGCGAGACTAAATGTTGTTATTATAACATGTACCTATGCAAGTAAAAATAGTCTGAAAAAGTGGAATAGAAATCTGTGTAAGGCTGAAACTTATATTTCAGCGTTTTCTTCCTTTTTAGGATATTATTCATTTCTACGGAAAGAGGTACTGTTTTATTTAGAAAGAATTTCACTAGGTTCGTTACTGAAGTTATAGAAAATGTAAAATACGAGTATATAAAGGATATTGTTACAAATTAGAGTGGGGACAAAGCAGCCAACGGCCGATTATTTGAATGATAACAGATCTATTGATGAACAAGAACGAACAAATGACCACACGAAGACAAACTGACATATATACACAAAGAAATATTATAACACAGCCTTCTCGGTGACACCTTGGCGATATCTTGTTTTTCACCAAATTTGTCGTTAAGGGTGATAAAGTAGCCATTCTGCCAATCTTGCTCATGTCTTCTATGGTTGTCATAATACTTATTTTTCAACTTGCTTGGAAGCGAGCTGTGCCTGTAAAGCTTAGTTTTTCCACAAGACGAGTGTTGCTGCGGGGAAAACAACATAAGTGGCGAGTTTCAATTTTGGTAGGATTTTTTAAAGGTAAAAAGTCGAAGAGAACAAAATCGATTTTTTTTCCATCATAATGATGAACTTTCATTCTAAGAAAAAAATAATTTACATTAAAGTGTTTTCTAAATGCTTTACAGTCATCTTGATAACACATCTCTCTTTTTCTGAAACTGAAAAATCTATTAGATTACTAGAATTATGACTAAAATTTTTGACCAATTAATCTTTAGAAGAACTGCAATGTAAAAAAGAGGTGAAATCAAAATAGTTTATTATCTTCCTTCATTTTAAACTGATATAATACTAAATTTAAGATCGGGATTTTGAATGTAAGAGCATATTAATCATTGAAATTTAATTCAATTGTGTGAGCAAGACAAGTCAACTATAGAAACCAAAATACAAGTATATCAATATCTTTAAGAGTGCATCTAATCGCAGAGCACAAACACCATGAAGCAGATAATCGGAAATGAAGTAAGTGAGCAAAAAATTTCGCAAGGGGAGTATTTTCGGAAATGAAGCGAAGAGGTGAATTAAAGTAAGAGCATTTTTTTTATTATTATTATTCTCGAAGACAGGCTGGGGGAGTCTTTTGTTGAACATTTAAGGTAGCTAATTTATTTCAGACGAAAGGATTAAACATCGAAAATTCTACTTTCAGAGCACGATTTTCACAAATTAAACAATATTTAAATCATTACGATTCTGTTGCATCTTAATAAAAAAACTATATTTTTTACATCAATCCATTCCTTATAGATATTATCAATTCTTTTTGTAGTAAAATATAATGCTTATTTACAATGACAGAGCTCATTGATCTTTTTTAGTTTTCAGTATTTCACCATTTGGAACAAATTCATACTGATTTTCATTTCAGAGGCATTATTAATGTGTTTTGTGTAATTATTTTCCTTTCAAATGATAACTCATTAGTTCTTTTTGCTATTTTGCATCACAAAAAATAATAATTCGATTTCGTATTCAGTTAAATATGTTGTTCTTAATTGAAAAAGAGATATTTGTCTTTTGGTCCTTTATTTACTTTTTTTGGTATATATTTTTAAGGTTATTTTCGTTGAATGTTACTAAATATGACCTGATACATTTTTGTTACACAGGGTGGTCCCGAATTCATGGTACAAACTTTAAGGGTAGGTACATGACATTGTAACAATCATATATTATATAGGAATGAATGGGCACAAGTGATGCGGTGAGACACAAACACAAAAAATAAGAGACGAAAGGAAAGACAAAGTGTTTATTGAAAGCGTCGTTGACAAGTGTAAAGTTTACATTAACTGTTCAAAATTATGTCCACCAGTACCGATACATGCTTGACAGTGTCGGTAGAGCGATTTCCGTACACGTTCAAGGATGCCAGATATTTCACGCACACGTGCAGCAGCTTCGGATATTCGAACAGCAAGAGCCTCATCTGAGTCAAGTGGAGTCGCATAAAGATTCTTCCGATGTCTCCATAAAAAGTAATAAAGGCTCGATAAATCGGGAGATCGGGGTGGCCAAGGGACTGGTCCATCACTCCCAATCCATCATGTCCCAAACGTAGCATTCCGTTAAGTGCGGACATCGCTGAAAAATTTTGTGATCCAGTATTCGTCGATCAGTAAAGGCAGTATCGCGCGTACACGTTTCAAGAAATTTTTCCTCCAATTCGTGCAATTCTTATTCAGTTGCCTTAGCAAAGGCTTTAGAACAACTTTTTGCTAGTGAGCTCAAAAAGTTGTTCCAAATAAAAGTTGCTTGACATTCCAGCTAATGGGGTTCTTCGGCGCCCTACGTCATAAACAAGATGGTGGCATCGATTTTGTCTAATAAATCAGATATGCCGTATAATATTTTAAATAGGATGATGTTCCATATCTGTTTACACCCATCAACAAAAGCGCAAGCGAAATAAAAGAAATAATTTTGAATGATCGCTTTCCGAAGCAGAAAAATAGACGAGTAATTTTTCAATGTGGAGATAGAGCGCGGCTGACGTCAGAGCATGTAGTTTTGCTTACGGCAACCCTTCCCCCTCAGATTAGACCAAAAATTGGACGAGATTCGACCTTAAATTGCGCGTGTTACATTCGTACCGCAGCTCTGTCCTTACCATTTGCACGGCTGTACAAGAAATGTATGTTTGCTTTTGCGGCATACGTAAAGTCTCCCATCGTATACGTCAGCACAATTGCGAATGGTACTTTTCCCTATTGAGATGCATCATGTTGAACAGCGGCTAGACATCTACTGCCCCCTACCGGCGACGCAACCAACCGATATAGCTCCATTTCTCTCTTCTTTTATTTCCCTTGTTTGCGCCTCACCACGTCATTTGCGCCCATACATTCCAGTGCAATAACTGATTGTTATAGTGGCCTGTATCTGCCCTTAAAATTTGTACCATTAATTTAGGACCACCCTGTATAAACATATTACAATATCAAAATCATACTATTCCTTCACGCGTATAATGAGCGATACATTTTATCATAAAAATCAGAAAATACACCTTTTTCTTTTCTACAGTAAAAAAAAAGGCTTAAACGTAAGTTAGCATAGTGAAACACGTTTAACGCGAAAACATTTAAGATGAAATATTGTTTAACGCGAAATGATACAACGGTCCCGATAAATAGTATTTTTACACCATAAATGCTAAAAATAAAATTATACATATGTTCAAAAAATTACCGCAAATAAAAATAATCCAAACCCCATAAAATAAAGAAAAATATTTTTCTTCACATTCTTATGTTATAAACTTTATACTGAAAGTGATGTATGAATGTTATCGCTAAATATAAAGAATGAGAAAATCAAAGTTTTTTGCAGTTATAAATTTGTTAAAAAATTTAATAAAAATGAGGTTTTCGTTTTTTGTAGACAACTGCCAGATTTTTATTTAAAAGTACGATAGGAAAAATTTATAGTGTTGGAATTGCGTTTTTTCAACTTCAAACCTTTATCCATTTTTTCTCTACTACATAAGCACGTATTTTTTTCGCTCATTTTTTCAATAAATATCCGTTCCATCTTGCTTCAGAGATGACAGAGTTCTTTATCAACTTGAAAAAACATTTTTGAAATTATTTCAAAAATGTTTTTCAAGTTGTTGTTTTTAAATTCTCATTTTTTGTTCGCCCTTTTTTTTGTATAAACATTTTTTATGAGAAATTGAATGACTTCATTTCTCCCCTTCCATTCCATTTATCAAATACACTAACTATTATCGTGTGCGATAAATTTTGATTTTTATTTCAAATACTACTTATTTATATTTTCTGTTTCTAGACAGATGGTACGAAGAGATAGGGAAGACAATCTGATATTCATGTTTTCGAATCTTATACTAAGAGAGTTATATCTTAAAAAGAAGTCCATTAACTCACTTGTTACATACGGTGAAATACGTTTAACACGAAAACGGTTAAGATGAAATATCGGTTAACACGAAATAACACAATGGTCTCGAGAAACTACCGTGTATTTTTATGCATTTTTTTCTCTGAAAGCGGAACGAAAATCGCTTAACACGTAAAGATTTCCATTCAGGGAATGAACAAATTACGGAAAACACCAGCAGAATTGGACTGTTATATTATCGGAAGAATTCAGAGCAGTGGATGATAATAATGTGTGTACAGCCATAATTATGGCAGGCAAAGACATTTTGGAGTTTGTTCAATGCTCAAAAAATATGATTGATGCAGATTCCGACGATGAAAATGAATAATGCAGCTCCTGTACAAACATCATCCGAAATGAGGAACATCATAAAAAGTATGCGCAGTTATTTATAGACGCACGTTCCAATGGTAAGATGAATAACAAAATAGACGCTATCGAACAATCTGTTGACAATTTGATGCTAAAAAAACAATGAAAAGAAAAATATCGGATTATTTTCCAAAAACTCAACAATTGTCTTGTTCTTCAAAAAATTTGAAAATTTTGTATTTCATTTTTCTGTAAGTTCTTGTGAATATTTTTGTTTCCTTGATTTTTTAAATATATGTATATATGTATATCTATGTAAATTAAATAAACTCCAATAAACTTAGTTTTGTTGATATATGGTTTTCCCCCTAATATTCTTAAACACGAAATTCTTTTAACACGAAAAAATATTCTCGTCCCTTCAGTTTCGTGTTAAGCGATTACCACTGCATATTACGCGTACTCCTTTCACACACTAAAAAAAATCGAATATATTTTTTCTTCAAATAAGACTCGATGAAGAGAACAAAATATGTGTTTAAAACTTGTACTCTTAGTTTCTTCATTGTCCTAGTTAAAGGTCTTGAGTCCGACAGACATAACCATGGCCACTTACCGCTATAAATCTAGTGGTCATGATCATGAGCCGCATGTTCGGATACCGATTCGCTTAAGGAACCATCGTATAGTGAGTCTGATACACGCTCAATATTTCTGACCACCAAATCCTCACGTTGGTTCTGAGATTGGGGACCCAACTCATGTCACTTTCTCGTCATCTGCCGTCTTCTAGAGGGGCCGTTGCTCGTTAAATCTGTCGAGGTTCAAACGTCTTCCAGTTGGTGAGGTGCGAAAGCTAGGAGAGGTGGTGCCAACTCAGGTGACGACCTCGTTTAAAATTACGAGGTCCATGGTTAATAGCACTCGAGCAGCTTTGAACTACGACGTTAATATCACTCTCACTCACTCAATCCTCGTCTTTTGAAGGTGTATTAAAATTATGTAGTTCCTCCCTAATGACCTTCATATTTCTTTTAAGTATAATGTTAATAATTAATCACACAATACATCACAATTTAAAGAATTTGAAATTAAGTTCAATTGGTTAATTAGCACTGCAACGTTTGGGATAAAAAAGGTAGCGGGACATTTATTAATTTAAATATTTAGATTATTTACTTTACAGCTATTTATTACAGTATATATATTGAACTTATTAAAAATATTGTTTTCATTAGAGTTCAAATTCTGTTTGTGATGCAGGAGGTTGCGTCCGTTCTCAGCGAAGTTTTTAAACTGTCTCTTCTCTCTGCCCTCTCTAGGGCCTTCGAGACGACATGGGTAGGCATCTTTATCCTCGAGTAACATTTGGTTCGCGGGTGGAGTAGGGGACTCCACTTGGTGTCAGAGGTTGCCGGGGCGACGTCTAAGACAAGACCGCGCAATATTTAAATGGGTGCAGATGTTCATTGCACGTGGTGATCATATCCACAAAAGAAGCCAATTCGCAACTGTGTCGCGGGAAACGTCACAGCAGATACTGTCATTCCATATAGCTATATTTGTTGAAGTCTAGACTCGGGGATTCATAATCTTCTAAATTATTATTTTGTGATAAAGCTTACATTAATCTTAACAAGCTTTTTTTTTTATTTTTTGTAGTAATGATTTTAGAAATCCGTAAAAGAAAAAAATTGCGGTAGGAGTCTTTGAAAAAACATGCCATCACGGGAGGATTATGAAATGTTTATTTGGAACGAATTATAACGGAATTTTATAAGCATCCCTTCACGAGAGAAACAAAGAATTTTATTTTGTTGTTTTACCGTTACTATGACGTTTCAATGAATCGTTTTTCTTTTACTTTCTAGTGTGTTTAATTTAATTTTGTTCTAATTCTCCACTAATTTTGTCAGCATTACCGTTTTTATAAGCTTAAGCTGAGTAGAAGTAATCAGTGGAGCAATGTATACCCCCACAACCCCTGCATCGAGTGGGGGCCCAAAGCCTGACTGACTTCAAGTGCATGCCTTTTGTAAAATCCAGCTTGGGGCCCAAAATCTAACTTTGCAAGGAGCCCTAATATTCTCCGTTACACCACTGGAAGTAATGAGATATACCGTTCTTATATAAAGTAGCTGCAATGTATATTTAATCACACGCCTTTTTCTCAACTGATTAGAATATTTTACAACACACTGAAGTCGACCGATTCAAATCATTGCAAGCGTAGTACGAATCATTTAACTTACCAAAATGCCGATTGAGAGACCTTAGATTAAATAAGAGATGCTCCATGTATGTAATAAGAAGGCTTTTGCAAACATAAAGTATTGTTATTATCAGAGAGTGTATTGTGTAGATATGTTAATTCCCATGATAGCAATTTTTTCTGAAAAATTATAGAATTGTTGAGTAAAAAAAAAGTGCCATTTTTAAAAATATTTTTAGCGTTAAATATTTGTAAAATTTTCAAGATTTTGAATGGGTAAAAGTGTGTTTGTTTTAAGGCTGTCTCTTCGGTAAAAGTACGTGAGCTTGAACTAAACGCGAAGCACATTTTCAGACGGAAAAAATACCTCAATTTCTATGGAAATTTGCAATATTATAACTCACACCTCTGTTAACAATATAGTGTTTTTAAAAATGCAAAAATATTCCATGAATACTTTCTTTTTTGTTATAATACGTTAAGGCATATAGCCCATTTAACATTACGGTATAGGAGAAAAGCACGAAACAAATCTTATACCAGAAAAAATGAATCAACTCGGTTAAAAACTGGAAGTATAATAAAAAATTCTGCTCTATATATAAAAGGGTAGTGAAGCCAGAATATCATATTAATGTTTCATTTCTTTTATATATGAAAAAATGTTCTAAATTCTGGTCCTATTCTTAAGCATTAACCGAAGACAGCCTTAATAATCCTTTGTGGAGTCATATAGAGTAGTCCCTTTACAGTAGCGCACACAGGGATTTTGCAAGGGGGGGTCCAGAGTCAAAAGTCCAGCATTCTCATATCATGCTCCAATACACCGCTCAACATATTCTTTTGATTTTGCCGATTTTGGACATTTAATTAGCATTAACTTAAAAAATTAATAATTAATAACAAATACTTGATTAAAAGGTTGTAATCAAACGGAAAAAAATCAAGGGTTTTGGGGGGGAGGTCCAAATCCGTATACCCCCACCCCTTTGTGTGCACCACTGTTCTCTTATTTTGACAAAAACTCACTAAAAAGCAGCTCTAAAAAAATGTTAGATCAACAAATATACTGAAATTTCTAAAATCTAATCTTTGCTAAAATCTGAATCTTTTTACTTTTGTTATGTGTCCTGCTCTCTGTTATAAAATTAGCTTTAAACATTTTGTTACAGTTCAATATGAAGTTAAAAAAAGCATTACAAAACAGGATTTATATTTTGATTTAACGCAGAAAAACAAAAATTTTCTCTTTACGATATGATAGACGATTTTCTCTTTTCAAATTACAGATATCACTGAATAAGAGACATAAATTGAAATGAACAAGAAAATAAACACGGAGAAAATATTTTGGACCGTGGATTGCAGAAACAGTAGATCAATTCTCAGCATTACCTGATAATAATCTTTTGCTCTAAACGAATTTCAAAGTTATCACTAAAATGTCTTAAATAAATATAATATGAAAGATAGATTAAACATGGAACCTTCTACTATAAAAGCTGTTCACAAACTTATTCGATTAGTTCAGTTCTTTTTTTAGTTCCTACTTTATATATATATAGCTCATACTCTCTATATATTTATTTATTTATCTTGGTGGAATTTTCAGCCGTTAATAAAATACATTTTAAAGCGCTCAATTGAACTGAAATTTTATATACATGATTATTTTGGATGGCAATACAATAATTTAATTTTAATTAATAAAATTAATTGATTAAATCTAATTATTTAAAGATTTACCAATACAGCCACGTTGGCATCATTTTGGCATCTTAGCGACCATTCTGGCGACTTGTGTCAAAACTTGAAAAGGTTTTTTTATCACGTTTTAAAGCATTCAGTTGAACTGAAATTTTATATACACGATTGTTTTGGATGACAATACGATACTTTAATGATAATTAATAAAAATTAATTACCACGTAATGTTGTGATTCTGTCATATGTATATACATATTTATATTAATTGTAACTATTCAACAAAAAGTAGCTAAAATAAAATTTTTCTTTGTTGATCTAAGTAGGAATTGACTTAAAATTTTTTTTTATATTACTTGTTTTATTTAGTATTGTTTATTTTTTTAAAAAAGGGAGTAAATAATTTTTTTCAAATAAAATAAATAGCTCATTAAATAGTAACGTACCGAAAGTGTCATATAGGTGCATAATTAATTTGATAGCATTTTTATAACCTATAACAAATATGAAAGAAAAATATCAGATCTCTATTATTCAATTAGACTGGAAAAATACGGTATTTGTGTATTCAGAGAAACTTCACTTCGAGAAAAAAAAGGCATATGTGTTTATTAAATGAATTTAAATGGATTTCATATTGTGTAACTTGCAAATGCATAAATATTGTATTTCGAATCAGACATTAACTAAAAACATACAATAAGTACCGAAAAAAATTATGTACAATCAATGTTAAGGGACACTTTTAACGCTATATTTACCGTAATATCCGGTGTATAACACGCACCGCCATATAACGCACACCCATACTTAAAAGTTTTTTTTTATTTTTAGGTATATTCGCATCCCCTATTTTTTAAGAAAGAAATCTGAAATGTACGGACGCAATGCTCTTGTTTTAAAGTCATGTATTCAGTGGCGTAACGTACATCCCCGTATTGCGGGAGGGCCATTGGTTTCAGGGGGCCCAAAGCCTGACTTTGCAGGGGAGTAAAATGAAAAAATATTTTTTTAAATAATAATCAGTCTGAGGAATATAAGTGTTAAATAACTTTAGGAGCAATCATCATAAAAACATGAATGGGATATAAATAGAAAACTAATCAAAATTAAAAATGAAAAAGAATCAAATTTTAATAGTTTCTTGTCTCCTAAAAATTTGTTAAAGAATTCAATAGAGTTTGTTTTGAAGGATATTTTATAAATTCCATCATGTAAAAAAGTGATTTATAGTAGGTGTCTTCAACCTTTTACGGTCGAGGACCACATCAAAAAATTCACATAGATCCGCGGGATACATCAATAAACTCACAAAGATCCACGGTCTACATAAAAAAATTCACATAGATTCGCGAGATACATCAATAAACTCACAAAGATCCACGAGCTACATCAAAAAATTCACAGATTCGCGAGATACATCAATAAACTCACAAAGATCCACGGGCTACAAAAAATTCACATAGATTCGCGAGATACATCAATAAACTCACAAAGATCCACGGGCTACATAAAAAAATTCACATAGATTCGCGAGATACATCAATAAACTCACAAAGATCCACGAGCTACATCAAAAAATTCACAGATTCGTGAGATACATCAATAAATTCACAAAGATCCACGGGCTACATAAAAAATTCACATAGATTCGCGAGATACATCAATGAACTCACAAAGATCCACGGGCTACATAAAAAATTCACATAGATTCGCGAGATACATCAATAAACTCACAAAGATCCACGGGCTACATCAAAAAATTCATAAGGAACCGCAGGCCACACATCTGTCCAAAAATAGTGTAATCAGAATTTTCTTTATAAAAAGGGGGTTTGTTTTACAAGACTAAAATTGGTTCTAAGTGAAGAGAGACGCTGTTACAGATTTGTATGTATACGATGACTTCAAAAAAGTTAAATGGAAGTTTTTAAAAGTATTTTTAAAATACAATGAAATTTTTGAAGCATTCGTTATTTTCAGAATGTTTTTTCTTAAATGGATATCGAACATATGAATGGAATGTTTTAAATATCAAGAATAAAGAAGGAAAAGTGTTTTTACGACAAAAAGCTGACAAGACAATTTTTCTTGAAATTGCCTCGATTTCAAATGAAGGGACTAGGAATTGCAATACCGGTATACTGGGATACCGAATACCGGTTTTTTGAGCCATTTGTACAATTTTGAATACCGGTATTCACAAGTTTAAATACCGTTTTTTCGGTATTTACTAGATTTTTTTAAAATTGTCTCTACTATATGTTTCTGGGATCGCCAACATAGTAAAATAGTATACATTTTTGTTTTTATGTCTCCCTATAATTGGCGAAATAAATTACAGACTGAATATAAAGTTGCATCGCTCAAGAGAAGTGATGAAATATGTGAATTATCCAAGGAGGCGAGCCAAAACTATACCGTTACAGCTCAGAGCCTTACTGCCCACGCGCAGGAATCGTAGTCTTATATTCGTATCTGTGAAAACAAGTTGTAGTTGTGAAGAAAGTGCGTAATATTTCGATATTTTTTAAATTAGTGAGTTTGTTATTCCCATTGTATTTGCATACCATACAGTACAATTGATTCATTAAGTTTTTTAAGATCACATTTCAAAACTTGCAATAGTACCACAGACTGAATAGTGATATTTATACTTTTTTGTAATTTAAATAAATAAAATGTTCCTTTACTTTTTTGTGATTCTTCATATACTGCTATACATTATAAGTTACAAATTATTTTTTGTGATATTTACACTCTCTAACAAAACAAAGAAACACCTGTGTTTTCTTCCTTTTTCTAAAATTTCTACTGCCGGTATTAAAACCGGTATCCCGGTATTAAGATCTAAAAAATACCGAATACCGGTATTGAAGTTTTGGTCCGATATTGCAATCCCTAGTAGGGACACTAAAATGCCCTCGGCTGGCCACTCGTCATTCACGGACCACGGGTTGTGTGAAGACCCCTAATTTATAGAAACATTTTCTTCTTTTTTTCATTTTTTATAGTATTTATTGATTTATGTAGGCCCAGTGGCCGAGTGGTAGCGTATCGCGCTTCCACACCACAGGTCCGGAATTCTATCCTCTGGCTGGGTAAGGTCGACTCAGCCTTTCATCCCTTCATTGGGTCGATAAATGAGTACCAAGCTTGCTTGGCGACCAAACACTGGGAGTTTCGCTTCAGACTTACCACCTTATTTGGACATCTACTTAAGCACCTCAGCGGCCAATGGTCACATATATTGAGATAGGCACAGTAGGCCTTGACCCTAATGGGTTGTTGCGCCACTGAGTCTAGTTTAGTTTGTTGATTTATGTAACAAAAGTAAAAATAGAATTATGTTATTTTAACGACAGAGCGTTATTTTAAAAATACTTCTTGTATTTCTCATGATAATCGAATAAACGTAACCTGTTCATTCATAAAAAAAATGATTTGCGAATCTACAGAACTAAACGAAAATCTTCATAAATATTCTTTCTAATCACTATGTTTTACTTTTAAGAAAACAGGGAAAGACTGAAGTCTTCCGGTCGTCAGCTCGCCGCGGAAAGAGATTATGAATTAGTTGGTTAAAACTTTATTATAGAAATAAATATAATTAGGCTACGTTATGAAAATGTTGAGAATATCAGACTTAACTACTTTGCCTCCATTTTTATGACTGATTCCCGCAACATTAAAAAATAATTTTCCCAGAAATATTACTGGAAAACAAACGTAGTTGTTACAAACATAATTACATTTGTTTCGCATAAATATTTTTAGTTGGACCTGAGCTTTATGAGCTTTACATTACAAAAGAAGTAGTTATTCAGGTTAAGACACAAAACTTTCAGTACGGAAAAACCAATCAAATTAATTTTGTGATCTGTTTAATGAATCAGAAAAACAGTTCCGTGACATAATCAGATAAATAATTTAACAGAAAACAATAAGGAAATGATAGTTTATGGGTTAGAAGTTAATTTTTTTAAAATAACTGATAAAAGCAGCGATTCTCAAACTGTGGGGCGCTCCCCCCTAGGGGGCGTAATAACCCTATGAGGGGGGCGCGAGCCTATTGAAAAGTCGAAAGCAAAAAAATTATTTTTCAAAAATTACTAATTTACTGAAAGTAAAAAAAAAAAGAAACAAAAAATACATTCCGATTTAATAAAAAATAAAATACACATTTACACTGATATACACTTATAAATGCATCAGTACTGCACAATGTATTTGATGATTAATTTAACAATACTAAATTAATACCAATTATAACAATTACCAGTGACGCCATGGTCTTAACATATAAAAAACTATATACAAAAATTAAAACTTATTTTTATATACGGTTTATAATTAATCCACTTACTCGATTCGCTCCGCAGTGCCACCGTTTTCCAAGTAGATGTGATGATGATTGATTGAATATTAACGTCGCATGTTCAGCTACACGAGGGCTTTTGGCGACGGACCACGTAATTTTGAACCATGGAGTGACGTGGACGACAAGGAACACCACACCAAATCGACAGATTTAAAAATCGAACCCATGACAAAGCAAGCCACGTTCCGATACCAATACCACTCGGCTACCGCGGCCACATGTGATGTATAGGAGAGGGGAAGAAAAGGAATAATAAGTACATCCTTCTCAAACACCGTCATGATTCTTTTATTGCATTCCACAACCTTCGGAATAATTTTATGTATAGCAGTGCACATAAAATATCGTACTTCGGACAGACGTATATGTACGTCCTGGAAATATAACGCTTTAGCTGAGCGAGACATTTATATACAACGATGGCACTTAAGAGATTTAAGTCGTATTGTAGCTTTAGCGTCTAAGTATAGTATATTGAATTCAATGCATTGTTATTGTATGGAGGGGGGGCGCAATGAAAATTATGATTGAATATTGGGTCGCAAATATTGAAAGTTTGAGAAGCACTGGCTTAAAGTGCACTTGATTGCATTGGCGCTGTTATCGGCGAGCGTTAACGTCGCACTGTTCAGCTACACGAGGGCTTTTTATCGGCAGTGACGACACCTGAGCTGGCACCCCCTCTCCTAACTACCACACCACACCAACGGGAACTCTCGACAGAAAGCATTACACGGCACTCTGTTATCGGCGAATGGTGGAACTTAAAAGCATTGCTGCAGACAAGATGAACGCAACAATTTTCCATCGCTTTTGCAGTAACGTTCTCGGTCGACACTTCGGCTGCTATTTTTATTTTGGAATATAATGGCTTGTTTTTTTTCCTTCCTAATTGAACTACTGACCTTATTATGCTTTTGTACTTATTTTTCAGATTTCAATAAAGATGAATAACATCCTCCCTTGTGTGTAAAGCAGTGCTTCTCAAACTTTCAATATTCGCGACCCAATATTCAATCATCATTTCCATCGCGCCCCCCTTCATAAAATAACAATGTATTGAATTGAGTAATACTATACTTAGACACTAAAGCTACAATATATACAACTTTATCTCTTATATGTTACCAACGTATATAAACGTCTCGCTCTGCCTAAACATTAATTTCCTGGATGTATATATACGTCTTTTCGATGTGCGATCTTTTCCGTGCACTGCTAACCATAAAATTATTCTGAAGACTTTGGAATGTCCAATAAAAGGACCTTGACAGTGTTTGCTAAGGATTTATTCATTTCAGAGGATCTGCTTATTTATTTCTTTTCTCCTCCCTCCCTCCAAAAAAACCATCAAAATACACTCGCCTACGTGGAAAACGGTAACATTAGGGAGCGAATCGCGTAACTTTAAATCGGCAGTTAAGAGGACTTGGCACCCTTTGAGCAAACTTCTTTATTTACGTATTTAAAAATTATATTTTAACATTTTATACAATGTTTCTATTCAAGAAAATGTTTTACCAGATGAAAATTTTCATATATTATTCACACAATTTTAAAAATTTAAATTTTTTGAAGAAAATTGAGAAAATTTTAAAATCCTACTCCTTTTGTAAAAATTAATTTTTTTTTACCTGAATTTTTTTATAATATTCTTATGGATGTTCTTAACAACTTTAGGGATCGATTTTAGAATAACTTCATTCGTTTTGAGGAAAAAAATAAAATGTTGATATACAGGCTAAAAATCAACGAAAAAGCCAACATGTCTTACATTTTATTTATTTTTTAAAAAAAGTATTCAGTTTATAGCAAAACGGATCCCTAATTTTATTACATGCTTTATTTTTAACTCGCAGGAAAAAAAATGGAAGTGATTGGTAAATAATTGTCGAAGGAGTAGCATTTTGAATGCACTAAGGTTTCGAAAAACACAAACTGAGAAAACAGGTTTAAAGTTTATAATTCAGAAAAAATAATTATTATAAGCTTAATTAAACTTAAAATACCACTTTAAGATATTACTTATACGTTTTTCTTTAAAATAATTGCATTTTCATATTTTTTCAACCCACACATTTTTATAAATGATCAACTTTTAGAGAGAGTACTAATTGTGCCCATGAAAATTCAAGAAAAATGTTAAAAAAAAAAATTTTTTCTCTCACGACAGAAATTTTAGCTGTTTTTCTTCTTATAATATTAAAGTATTACATTTGTATGAAAAATATATCAGGAAGAAGAACTGAAATTATAAAATTATTAATATAAAATGCCTTAATTTAAAAATTTTACATGCACACATTTCACAAGGAAGAAAAATTACATTATTGTATTGCCTCGTAAATATTCTGCTTTTAATACTACACATTCTTTTTTATAGTTATTATTCCTATTTATAAAATAGATTTTTTTTTTATCATAACGCATTTTTTACCTTTTTTTTCTAAAAAGGGGGCGTGGCTGAATTGCCTAATTTGTTTTCAAATGAAGTGTTATTCAACTTCTAACTTTCCGACATGCACAAGTGATATATCAATCGAAAGATAATAATGCAAAGAATAAGATTAAATGAAAATAAAAAAAACGATAGGTTTGTGATTTTTAGGGTACCAAGTAACCTTAAGGCATTAATTATAACTCGTATAAATTATCAAAATAAGTGTTAATACAACCACATGGGGTCACTGATGATTATCAAACTTGTTCTCAACTTAATACTGTTAAATTAATACTGAAATACATTGTAAAGTACTGATACATTTATAAGTGTATTATATCAGTGTAAATGTGTATTTTATATTTTATTATATCAGAAAGTATTTTCTTTGTTTACTTTCAGTAAATTCATATTTTTTTAAATAATCTTTTGTTTTCGACTTTTCAATATGCTTGCGCCCCCCTCATAGAGTTATCACGCACCCCCAAGGGGGCACGCCCCCACAGTTTGAGAAACGCTGGTGTAAAGAAATGTTCTATTCGTTGTGTTAGCTCGTTTTTTGGCAGAATCAGTTCTTCTGTAGAGGGGGTTTGCTTAATTTATGTGTGTCTTGAATCCACTCATAGTTAATTTATTTAGTTTACCCGCCAAACGGGAAATATACTTTTAAGTACAACTTTATCTCCTCAAAGACTGCTACGTTGGCATATTTCAAAACAAGATGATGTAATTTTACATCATCCACTCATTCTGACCAATCACGGTATTCACTTACGGAAATCATATGAGTTTCAAATGTTTCGATTGTGAGGAGTATATATAAAATGAGATTTCCCGAACGTAAAAAGAACGCTTTTGTGTACTGTCTTATTTCCTCGTGTGTTTGTGGAGCCGCTATTCGCTTTATGTATTAACATTGTAATGACTTCAAACAGCTCTGGAAAAACTATTTATTTTACAGTATAAAAATTCATCAAAAAATTGTTTCATTACAATTTAATTGTGAAATGAGTCCGCAGATAAAATTTCTCTTTCACTGCACTGCACTGACTTATTTCCCTCGCATAAAATAATGAAATAAAGTGATCCTTTAGAGCAGTGTTAGAGCAGCAACCCCAGGTCCGCGGACCGGTACCGGTCCGTGGATCAAATACTACTGGTCCGCACAAGAAACATTAAATTATTTCTCTTTTATTTACTGTGGTATGTTTTTCTTAGGTTTGGGCTACTTTTTATGAAAATCGCTTAATATTCCTTGTTAAATCACTTTATATTCATTTTTTGGTGTAGCTATATTTTATTCAGAGAAGTCACGATTAAATACAATTAAACTAAAATTATTAAATCAAAACAGTCTAAAATATAAACGATCTAAGAGAGGCCTCTGTCGGACTCTCCCCAGTCAATATCTGATCCTCGTACTCCCTCGCTTTCTCTTTTTAAACATCTCGTTTCTTACGGTTACTCACCACCTATTTCACTTTGATCTCTTGTCCGTCGGCGCTTAGTGTGAGCTCAATCTTCTCAGACGCGCTGTTGTCACAGATTTATGAGAAAACGAAAGCACATTGTAACTCTTTTAACTTTCGGACTGGCATGGGAAAAAAAGGGTCAGAATTTTTGACCACCCATTTGCGAAACCTTTTCCCAGCAATTAAGGAAACGAAAGGAATTTCTCCACGTCTGTCGGCGTTCCCTCCTAGCAATTAGAGGAAAGAGACCAGCTACATCACAACATCAATAAATGTACATTCAAAATATTAAAATGTCTTCTTAAAATTTCCAATCGGGTTGCGGATTGATATTTTAACATTGCAGACCTAGTACATCCACCGGGAACTGGTATCTATTGTTAGTGCGACACCATATATATAGGTGCTATACCATTCGCTGCAAGTAATTTTGACTCCCAGTTTACTCCCCAGAGGAAAGTACTTGAGTTCTGACGATGCGAAACCGCACAAAGAATTTAATTTTTCCAAGAGCACTCAAACCAAACAGGAACTCAAGGAACTTTTACTTGCTGAATAATCATACGATATGAATGCTGTCGATTTTTTGCTTCATGAAAATCCACCGATTTGGGCCGGAGTCGAACCTACTTAGTTGGGCGTACAAGATCAGAGTCAAACCAACTACGCCACCCAGCCGGCGAATGTTTTCTAATCTTTTTATTGACTGCATCCAAAAAGATATTCCAGTGACATGTTTGAGTCTAAGGAAATCGTCACAAACACACACAAACACACACATATATATATAGTCGAACCTCTATATAACGAAGTCGTTAAATCCCGAAAAAAGTTCGCTATATGGCAAATTCGTTTTATGGAGATTCACCTTTCAATATACTTCATAAACCACATAAAACAAAAAAACAAATATTTTAAGTTCATAAACACTATATATTAAAAAAGTAATTATTCATACCTTTCTGTAAATTAATATATATTTATTTTATATATCTTAACTATCAAACAAAAGAAAAGAAAAGAAAGAATTAAAAATTGCAAGGAAGGTTTCGTGAAGCCTTTATCCACTTCCTGAAGAATTAACTGTATTTATTTGATGCTCAAGTACATACGTTTTTAACATTTTCGAGCAACAAGAAACAAAGTTACCAGTACGACTGATCAACACTACAAATGAACGGAGACTAGTTCAAGGACACGAGACAACTCCACTGAGTATGAAAGGGGATATCGAAGATGTTTACATTGTGGACCATTGGAGTCAAAGGTTGCACTTTTTGGATGAAACGCCCAGAATTATATTGCTCTTGGCGAATTAGGGACCTAAAAAAAACAGTTCAAAATTTATGACCACATAAAATTTGTTAAAAGAGATGATTACCTGAAATGTCTAGAAATACTTTAAAAATAAGGAGAAAAAAATTGAATCACAAGAGAAAAAGTTCGTTACATAGAAAATGTACTTCGCTATAGAGAGGTTATTTTACGAAGAAAATCGTGAAATGTTCTTGGTTCCAAGAAAAGTTCGTTATACAGAAAAATTCGCAATATAGAGGTTCGACTGTATATATATAAAGTTAGATTTGGAATTATTCTTTTTAATTTTCCAAGCATGTAAGATCCACCCAGGTTTTCTTACATTATCTCCTAAGTCTAAAATAAAAGAAAAAAAAGAAATAATATATGTATTTTATATATTAAAAAAAAATAACTTCACTACATAGTTTACACAAATCTCAACCATTTTTTATCTGACACTTGCGGTCTATCTTCACGTTCCTTGTGATTTGTACTTACTATTAGTTAAGGTGATAAGAAACAAAAGATAAGATATTGGAGTCGAGTATAACTTTTAATTTTCATGCGAAGTCTATGTTTCCCAATGTGAAAAGTCAAATCATAAATCCGGGTTGTAAAAACAATTCTGACAAGTAGGTTTCTGCCCTCGAGGCCGAGATAAGAGATAGCACTGAAATTTGTAGGGGAAAAAAGGTTATTTTACGGAACAAAAGTCAAAATTTGACATTTTTGTGGACAGCTGCGTGTCATTTATATTTTTAGGACTCATAAAAAGAATAAAGTTATGTTCGGAGAGAAAGAATATACTCTAGCATTGTTATGTTCTTATTAAAGAATTTAAAGGTTTACCTTTATGTTTTACGTTTGTCTCCACAAGATTCGTTAAAGATTGGGAAATTACTTTATGATTACTTGTTTATACTTCATTATTATTACTTCTTCATTGCCCTCTGAAAGTGTAACTTTGTTTATGTTTCTAAATTTTTAAAGAATTTGGTTTAAGAGTTATTTATTGTTGACTAGTTTCAAAAATGTCAAAATAGATAAAAATATTTTTAGCTGTCCAATTCTTTTATTATTATTTAATTGGTTAATATGAATATTTTGACCCTTTTTGTCTACCGCATTATGATTTACTTTGCTACTTTTTTTCATGCAATATTTCTTTTTTGAATCACTACATTGAAAATTAAGGGATATACATAAAAAATACTCAACTTTGGGAAGTTTAATCCGTTAGAGCTAATTAATTAATTAATGATATTCAACTGTAAAATTAATTATGTACACTGTTCACTTAAAATAAATAGTTAAATCATTTTCTAAGGTCTTTATTAAGATACAAAAAATAAGACACCTTTTAACATTAACTACTTTTTCGGAACAAAAATGACAATCTTCGCAATCTGCTGAAAACGCCGTCGGCTGAAAATGCAATTTCTACTATAAAACTATTCGCCTTCCCCGCTAAAATACTCATCATAGAACCCGTGCTGCCACACATCTTGAAAGAGTGGATTGAAAAGAATATCCCTGCTAAGTATCGTCAGAGTATTCGTAAAAAATGGTTATTCTATGTAGTTTTAAAGTAAGTGGTACTTATAATACTGTCGGTCGATAAAGGGTTAAATGGTAAAAATATAAATGTAATTTTATTTGGATGAAAAAACCTTAAAAAATATTATTTGATTAATCTGTTTTGCAGTTTTTAAACAGTTCATTAAAGACAGCTACAGTGAGTGAGTGTAATGTTTTATTGGTGCAAGAACCAAGTTTGGCTATAGTGCGCCACACATTTGTTAGAATATTAAAATCTTAATAATATATAATACATATAGATATAAAACACATACACATTTATGTATGTGAATGCATGCATGTTTATACATAAAAGTTCAAATTAAAACACAATATAAAATAATAAGTCAAAATAAAATAATTGTATACAAGTACATTTTAAAATAATTGTCTGCAGTCTAGACGTGAAAAGAAGAAAAGGGGAATTTGAATGACAAGAAAGAGGGTCGAAAATAGAGAAGGATCACTAGGGTTACGTCTGGGTCGTGACACCTGTGTTTACCAAAGACACAGTAAACTCCTTCGAAATAGGGAAAGATCACTAGAGCACCTCGGGATTGTGACACCCGTACTCATCTAAGGAAGATGAATTTGTGGTTACACAAAACCGATTTTAAAATCATATATTTTTATTTCAGAAAATTAAAAGCAATACATTCTCACGAATTTACAGTTTAGTATTACTATCTCAAACTTAAGTCAACGAGAACCAAATAAATATGATTTTAGGTTCATATAAGAAAAAAATCTCTTCTCTCCCTCTCTTTATCTTTATATACATAAAAGTAGTTTTGAAGCGTTCATATTTCTGAATCATAATTGTGTGGATTGCTTGGCAATAGTGTTATGTTAGATAACATAATAATTTATATTTATAAAGCATCATGTATATATTTATATAAATATATGAACAAAAATATAAAATAACTAAAATATATAACATGAAAAGTGATACATCTTCACATATTATACATTCTTTCATTCACTCTTTTTTTAGAAAATCCATTAAAAATTTTCCTGGCGTTTTAAAGACTGTAGATATTTTGATTACAAGTTCTGCATAAATCACCCTGACCAAGTCATAAATATAATCAAAATATGTTTTTTCCAGGCTCATTATAAAAATCTTAATAAGTTATTCATCATTGAAAAATGCAATAAAATTCGTACACGTGAGAAAAATATTTATTTCCACAAAATCTCTAACAAATTACATAACATGTATATCTATATAATTAATGTAAAATCCGGGGTATAATGCGCACCTATATTTTCAAGGTACAATTTTTAATTTTTATATAAGTATAACCTTTATATTACGTGTGCAGCCCCTTTTTTACAAGGAAACCTGAAATGTATGTGCATGATGCTCTTATGTTTTAAAGTCATTTATTCGAGCAGTGCCGGTTTAAGCTCATTTCGGGCCCTGGGCGCAGATGATCTACGGGCCCCCTTCGCACTGGTGGATCAAAATTTATTACCAGAAAACTTGGTTAAGTCCAGATTATCCGGGCCCTTGGGCGCCCGGATAGTCACTGTATTCAAAGTATTATTCCACGCCTTAGAAAAAAATAGCATTCTTCGAGAAGTACAACCCTTTATGTCCAGAAGGAATAATATTTTTTTTAATAAACAGTATTTCGATATTCGTTGTGTGAAGTCTAATTTGTTTTCTATGTTCATTTTTTTTTCAAGTTCTCACTTTTATACCCGGCGTATAAAGCGCACCCATAAATTTCAATCTTATTTTTTGCATTAAACGTGGGCGTTACATACCGAATTTTACGGTAATGATATTTGTGTTTCAAAACAAACTTTGATGAATACATATAAAATTTTATAAATAGGTTGCAACGAAATGTTTTTCACTGTAAGTAACTGTTTTATTTTTTTAATCATATATGAAATATATATATATATACAGTAGCGCACACAGGAATTTTCAAAGGGGGTCCGGTGTCGAAAGCTCACCATTCTTGTATCATGTGCAACTTTTGATTTTGTCGATTTTCGGGAACACAACACAGTAAAAAACTAATTTTTGAATAAATAATTAGCATTAATTAATAAAATTAATCATTAATAACAAGTAATTAATTAAATTTTACGTACTATATTCTTAGAATTATAATCAATCGGAAAAAAAACCAAGGACTTTGGGGGGGTTCCAGACTCCCAGGACCCCCCTCCTTGCGTGCGCCACTGTATATATATATATATATATATATATATGTGTGTGTGTGTGTGTGTGTGTGTATAAATAAAATTATCTTTAAAAACATTGATATATAAAAATTTACTTCTTATTTTTGAAAACACTTCTGTACCTGGTCTACGTAATGGATGCATTTGATTTTTTTTTGAATCACTAATTTATGATGTTCCCTTTTTTTTGTATACATACAGTCGGACCCCTATATAACGAAGTCGCTAAATCCCGAAAAAAAGTTCGTTGTGTAGAAAATTCGTTATATATAGAGAGAGGTTCATCTTTCAATATACTTTATAAACACCAAAGAGCAAATTTTAAATTCATAAACACTAGATATTAAAAAAGTAATTATTCGCACTTTTTTTAAAATTAGTATATGTTTATTTTATAAATCTTGCCCATCGAAAAAAAGAAAGAAAGAAAACTACAAGGAAAACAAGAAAAAAGAATGTGAAGAATAATAAGAAAAATAATTTATATTAAAATTAATGAATTTTAAGGTCTTTTTCAAATTTAAACAACTCCACTGAGGGTGAATGGGGATAACGAAGATGTTTCTTGTGAAATGGAGAATGGAAGGTTAAAGGCTGCAATTCTTGGATAAAATGCCCAGAATTCTATTGCTCTCGGTGGGTTAAGTTCTAATCAAACCAGTTCAAGATTTATGACCACCATAAAATGTGTTATAGAGAGAATAACTTGAAATGTTCAGAAATATATACTTGAAAAATAGGAAGAAAAAAATTGAATCACAAAAGGAAAAGTTCGTTATATAGAAAATGCACTTCGCTATAAAAAATTTATTTTACGAAGAAAATCATGAAATGTTCAAGGATCCAGAAAAAAGTTCGATATATAGAAAAATTCGCTATATAGACGTTCGACTGTATTATATATTTTGAAACTCTTAAATCGCTAAAATTTTCTGGGGTGTTAAAATAGTGCCGAGAACACGGGAACGAAGCAAAAATTTAACTAACAACCCGTAAAACTTCTGAAAGTTCATTGATCAGAATCCCAATCATGTCTAAAGAGTTTTTCTTTTGTTGCGAAAATATTGATTCAGTAAGGAAGAAAAATGTACGTTCATTTCCGAAGGTTGTTTAACGTCATTATTCCAAGAAAGTTCCTCCTCTATTTAGATAGTTATAATTTGGCATTTTTTCACGTGCACGAACTAGCTTTCGTGCTTTGTATATTAGTGGGAGAAAAAGTAATTTAATTATATGATTCATTGCTTTTAATATAGTAACAGTTTGATAAAAAGGAACACCTTGATTGAATTTAATTATTTCTATTGTCTATACAATTGCTTATACATTTATTATATAAAGGAGAAAAGCGACTAACTTATCACTATATCTCCTGAACTATTACACTTGCACACTTGAAATTTGGTAGGCAAGATCCTTTCGTTGAGTATAGATCTACAAAGAACGGGTTTTGTGAATATCGACCACCAAGAGGATTGCGAGAGGTTGAGGGGCATTATAAAAAAATATTTCCGTTGACTTGAAATTTGGCAGGCACGTTCCTTTTATAGAGTAGAGATCCACTACAAAAGTTTTGCGAAAAACGATGCAAAAAGGGGGTTGGGAGAGATTAAGGGATGTGGTAGATAAATATTCCCGTTTTTTAACTATTAGACCAACAAACTTGAAATTTGGCAGGCATGTTCCTTTTATGAAGTAGAAACCCACTAAAAACGGGTTTTGCGAAATCGGTCCCAATAAAGTAGCGGGGAATCATTAGGGAATATAGATTAAAAATAATTCCCGTTTTTTCAAACTACCAGCTCTACAGTAATGAAATTTGATGTGCATGCTTGTTTGTTGATTTGAAAGTCGCTAAGAACGGGCCTTATAGAAATCGACTGTCAGGGGAAGTTACGGGACTTCCGTTTTTGATATATTGGATTTAGACTTGAAATTTGGCAAACATGTTTGTGTTTTGTTGAGTAAAGATAAACTAAAATAGTTTTTGTGGAAATAAACGTCATGAAATATTCAGCGAAGCGGAAGGGTAACGTCCTGTAAGAATATATATATATATATATATATATATATATATATATATATTTAAAGTTAGCATTAAAAAAACTTGAAATTAAAGAAATATTCTACCGACAATAGTTTTTATCAATCAATTGTTTATCATCGTTTAAATTAAAAAAAGAAAAAGATGACAATTTTCCAAAGAATTTGCACAAATGCAAGAAATTACAAACAAGTGTTTTCTCTTAAAGGTATCGGACTACGTTCGGAATTGTGATTTTGAAAAGGCTTTAAGTGAATTTTTTTTATTTTTAATGTAACCTGAATTAGAATATACATGTAAAATTATTTTAAAATATTTTTACAGCAAGTTTTCTTTTAAAAAATTTTTTTTGGTAAAAAATTAAGAAAAAATAGTTTTTTTTTAAAGAAACTCCTTTTAAGAGAAATATGGTTCTTAAATAATAATAATATTTTACCTATACATAGATAAGACTTCTTTACAGAGCCTAAAATATGATTTATTTTTATTTATTTATTTATTTTTAAAATTTACGCTACTTTCAGATTTACAATCAATCGACATAACAAAGTAGTTCTGTAAAAATTTCTCTTCTTTTATTTATTAAAATATGAATAAAAATCCACATCTGATTTATACATTTTAAAAATCATATAGTTCAGATACTCAAAAACAGTATGAAAAGCGTTTCCACCAAATTTTATATAAATATACGAAAAATATTTTGAATTATCATATTTTAAAAATTGTAATTTCTCTTTTTCCAGAAAATTAACAAAAGGATAAAAATTACATAGTAAATAAACATAAACATACCAAATAAGCCAGATTTTTCAATAAGTATCTTAATGCGTTTTTAAATTTTTTCTAATATGGGAAGTAAATATTTTTATAAATAATAGAAAAAAATGTTATAGCAACTTGTGGTCACATTTAATTATTTATTTGTATAAAATTGCCTCGCATTAAAATAAATACATATAATTTCATTTTTATGTTTTGTGTCTTAAAAAAAAGCTTTTAGAACGCTAAAATTTTAAATATTTTACTAGATATAATAATTTATATTCTTAAAAAATGTTACTTTCCCGAAAATTCCAGTTTTTATAATCGGATATCCTAACAATTTTTCAAATAAATTTTTTACTTTTATTTAGTGAAAATTGTCTTAGCTAAAATTCAGTATTACTTGAAGTTTTATCTCAGATTGAAAACCAAATACATTCTGCAGTTTTCAGTTCTAGTTATAGTTGGAAAATACTCTCTCAGCACAATGTCATGTCACCTGCATAAAAAAGTGGGTTTCGAAAAATGTACAATAACTGAAACAAAGCGTGATAACTAATGTAGAATTAATAAATATTAATTTCATTTAATGAAATAAATCAGCTTTTTTTTTTAATCAGAAGTGTTGATAAAATTCTGAAATAAGTTGGACGATAGTAATTTTGTTATACATTACTTTTTTTAAACATGCATTTGAAAAGGGGGAAAAAAGGATCCATTACAGGTTTATAAACTTGAAATAAAGTATTTGTCTGCTCATAAATAAAATGAAGCTTAATATCAGTGGCATAACGTACACCCCGCAACGTGGGGGGAAAACAGAATTCTATTTGAATAACTTTCCCAATTAAAATCAAAGACTTATTAACAAAACCCAAAATCTGACTAACGACAAGTTCGTATTTGAGCTTGGTTATAATACTGCGAATAACTTATATAATGTTTTTTGATATTGCTTAGTATATATATATATATATATATATATATATATATATATATATATATATATATATATATATATATATATATATTATAACTTAGTACTAACTGTTGATTAAACGGAGTTGAGAGCTATATTAACGTGTCACATTATATTTCAACACAAGGGCTACTGGCAATGAACCTCGTTGTTCTGAACCAAGGTCAAATGACGAGGACGATGCCTCAACTTGGACCCTCTTTCCAGGAACGTCTTAAGGCATGGGCCACCTGTGGGTGTGGGCCCAGAGCCTCGTTTAGTTCTCGACTCTTTTTGATAAGATCATGATTCGGATAATTTTAATGATCAAATATTATTTCCGTACATATTCTCCGAAAAACAGGGAATTTCAAGCTGCATCTGAACTTGCAAAATTGGTAAGACTGTATTATTTTGTAATGACCGTTGTCCATGTCTAGGCATGTCATGTCACGTGATCTGGGTCAAGCGATCACGTGAATCTGGGTCGAGTAGACTATAAAGGAAAATTCGGAAAGGTTCAATAAGTAAAAGGAATAAGAGAACTGTGTCATCAAATGATTCTGTTTTACCAATATGTAGCAAGGAACGCCGAACACAAGATAAAATAGCGGCCAGCACGAACAGATATAACCTTAGACCAAGAGGTGGAAGAGGAGTGGAGTCCCGACCAGCCATGGAGATGAAGACACAACAGGGAGGACCAGTTCGATCCAGGAAAGACAGAGAAAGGAACGATAGCCCCTACATCAAAGAGCGAACAAGATCAGGCAACAGGAATGCCAGACGAAGAGGTGATCAACAACGGTAGGACCAGGAAAGTAACGAAGCGAGTACTAGAAGATCATTGTCCCTAGAGGTCCTGGTAGGAAACGCCAACTACAAGTCATATGAACCAGGTTGTATCGTTTCTTTTTATAATCCTTCGAACAAATGGTCGGAAGAATTATTGCAATGAAACAAGTCACAGTCGGATGTTTAAAATTTAAGAAGCCAAGCAAAAGTGGACATTACAATGAGTGTATTTTTCTAGAAGAGAAAAACAAGCTTTTGTCTTATAATTTTTTTATAAATATGGAGAAAACAATTGTAAAAATGCATTTGTTTACTTCTATGTATGACTTCTCTAAGATGCGACAATTCCTTTGGTTATTTGTATTAATGGTTTATTGAAAAATGTGTGTAATTGTGCAGTGTATGTATATATATATTGTTATATATTGTTTCATATTAATGTACATCTGGTTTTGGGGAACGCGGCGTAGACAGCATACTAACAATAACATTACCAAGCGCTGCGCGGTTTGAGAGGAAGTTTTTGAAAAAGCCAGATGAGAGACATATATATAGAGAGAGAAATTGGTTGTAATTTAAAAGGGATGTATAATGTATAAAAATTGTGAAATGTAATCGTAATGTGTGAAACTTTGTTTTTGCCAAACGACTTAAAGAGTTTTTATTTCAAGGTGACAGACCCTGAAGTCTATGTAGAAAATTCTGGTTTATCTTCGAACTTAGTGTTAATCTTTATTTGTACAAAGGACAAGAGGACTGTGAAAAAGCAGAAGAATTGTAATAGTTTTTAAGTAGCATTTAAGTAGAATTAAGTTAGTTAAGAAGTGTGTGGACCTCGTTTTTTTCCAACTAAGTCATATATGGTTTTTTCCAGGTCCCGTAGCCCATATGGGGCATACCCATTTATTCTGTATTATGCGAGAGACTACTGTGATATATATATATATATATATATATATATATATATAATGCATAATTGTTAATGTTGGTCTAGTTAATTGAGTAAAATTTATTGTGGCTGTTAAAAATTTATATTAAGAAGGAATATTAAAAGTATTAAACTTAAGATGAATAGTGAAAATTAAATTTTAAGTGGAATATTGGAAATTAATGGTTAGAATGAATATTCGAAGTTAAAATTTAAATAAGGCGTGGAAAGTTAGAAGTAGAAAAATAAAATTTAGGCACGTAATTTCTTAAGGGCCATTAAGACACTCGAATAAATCACGTTTTACTTCTTGGAGGAGAATGTGACGGGCTCACGCGTCTTTTTTTTAACATGTCCTTTGGGTTCTTTGGGCCAGAATTAATGGCAACTCTTTTTCAACCAAATCCAAGAAGTGACGTGTGAAAGAAAGATGCAAATTAAGAACCTTTTAAATATCAGAAGTTAGAGTAAGCGCGAAAGCAATTTGTGGCAGTTGATGGCAAGTAGAGGAATGTTAATATAGTTCGTGATTCAAGTTTGGATAAGGTTACGTGGTGGTGATTAGAAGTTATAAATGATAATGCTATAGAGAACCAAGGTGCATACCAGTGCACGCAAGTAAATACAGGATTGCCTTTATGATATTAGTGATTGATTCTTCAGACTGCAACAAGGTAGGATTGACTATTTAATATTAGAATCAGTGATTGCATTAGAATTGAGTTTAGGCGATTCAGTTATTGATAGTGGTCCGAGTTAGGTTAAGTCGTTATTATCTATATATATATATATATATATATATATATATATTGTGTGTTGCGTATTTTGCCATCGTAGATTCTCTCACATTAATTATTATAATTTAACTTGTTAGAAGTTTAAGTTGAAAATCTTAATAAAGATATATTAAGATTATGTATGTCTCTAGTTCTTCCGTTAATCCTACACCTATCCTACCTCCTACCTATTCTATCCAACCTATCTAATATATATTATAAATGTGAAAGTTTGTGAAAATCTTTGTGGGTCTTTCACACAAAAACAACTTAATGGATTTAATGAAACTTTACAGTAATATAGCTTATACATCAGAATAACACATAGGCTACAATTTATACCATAGGCTATAATTTATAAAAATTTGTAAAAAGTGTCCAAAATATAACGCTATTTGTCAAGAAGGAAAAAATTCTGCCATCTACAAGCAAAAAAGCTGCAAAAAAGCCCACGTCAGCATATATCTATCTTTTGTTTGTGAAAAACTCTTTTTGTTTTGGGGAATCGCTTCTAATTAATTCCTGTGATCAGAATAATGCCTATTTTTTTATTTCAGAATAAAACTAAGTTTTGAAGGGAGAGGTTGTTATAAATCTCTCTTTATTTTAATGTTTTTTTTATGATTTTATTATGCACATTTGGTAATAAGAAGTTGATCTATTTTCAAAATAACTACTTTTATCGCTTCTGTTACTTACAGTAAATAAACTTTTTCTTTCACACTACATCATTTGGACAAACTTTCATAATTTTTTTGTGGTTAGTAGTTAATTATAACGCTGTAATTTTAATTGAATATGCAGATATTGCATTTTTAAGTATAAAACTAATTATAACTACTGCACTGTATTTTTTGCAGTGAGTGAGTGAGTGAAAATTAACATCGCACTGTTCAGCTACACGAGGGCTTTTGGAGACGGACCATGTAATTTTGAACCATGGTCAAGTGACAGGAACGACACTTGAGCTGGCACCCCCTTCTCCTAACTACCACTCCACACCAACTTAGCAGGAATATTCTACCAATACTTAGCTTTAATATTCTTTGAAACCACTTTCAAGATATATGGCAGCACGGGTTCTATGATGCGTATTTTAGTGGGGAAGGCGAAAAGTTTTTGTAGCAGATATTGCGTTTTCAGCGGATTGCAAAGATTATTATTTTGTCGCAAAAAAATAGTTAATGTCAAAATTTAAGTGTTTTATGGTTTTGTCTGTTAATGAAGACCTTGGAAAATGATTTGACTACTTATTTTAAGTGAACGGTGTACATAATTAATTTTACAGTGGAATATCTTTAATTAATTTATTAGCTCTAAAGGATTAAATTTTCCAAAGTGGAGTATTTTGTTTATGTATATCCCTTAATTTGTACATGCAGTGATCCAAAAAAATTGTATGAAAAAAACTGCAGTAAATCATAATGCGGTTGGATAAAGTATTAACGTGCAACGCCCCTACATGGCGGGTCTTACAAAGCTCTAATAACGTTCGAGCTACGAAAAGTAGCTAGGCATTTGCCAACTTGACTCTATCGTTAACATTTCGCTATGTTTTTTCATTGAATCCCGCCATTATAATTTAAGAAACGGCGTTGCTTGCGAATATTACAATTTTAAAATAAAATAAATACAACAGAAAGTAATATTAATGCATTACACTTTCAGATATAAATTATTTACACTACTTTAAGCGTTCATTACGCAAAACTTTTAAGAATGTGTTACTTTAGCTGAGCAGAGATGAGCTTAGGGAGGTATTTTGAAAAATCGACCCTCAAGAGTGCTACGAGGAATTATAAATTTAAAAAATCCTTTTTATCGGCTATTAGATCTACATAGTTAAAATTTAACAAAGGTGTTTTTTTTTTCTTTTTTTGTTTAGCTGAGATATGCAAAAAGCTTTTTTTGTTTAATTTGCAATTCACATAAAATTAACTCATGAAAAACTTCTTTCTCCTTCAATCTGTGTTGTTTAATTTTTCAGTTCACCCGTGCGAAGAACGGGTATAGCAGCTAGTTGTATTATATTTAGGAGTTTTAACTGTTATTTAACATTGCAAGTGCAGCAAAAGAGTAAAAAGTGCAAAATGTAAGTGCAATAGAGAATTTCAAGTTTGATGAATTTAGAAATATGGCATCATTGGTATAGGCAAAAAAGTGGTGTGTGTTTTATGTTATGGAACAGTGGTATGTAGAGCATCGTCTGTAAAACGGCATTTTGAAGCAAATCACAAATCTTCTTGTCAAAAAAGTGAGCCACCGCAAAAATAATTGGATAGAAACCGTTTGGCAGATGACTCCAATTCAGCATGCGTTCTACTAAAAGTAACATCTTACAATCCTAATATAAGTTACTTATCATCCACAATCTGCAGCAACAGAAGGCACACTATATAATGCTTACTTTAATTTTAATTACACGTATAACTAAAACATTTACAACTATACAGTGCAAAAGGTATTTTTTTGTAATAGATACAGAGTTTTGTGTTTTGTTAGCATTTAGTTTTATTATTTTCCCAATAATCACAAGTCAAAATTATTTGACGGCACGTCTATACCTCATTAAACACTTCTTTAGAAAAAATGGCACGTTGATTCATAAAGGTTCGCCATCCCTGGCCCAGGAATTTGAATCGTGCACATTTATTTGTTTTAAATTACCGTTTGAACGAGTATTTGACAGTGCATGCCTTATACTGTCTACTTTTAAAGTTTTTGGTAGTGGCTACTTTTACATAGGAGCCCAGGGCCCTAAAAATCTTAAGATTTCTCTAGACCCAAGACCTCAAAGAGTCTTAAGACGTTCCTGTCCCTCTCCTAACTACCACACCATGTCGAAGGAAGGACATTGAGCCTCGACATATATAATGCGCATCGGACCCTTCTACACGGTGACTGAATAAATGGAACAAAACCTGTGGTAAATCGTTTGAATGAAGGGATATACTTCCCTCTGAACTTAGTTACTTATTATTATTTACTACCGCATTAAATTGGAAGTTTAAACATTTTTAAAAGGAAACTTACTAAAATAGTGTTAAATTGTCTAATACCGTAATGTAACGGAATAATGACAGCTTATTCGATTATCATAAGACTGGTAAAGAAAATATTTTTAAGAAATACGTAATTGAAATACTTTTGCAGCAAAAAAAAAAACAGTAATTAACATAAAAAGTTCCTAATTACGACTTTGTACTCCAGGATTATTTTCTAATTAACTCTCTAAAATGAACTGTTGTGAAAACTGAACGAAAAAGAAGAAATCTAAAATGATTTTTCATCTTCCGTTAATATCACAGTACCTTCTCATATCGCCTTACCAAATTAATGCTCTTCGTTTGAATAATGGTACGGATGTGTCAAAAAAATGGGAATTGTAAAAAAGAAATTTCCCTACTTATTCAAATGAGGGGCGATTTAAATCCCTGGGAAATTCCCTCTATATGAATCGGAAGTTGAATTCTTGAACTTGAGCCCCTCCTACCCTATCGTTTCTCTTCGCTACCTGCTCGGGCAGTTTCCCCATTTCTCTCCCTCTCTTTCTCGATACTGGATAACAACAGAATCAACCCGGACTTCATAGTCTTGGCAGGATATCGCCTTTTTTGGCAAATGTTTCGTTTTTACGAGTTTTAAAAATGTGAGGATATTTAAGTTTTATCTACTTGTTTATTTTTTGAATTTTTTTAATAGTATTATAAAACACATGCAATTAATTTACACGAGATGTTCATTCAAGGTAACTTACTATGTTCGGAACCGGGATTTTGAAAAATCGGATAAATGGATTATTATTATTCTTCTTATTATTATTTTGATATCCAGTGTCAATCGAAAGAATATATCACAGGTGGAGAACGCGCGGCCTCCATGAGTTTCTTGTGCGGCCTTCATAAAAGATAGCATTTTTATTAATTAATATTTAATTATCTTGATTGCAAGAGTTTGAAAATCAAAACAATTAAATAAATAACGGCATGAATGTAAGTTTGAGTGACTGCTCGTGGTGAGTATATTTCAAATTTTAGAACAACACCTAATGGAACATGGCAACATTACCAGATTTGCCTATTTAGATGATCAATTCAGACTTTACGTTATGAAGCTTGATCCAAATATGTATATATATATATATGCTTACATAAATAAAAATGCCAACGGTAAAATATGGAAAGTTACAACGGTATCTATGAATTTAAGAATTTTATTAAAGAAATAATAAACAATGATTAATGTTATTACAAGTTTTTACCCTGAAGCCAATACAAAAATATTTTATGATGTAACTTTTTATGCCAAATAATAAATAAATAAGGATTTTATTTTTTAATAATGTTTCTATATAATGCACAAAATTGCTAAATCTCTACTAAAACTATACCAACTTTAAAAAAAAGTCGCATTTATAGGTATATCAACCTATGCGGCCTCTTATGTTACTACTTAATCTAACATGTGATCTCTAATGGTAAAAAATTTCCCATTTCTGGAATATACCCTTAACCCGAAAACAAAAATTGCTTAATTGTTCTCTTAACACGAAACAAAAATTGCTTAACACGAAAAAATTTCCCTCCTGGGAATGAACAAAATACAGAAAACACTATAGATTTGAACGGTTAAAAAGAGGGGGTTTCGCATTATTTTCTATACTATTGAAATGTCCTACTGCATCATAGGAAGAAGTCGTTGCAATAGAAGATGATAATATGTTTATAGCCCCCATTAGGACATACAAAGACATTTTGGAGTTTGTTCAAAACTCAAAAAATATCATTGATGCGGATTTCGGCGACGAAAATGAAATGAATAATGCAGCTCTTTTGTTCCCATGTCATACGAAATGACGAATATCATGAAAAGTATACGCAGGTATTTAGAAGCACATTCCAATAGTGAAATGAATAACAAAATGGTGTGCTATTGAGCATCGATCATCAAATACTTTGATGCTCAAAAAGACAATGCAAAGAAAATATCAGATTGTTTTTTAAAAGTTCAATAAATGTTTGGGTTTTTTTTCAAAAAACCAGAAAATTTTGAATTAAATTTCATTAAATTCTTGTGGATTTTTTTTGTTTAATTTATTTTTATTAAATACATGCATATGTGTAAATAAAATGTACCCTAATAATGTACTAATCTTGCGGTTGAATATATGTTGTTTTTTTTTGTGCAATATCTTTTAACACGAAAAAATATTTTATTCCCCTCAGTTTCGATTTAAACGATTTTTACTGTACGTATTTTGTATAAGAATATTATTGCGAGAAAAAATTGCTTAAATGTAATTTTTTTGGCAAAAAGGGAGAAAGAATGACATAGTTTCAAAGCATTCTCCTTTTATAAAAAAATGCATCTATATATTAATGTTTTGCCTATATATAGCAAGGATTTCTCTGCCGGAATTGAGCTAAAGTTTTAGAATTATATAATTTAGAGGTAGATTTATTTATATATTACTAGCTGGTATACCCGTTCTTCGCACGGGTGAACTGAAAAATTAACCAACACAGATTGAAGGATAAAGAAGTTTTTGATGACTTAATTTTACGTGAATTGTAAATTAATAAAAAAAGCTTTTTGCATATCTCAGCTAAACAAAACAAAAAAAAAACTTTGTTAAATTTTAAGTATGTAGATCTAATAGCTGATAAAAAGGATTTTTTTTTTTTTTTGTTTATAATTCCCTGTAACACTCTTGAGGGTCGATTTTTGAAAATACCTCCCTAAGCTGATCTCTGCTCAACAAAAGTAACACATTGTTAAAAGTGCTGCGTAATGAACGCTTAAAATAGTGTAAATAATTTATATCTGAATGTGTAATACATTGATCTTACTTTCTGTAGTATTTATTTTGTTAAAATTGTAATATTCGCAAGCAATGCCGTTTCTTAAATTATAATGGCGATTCAATGAAAAACATAGCGAAATGTTGACGATAGAATCAAGTTGGCAAGTGTCTAGCTACTTTCGTAGATCGAGCTTATTAGAGCTTTGAAAGACCCGCCGTGTAGGGGTGCAATGCTTTATCTACCGCATTATGATTTAATGCAGTTTTTTTTCATGCAGTATTTTTTTTGGATCACTACATTGAAAATTAAGGGATATACATAAACAAATTACTCCACTTTGGGAAATTTAATCCGTTAGAGCTAATAAATTAATTAAAGATATTCCTCTGTAAAATTAATTATATACACCGTTCACTTAAAATAAATAGTCAAATCGTTTTCTAAAGTCTTCATTAACATACAAAAACATAAGACACTTAAAAAATTTTGACATAAACTATTTTTTCGGGACAAAAATAATAATCTTTGCAATCCGCTGAAAACGCAATATCTGCTACAAAACTTTTCGCCTTCCCCACTAAAATACGCATCATAGAACCCGTGCTGCCATATATCTTGGAAGAGTGGATTTCAAAGAATATTCCTGCTAAGTATTGGTAGAATATTCCTTCTAAGTTGGTGTGGTGTGGTAGTTAAGAGAAAGGGGTGCCAGCTCAGGTGTCGTCCACGTCACTTGACCATGGTTCAAAATTACGTGATACGTTGCCAAAAACCCTCGTGTAGCTGAACAGTGCGACGTTAATATTCACTCACTCCAAAAAATACAGTACAGTAGTTATAATTTTTTTTATACTTAAAAATGCAATATCCGCCTATTCAATTAAAATTATAGCGTTATAATTAACTACTAACTACAAACAAACTATGCAAATATGTCCAAATGATGTAGTGTGGAAGACAAAGTTTATCTACTGTAAGTACCAGAAGCAATAAAAGTATTTATTTTGAAAAAAGATCAATTTCTTACTACCAAATGTGCATAATAAAATCATTAAAAAGAACATTCAAATAAAGAGAGATTTATAACAACCTCTCCCTTAAAAACTTAGTTTTATTCTGAAATAAAAAAAATTAAGGATTATGCTGATCACAGGAATTAATTAAAAGCGAGCGCCTTGCGTAGCCAAAACAAAAAGGGTTCTTTCACAAACAAAAGATATATGCTGACGTGGGCTTTTTTGCAGCGCACGCCAGAATTGCTTGCAGATGGCAGAATTTTTTTCCTACTTACTTGACAAATATCGTTATATTTTGGAAACTTCACACAATATTTTTATAAATTATAGCCTATGTGTTATTCTGATGTATAAGCAATATTACTGTTAAATTTCATTAAAATCCATTCAGTTTTTTTTGCGTGAAAGACGCCCAAACATCCTCACAAACTTTTGCATTTATAATATATATCTGAAAATAATGTGGATTTTTCAAAAATTTTAGATCAGCCACGGTTTAGAAAAGTCCCAGCTTTATAGGCAAAATATTATTGTTATAGAAGCATTCGTGAAAGAAGAATGTTTTGAAAATACGTCATTTTTTCTTAATTTTTTGCCAAAAAATTGTATTTAAAAACTTTTTTCTAAAAATAATATTCTTAAAACAATTTTATGTGTATGTTCTAATTCAACTGACACTAAATATCAAAAAAAATATTTATTTATACGCTTTTTCAAAATCAGGGTTCCGAACACAGTAAGTCACCTTAACGAATAGAGTAAAGCTGACTGAAATCTGAATTAATTTTTAAAACTTTTGTTTCTTTTTCATCTTGAGAATTCTTAAATTGAGTAGTAATGACTTTAAAAAATCCAAATATATTTCCAAATGTTCAGAAATCGTTTACTTTTGCTTCAAAATCTTTTCGGGGGTATTTTTAGCTCACTGAAAAATAGTTCTATTTCTAAAACAAATAGATATCGATGCAACAAAAATCAGATAGAATTAAAATTGTTCTAGATACGATATTTTTCAAAAATTCCTGCGAATATATACAGACGTTTTTATAAAAACGCTTACTACTATAACATAAGAATATTGTTCCTCAGAAATAACGTGAATCATTTATTTAAAAACTACACTATTTTAATTATCTGCAATTATTACAAATATTCATATAATATGGGACTGTATAATTCGAATATTAAAGGAGTGTGCAGATTTTTTATCCGTTTATTTAAGGTGCCTTCATCTAGGGAGGAAACTGCTTGTCAAAATTACCTGCAACGATTGATGTTCGCATATACGGTGCCGCACTGAAAAGAGACACTAGCTTCCGCTGAATGTACTAGGTCTCCAATGATAAAACACCAATCCACAGCCCAATAGAAATTTTAAAAAATGTTACAAGCAGCAAAACAATAAACATAGTAATTTATAATCAATTTATACAACTGTGCTTGTCAATAAAGCGCATTTCATCATCAAACTATTTATATACTCCTTAGAAATTCGTTCGAATAATTGAAATTCGATCATTTATTAAAAAAATTTTTTTTTGATAATATATTATAGCTTTTCTTTAATTTTTTTCTTCTAATTATACCAGACAATTCCCAAATGAACACTTGCCTTTGTTTTGTTTTTATGGATACCACCTTAGATTTTGAGAGCAGACGTTATTCACGAATGTTTGGGAATTGTTATGATTGCAAAGTATTATTCCATTTTTGGATTTGGAGATTTAAAACTGATGTTGACATTACTGCTGCATCTGCAAAAATTTAATAAAGGATATAAATAAGGGAGTAAAATAAGAATTTTCCTAACGTACTTTGCCGAAATAAAACAAATATTAAATTTTGCAGACTATACAGAAAAATATAAACACTTTTTAAATCAAATTTGGTAAATATTTTGTTTTCATTTAAAATAATGGACAAGAAAAAGTTTTGAAATATGACCAAAACTTTTGGTTTACTTTGCACGTGCCTGTTTTTGAGCATATGTTTTGTCTAAGGTAAATAATATATCCCCAGTCATAACACATTTATTTGTAATTCAGTGAAATTCTGAGCTATTGGTTCCATAAATAAACATTTTCCTCTTTCAAATTCAATAAATATGTGAACAACATTTTATTTATATACTTAAGCAATATTTTATTTATTATTGTGTACCATGACTTTTCTCTTTTTTTAAAAAATTTGTTTTTCCTTAAAATAAGGGGAAAAAAATCTTTAAATATCATTTCAGCAAACTCAAGCTTCTATCCTGTAAAAAAAATCATAAAACTCAAATATTTTCAAGCAAATTCCTTTAATTTTAATAATACCATCAGTTTTCCTGTTATTTCTACTACGATATTAAAACAATTTAATAGTTGACGAATTAAAAAAAATTGAATGAGATAATGTTTATATTTCAATTCAAACATTAATAAATAATACAGATCAATTTGTATTTCTTATATTTGCGTAATATGATTTTAAAATGGATAATTCAAAAAAATTATTTCCTCACTATGAACCTTATCAGAATGAGGTAGATATATCTGTAGCTTTTCAGAAAATATGCTGTAATAATTAATAAACAAACATTTGTATTGACTAATATACGTAGTAAAATGCATTAAAATAAAAATCCTTTACATTGAATTTATTGATTTTTAACTAACATCTATAGATTTCCGACTTGAAAACGTGTCACATTTCGGTATAAATTTATCAAGTAGTATTGAATTTATTTTTCATTGACACTTAGTATATACTAAGTTTCTTGTAGTTATTATGTTATCTTGTTTCAATCTTTTGAAAATAGTCATATATATTTCCAAATAAATTAGATTTGGGGTGTTGTAATGTGGAATAATGCAGTTAAATTTTATCAAGATTAAATAATTAAAAGAAGACTTAATCAAATGTTAATTATTTTTAGTTTATTTTTAATCGAAATGTTTATTTTCTGGTTCGCGTTATAGAATAAGTACAAGAATAAAATACATTCCGTGCATTTTTCACACACATTTTTTCATTATGCATTTTTCACGGGTTTTTTTTTTCTTGTTATTTATTACTTGTTCTTTCGTTATAATTTATAGAATTGCAACTTATTTTTTAATTGTAAAATTCTTGTAATAGATCAGATTCGTTTAGCATTTCAATTAGATTTTGATTTTAATTAGTCTCAAAATAGCAAATTCTTTTTTTTAATAATATCTTAAATTTTGTTGCATTATAAATAGAGTATAATTATATTTAGTAATCTGCTAGAGACTTAATTTTTACCTATAAGCAAGTTCCACGCACATGACCTCAGATGGGACGTGGGACTAATATTTAACACTTGCTTGTTATTTATGAGTTATATGAATCAATTACATTAAGTTTGAAAAACATTTTTCAGATTTAAGTGACTGAGGTAACATAATTCCTTTAGTTCTGTCTGAGATAACTTAATTCTTGTCACTAAATCATATATTCGCTTCTTATTTTCTTTAAATTTACAATAAATTTCAATCAGTGACGTAATGGAGGATAATAGGTCCCCCTACGAAGTCAGGTTTGGGGCTCCAAGCCGTATCATAGAAAGGATTGCAAAACCATAACATGCATAGACTTTGGGCTCCCTAGAAATCTGCCCCGCCGTGATGCGGGGCTGTACGTTAGCCACTGATTTCAATGCTTTCAATTATCAGATGAATCATAAGTTTCCTCATTCACGTATTTCTTAAAACAGAAAAATTTTAATACACAAAAATAAAATTTTAAATTTTCCGTGAATTATTTCTTAAGTATGTGGAAGAACAGAAAATAATTTCTAATGGGGCTAAGATTATATAAGGCATAATAGTGTTCAAAATAATGATAATTTACTTATCTCGTCGAATCTCTAGGAACGATAAAATGGATAATTCCAAACAAAAATGCGTATTTTTAGTGTAAATTTTGTAACATACACGAGTGAAAGTACTATCAATTTAGAAGAAAAGGCCTCGCGCATAGTATGCAGACGATATATCAACCAAGCTACGAAATCGTTGGAGGAAATTGAAATTTAATTGTATAAAAGCTAAGCATGAATTTCGAAGGCTTCTTTCTCCGAATTGACTGGCCATTCGGCGGAATTACATTGAGAGTTGAACACCCTAAAGGAGTACTACTATTACACCAAGTCTCGACCCCAAATGAATTTCCTAAGTCGTACCCTCTCCTTGTCAGATCAACAAAGAAAAATTTTATTTTAGCTAATTTTTATTAAATAGTTACAATTAATATACATATGTATATACATATAACAGAATCACAACATTAAGTGGTAATTAATTTTTATTAATTATCATTAAAGTTTCGTATTGTCATCCAAAGCAATCTCGTGTATATAAAATTTCAGTTCAACTGAATGCTTTAAAACGTGTGAAAAAAACATTTTCAAGTTTTGAAACAAGTCGCCAAAAGAGTCGCTAAGTCGCCAAAAATTATGCCAACATGGCTGTGTTTGTAATTCTTTGAATAATTAGTTTTAATCAATTAATTTTTATTAATTATAATTTATAATTATTGTATTGTCATCCAAAATGTTCATGTATATAAAATTTCAGCTCAATTGAGCGCTTTAAAATGTATTTTATTAACGATTGAAAATTCCACCAAGATAAATAAATAAAGATCTTGAGCTATAATAGTAGGAATTGAAAAAAGTACAGTGAAAACAGTTTAACACGAATCTGAAAGTACCGAAATATTTTTTCGTGTTAAGGGATATTGCAAAAAAGAACATATATTCAACAAAATTAAGTTTATTTTAGAGTACATTTTATTTACATAGACATGTATATATGCATGTATTTAATAAAAATCAGTGAAACAAAAACATTCACAAGAATTGTGTGAAATTTAACAAAATTTTCAAAGTTTTAAAGAACAAAATATTTATTGAGTTTTGGGAAAATAATCTGATATTTTTCTTTGCATTGCCTTTTTTGATATAAAATTGTCGACAAATTGTTCGATGTTGTCCATTTTGTTATTCATTTCACCATTGGAAAGTGCGTTTAAATGACTGCGCTTACTTTTCTTGATGTTCTTCATTTCAGATGAGGTGGGATCAGGAGCTGCATTATCCATCGCATTTGCGTCGTCGGAATCTGCATCAACAATGTTTTTTGAGCTTTGAACAAATTCTAAAATGTCTTTGTATGCCATAATTGGTATGCCGAACGTTGCCGAATTCTTCCAAAGATAAACCTGCGTGGCTGGTGTTGTCCATATTTTGTTCATTCCTAGAAAAGGAATTTTTTCATTTTAAGTGATTTTCGTTTCGTGTTAAGAGAAAAAAAAATGCAAGAAAATACATGGTAGTTTGTCGGGACCGTCGTATTATTTCGCGTTAACCGATATTTCGTCTTAAGCGTTTTCGCGTTAAACGTAATTCAATGTGTATGCATGTCTCTTTCTAACATACCTTAAAATCCGGTGTATATCGCGCACCTATACTTTCAAGCTGTAACTTTTAATTTTTAAGTATATTCGCCGTATATCGCGCACCCTCTTTTTTACGAAGAAACCCGTAACGTACGTGCGCAATGCTCTTATGTTTTGAAGTAATTTCTCCCGAGGTATTATTCAAAGATTTTGAAAAAAATAGTGTACTTCTAGAGCTACAACTCTTTAAGTCAGTGCTTCTCAAAGTTTCAATATTCGCGACCCAATATTCAATCATAATTTTCATCGCGCCCCCCTCATACAATAATAATGTATTGAACTCAATAATACTATACTTTGATGCTAAAACTACGATACGACTTTAACCTCTTAAGTGCCAATGGCGTATATAAACGTTTCGGTCAGCCAAAGCGTTAGTTTCCCCGAACGTATATATACGTCAGGTCTTTTCTGTGCACTGATATATCCATAAAATTATTACGAAGGCTTTGGAATGCAATAAAATTACTTTGACAATGTTTGCGAAGGATTTACTTATTTCAGACTATTTGCTTCTTTAATCCTTCCTCCACCCCAATACAATCGCGTATTGCGTAACTTTTAATCGGCAATTAAGAATTTAATTCTCAACCATACAAATTATTAAGATAAGTGATAATTTTTCTATATAATTTTATATATGAGAGTCCCATGAAGTCACTGGTAGTTATTAAAAACACGTTCTTAACTTAGTATTGTTAAATTAATTATAAAATGCATTGTGTAACACTGATACAATTATAAGTGTAATAAATCGGTGTAAATGTGTGTATTATTTTTTTATTATGTCAGAAAGTATTTAATTTGTTTACTTTCCGTAAATTAATAATTTTTTTAAATAATCTTTTTATTTTGATTTTTCAATATGCTCGCGCCCCCCTTGCAGAGTTGTCACGCCCCCCCCCAGGGGGTGCGCCCCACAGTTTGAGAAACATTGCTTTAAGTTCAATAGAGGAATGCCATTTCTTTTTGAAAAAAAAACAGTATTTCGATATATATGTAGAAGTCTAATTTTTTTCTATGCTCATCTTTTTTTTAAAGCTCTCCATTTCATACCTGGCGTATAACGCGCACTCGTAATCTTCGATGTTAATTTTTGTGTTAAAGTGCGCGTTTTACGCGCATTTTTAACACAAAATCTATTCAATATTCTATTTAGTATTCAGTATTCGATTAATTAAAATTTATTCAGTACTCCTAAAGATGATAAAGTAAGTATATGCAGTCGGACCTCTATATAACGAAGTCGCTAAATCCCCCAAAAAAGTTCGTTATTTGGAAAATTCGTTACATAGAGGTTCATCTTTCAATATACTTTATGAACCACGTAAAACAAATTTTAAATTCGTAAACACTGTATGCTAAAGAAAGTAATTATTCACACTTTTTTGTAAATTAATATCTATTTATTTTACCCATAAAAAAAAAAAAGACTGCAAGGAAACAGGAAAAAAGAATGTCAAGAAATGTACTGTATTTTCAACATTAAGAAAATAATTTTATGTTAAAACTCATGACATTTTTAAAGACATTTTCTAATTTAAAGCATACAATTTTAAACATACATTATTTTATGACTAGAACTCCACTGAGGGTAAAAAGGGGACATGTTTCTAGGGAACTGCACAATGGGGGTTAAATGTTGTACTTCTTGGATGAAACTTCCAGGATTCTATTGCTCTCGGCGAGTCAGCCACCTAATAAAACCAGTTCAAGATTTATGACCACCATAAAATGTGTTAATAGAAATTAACTTGAAAAGTCCAAAAATACTTTAAAAGTAGGGAGGTAAAAAATTCAATTGCAAGAAAAAAAAGTTCGTTACACAGAAAATACACTTCGCTACAGGAGATTACTTAATGAAAAAAATCGTGAAATGTTCAAGGTTCCAGGAAAAAGTTCACTGTATAGAAAAATTCGCAATATAGAGGTTCGTAATATGGAAGTTCGACTGTATATGTAGACAGATAGACGGATAGATGAAGATTGATAGATAAAAATATATATACTGCTCAAAATATTGCGGTTTTAGGTGGATCTTGTGGCTGGGAAAATTTTTAGCTGATTGATACATGGTCGACAGACGTAGTAGGTTATATGAGAATAAATTACACATGTTTGGCAGAAAAAAATGCATTTTATTGCGCATTTGTGTACAAAAAGAAAAAAACACAATTTATGCATATGCGAAAAAAAGAATAAGAAAAGGTGTTTTCTTCAAAGGAAATCATTTTCAGTAGGGGTTATGGTTTCCAAGGACGGCCAGCAATGTTGAGCACCTTTGAGGCATGGAGTCAATGAGACTATTAATCACGAGTTGGGGTATTCTGTCTCACTCTTCCAGAAGAGCTCTTTCCAGTTCTTGGAGAGTTTGTGGGTGTGGTTGGTGGCCAGCAACTCGTCTTCGTAGAACGCCCCAAACGTGCTCTATTGGATTCATGTCTGGAGAACACGCTGGCCATTCCATTCGTACAATTCTTTTCTCGAAAAGGAAATCCTCCACCAGGTTGGCACGATGTGGCCTGCAATTATCGTCCATTAAAATGAAGTCATCTCCGATTGCTTCAGCGTAAGGGACTACAATAGATCTGAGAATCTCATCCCTATATCGGTGAGCAGTCAGAGGTCCATCTCGAATGATGTAGAGGTCTTTGCGCCCGTCAATGGAGAAGTCACCATACACCAACACTCCCCCACCACCAAATCTGACACTTTCGTGCACGAACGCAGGATTATTCCTACTGCCACGGACTCTTCAGATGAAAATACGCCTATTATCCGGATGAACAGAAAAAGGGGACTCGTCAGAAAAAGAACATTGCTCCATTCATTTCTCCTCCAGCTCACATGCTCTGTTGCCCACTCGCTGCGGTTGCGACGATGCCTTGATGTTAGTCTAACACATACCATCAATCGGCGAGCATACAGACCAACACCATCGAACCGGTTTCGGACAGTCTGAGTTGAAACCGCGGTACCAGTAGCCGAGCGAAGGTGTTGTTGGAGAAGAGTAGCATTCATATTTCGGTGTCTCCGAGCCGTTAACACTAAATAACGATCTGCATTGAGCGTTGTTGCCCGTCTACGAACTTGTCCTGGTCTTCGGCCCGCACTTCCAGTCTCCAAAAAACGGTTCCAGACCCTGGAAATCACACTTGTGACACTCCAAGGGCTTGGACTGTTTCGGCTTGAGTTTGGCCCTCTTCTAACCTACCAACAACTCTCCAAGCTTCTGAATCGGTTAAATGACTTCGCTGAGACATCGTACTCATCGAAACAGAGCAGTCACTGAATGCCGATCATCCTTGTCTTCATTTCAGTTGAAAGTCAAATTTTATTCGCTGCCGCTTAAGCGACGTTTTTGACGTCGAACTCAAAATTAGCATACTTCACAGTTTGAAAATCAGAAAAATTTGTATTTGTGGTTCTCTTCTTCCGTTTTCGGCAAAAAAAATTTCGCTTATATCTTTATTTTATATAAAACTTACAATATCCTTTAATTGTTTTGAGCAGTGTAGTTTCAGAAAACAAATTTTTCGAAGTTCGGGCTCAAACAAAAAAAATTGTAATTGAAATAAGGTTTCTTACATAAGTAAGAGTTTTTTAATTATTTGTTCAATAGCTGTGCTAATAAATTTATATTAAAATATGTAATTATTAAAGTCAAAGAACAAATCAACAAAAACTGAACTGAAAAAGCAGTGGTTCCCACAAATATAGGCATGCACTTCCACAAATGGCATATGATATGAGTTTCATAAATGGTATAAACCATGCTTTTTTGAAATTTCTTAAGAAAACTTGGTACCCCAAAAATCACAGACCTATCATTTTTTTTATTTTCATTTAATCTTATTCTTTGCATTATTATCTTTCGATTGATGTATCACTTGTGCATGTCGGAAAGTTAGAAGTTGAATGAAACTTCATTTGAAAACAAATTAGGCAATTCAGCCACCCCCTTTTAGAAAAAGCTAAAAAAGCGTTTTGATAAAAAAATCTAATTTATAAAGAGAAATAATAATATTAAAAAAAAGAATGTGCAATATATAAAGCAGAATATTTCCGAGGCAATACATACAATCATTTTCTTTCTTTGTGAAATGTGTGCATGTAAAATTTTTAAATCAAGGCATTTTATATTAATAATTTTTAATTTCAGTTCTTATTCCTGATATATTTTTCATGCAAATGTAATACTCTAATATTATAAGAAGAAAAACAGCTAAAATTTCTGTCGTGACAGAAAAAAAAAATTTTGAACGTTTTTCTTGAATTTTCTTGTGCAATTAGTACTCTCTAAAAGTTGATCGTTTATAAAAATGTGTGGGTTGAAAAATATGAAAATGCAATTATTTTAAAGAAAAATGTATAACTAATATCTTAAAGTGGTATTTTAAGTTTATAATTAAGCTTATAATAATTATTTTTTCTGAATTATAAACTTTAAAGTGGTTTTTCTCAGTTTGTGTTTTTCGAAACCTTAGTGCATTCAAAATGCTACTCCTTCGACAATTATTTACCAATCACTTCCATTTTTTCCTGCGTGTTAAAAATAAAGCATGTAATAAAATTAGGGATCCGTTTTGCTATAAACTGAATACTTTTTTAAAAAAATAATAAAATGTAAGACATGTTGGCTTTTTCGTTGATTTTTAGCCTGTATATCAACATTTTATTTTTTTTTCTCGAAAACGAATTAAGTTATTCTAAAATCCATCCCTAAAGAGTTGTTTAGAACATCCATAAGAATATTATAAAAAATTTTCAGGTCAAAAAATTAATTTTTACAAAAGGAGTAGGATTTTAAAATTTTCCAAATTTTCTTCAAAAAATTTAAATTTTTATAATTGTGTGAATAATATATGAAAATTTTCATCTGGTATCATTTTCTTGAATAGAAACACTGTATAAAATGCTAAAATATAATTTTTAAATACGTAAATAAAGAAATTTGCTCAAAGGGTACCAAGTCCTCTTAAGAATTATTTGGAGACATGACCTCATACATAAAAAAAACTTGCATTTACGAGTTTTATTTTCCATAACTTTAGACTCTTGAACTGATGAGTTATATAGATCGTAAGACGTCAATCGAAAAGTAAAAGGAGTTGTAGAAAGTTTACAAAAAAGTTTTAAAAATGGAATGAACGATTTTTCTCTAACTTTTTTCCCTGTCTCCGTTGCGAAAAAGTAGAAATAAAATTTAGGAGTAAAAAAAAGAAGGGGAAAAAAGATTTATGTCATTAAAATTGAAGTAAAGTTTTTCTTTCTTTTTTTTTTTGAAAATTTTTTCAAGCATTACAATTTATATATATATATCATTAGAATGAACACGCATTTTATATCGATTGCATCAATAATTCATTAGAATATTATTTTTTCGTGCGTATTTTATTGAAATTAAATAAATCTCTAGGAATAATAATTATAAAAACGTGTATACCGATTCGTTTTAAACTCATTACAACAGTTACATTTTTGGATAATTTGTTTCCATCGTGAAGCGTTTCACATTACACTGACTTGATTAGTAAAAAAATACATTCGGATATAAATATAAAAATGAAAAAAGAGAATTTTTTTAGAGACTGGTTTTATATTTGAAAATGAAAAAAAAACTCTTCTTCCTTATCTTTTTAAAGCATTTCCTTATTTTACTGATGATTTATTTATACCTATGAGTTAGATATATTATGGGCTAGTGTATGACGCACAATAATTGAACTTTCTGTCATTTTAGTGCTGAGTGAAATTGTACAGTATTTTTCTTGCAATTCCCACATTTAAAGCAAGAATTTTAAACTTGTAATAGAGTAAATTTTTTTTGAATAAAATATTTTACGAAGTTTTATACTTTTACATCAAGTATTTGCAACATTTTTTAAGTGAGAAAAGCGGAATTCTGAATCCGTGACTTTCTCTATTTTATGAAACTTTACACCTTAACAAAAATTTCGAAGTTATATATATATTTATATACCGTTAATTCCGGCGTATAGCGCGTACTTTTAATACAGAAAATAAGACTGAATTTTATGGATGCGCTTTATACGCCGGATATAAAAATGAGAGCTTTAAAATAAAAGATGACCGCAGAAAATGGACTTCTATGTATATGAAGATATTGTTTGTTTAAAAGAAATGACATTTTTTAAGAACTTAAAGGGTTCTAATTCTAGAAGTATACTATTTTTACTAAAACTTGGAATAATACCTCGAATAAATTACATAAAAATATAAGAGTTTTGCGCATGTACATTCCAGATTTCTTCTTAAAAAAGGGGATACGCATTATATGGCGAATATACCTAAAAATTAAAAATTGCTACTTGAAAGTATAGGTGCGCGTTATACGCCGGATGTTACGGCATATAAGAAGAAATGGAAATAACAGATATATATTTATATATTAATTTTAAGTTCTTGCTAAAATAGTACTAAGAGCTCTTTATTCAAGTCTGTTTTCGGCTAATGTAGAGCCCAAATTCGGAATATTTTTTCAGATATAAAAGTACTCGAACCTTAATATTATATTCTGGCTTCACTATCCTGTAGAGAATCACTGATTTTTTCATACTACTCATTTTTATCCGAGTTGACAAATTTTATTGTTTATAAAATGTGTTTCGCATTTTTTCTCCTATACCGTAATGCTAAATGAGTTGTCCCTTTACATGTTAAAAGGAAAAACTTAATATTTATGAAATATTTCGAAATTTTAAAAACACTATATTATAAACAAATGCATGAATTCAGTGCCTCACACAAGGGGGAGGGTCCGGACACTCCCCCAAAGCCCTTGATTCTTTTTTCCGATTGATTATAATTCTAAGTACATAATATATATACATATATTACATATAAAGGGTGTTTTTTTGAGAGGTATAGAACTTTAAATTGCAATAAAACAACGATGTATTATTCGATTGACATGAATTTTTTTTTATTCGAAAGTTAATCTTGTGGTATTACATTTTAAATATGATTTCTGGCATAGGACTGCCACGGCTGGCTCGGATGTAGTCCAATCTGCACGTCCAATTTTCGATGACTTTTTTCAACATTTGTGGCCGTATATCGGCAATAACACGGCGAAAGTTGTCTTCCAAATGGTCAAGCGTTTGTGGCTTATTCGCATAGACCAATGACTTTACATAGCCCCACAAAAAATAGTCTAGCGGTGTTAAAGCACAAGATCTCGAAGGCCAATTCACAGGTCCAAAACGTGAAATTAGGCGGTCACCAAACGTGTCTTTCAATAAATCGATTGTGGCACGAGCTGTGTGACATGTTGCGCCGTCTTGTTGGAACCACAGCTCCTGGACATCATGATTGTTCAATTCAGGAATGAAAAAGTTAGTAATCATGGCTCTATACCGATCACCATTGACTGTAACGTTGTGGCCTTCATCGTTTTTGAAGAAGGATTTCACCAGCCCATAAAGCGCACCAAACAGTCAGTTTTTCTGGATGTAACGGTGTTTCGACATACACTTGTGGATTAGCTTCACTCCAAATGCGGCAGTTTTGTTGGTTGACGTAGCCATTCAACCAGAAGTGCGCTTCATCGCTAAACAAAATTCGCTTATGAAAATCGGGAACAACGGCAATCTCGTTTTGAGCCCATTCGACGAATCTACGCCTTGCTTGATGATCGTTTTGATGAATTGCCAAACCAAACTGAGAATAAATCACTTGACAGCTGTTAAATCGGTCACCATCTTGGAAAGTAATGCCAACTTAAACTTCTATACCTGGAAAAAAAAACACTCTGTATAATACATATATAATACATATGTATGTAGTACGTAAAATTTAATTAATTACTTGTTAGTAATGATTAATTTGATTAATTAATGCTAATTATTTATTCAGAAATTAGTTTTTTACTGTGTTTTGTTCACGAAAATCGACAAAATCAAAAAGAGCATAATACAAGAATGGTGAACTTTCGACCCCGGACCCCCCTTGAAAAATTCCTGTGTGCGCTAATACATGAATTACAATGTTACAAATTTTTATAAAAATTGTGGCATTTTTTCTGTCTGAAAATGTGCTCCGCGTTAAGTTTACGCTCTTGTGTATATGGCGAAGGCAGCCTTAAATTAAAACAGAAACAAATTTTAAAATCTGAATTATAGTTTCACTTTATAAATTCCTTTTAAAGCGATTTTTACAGTTACAATCCGTATTTTGAACAAGCCAGAATTCTGAATCTTAAATTAGACCTATTTTTAACTCGTTTCGCTAAAAGCAATGATTGAAGTAATTATACAAAATTCTTAAGCAAGGAGCAATCACAGACATTCTCTTTTCATTTACTAAGAGGCACTTGGAAAGAATACGTTCATGTTTTTTTTTATCGTGGTAGCTATCATTTTCAGAAACAAAGACTATGTCTGGTTGTTTTTAATTTGTGCACATCTGCATCTCGGCCCAAATGATAGTGATTCCAAGGTTATAAGAGACAATGAATCATTTACGTCTGCATTTGTTCTTATTTAAAATTTAATGAAATGTGTAGATACGTTCCATTATAACTCAAATCTCCCATGAAATGACCATTAAACATATTTCATCAATGTAAGAAAACAAATACCGGTTTTTAAAAAGTAATTGCTCATTATATATATATATATATATATATATATATATATATATATATATATATATATATATATATATATATATATTATTTTTTGAAACTTTGAAATTGCATTCGAGCAATCTATTTTACAATTAAAGCACTATTTCATTTTTGGTAAGTTTTTCCGCCTACTTTTTTTTTAAAATACACGCTTAAAAATGTTTTAAGATATCCGACTGCGTTCGGAACCGTGATTTTAAAAAAGCGCATAAATGGATAATTTTCATGATATTTAGTGTCATTCAGATTAGAATACATGCATAAAATTGTTTTAAGGACAATTTCATAAAAAAAATTTATTTAAATATAATATTATGGCAAAAAACTTAGAATAATCTTTTTTTCCAAATGTTCTTCTTTTGTGAAAAATGGTTCTATTATAATAATATATTGCCTGTATATATATAGCTCAGACCTCTCTACAGAGGCTCAACTAGAATTTTTGAAAAATTCACATTATTTTCAGAGTTGCCACCAATTGAAATAATTATTGGCGTTTTTTTCTTAAAATTTCTCCCCCCTGTTGTAGTAAAATATGGATAAATTCACTTCTAAGTCATATATTTCAAAAATTCTAGTTGAGCCTTTGAACAGAGTTCTGAGTTATATACAGGCAAAATATTATTCAAATAGAAGCATTTTTCACAAAAGGAGAACATTTGGAAAAAAGATTATTCTAAGTTAATTTTTTGCCAAAATATTGTATTTAAATAAATTTTTTTTGTCAAATTGTCCTTAAAACAATTTTATGCATGTATTCTAATCTGAATGACACTAAATATCATGAAAATTATCCATTTATGCACTTTTGAAAATCACGGTCTCCAACGTAGTCGGATACCTTAAATGCTTATTGGTAGCTGTTAATTGTTTTTAAAAATATATATCATTCTCAGTTTAAATATGTTTAATGTAACTGGGAAATTTTCCGTAACGTTTCTTATAATGGCAAAAATTATTATTTTTTAATCGATCCCTAATTTTCGAATACCGTATTTACTCGAATCTGTTAATGCTGCTGAAAATCGGTGCGGCTTCAAATGGAAGACAAAACATTTGTTGGATGGAAGAAATTGAGTTTCCATCCCCTTACAAAAGGAAATATGATACCGTCCATTCTGGCCATTTGCATCGAAGACTTATCAAATTTTACGTTGTTTATCTCTAGTATTCAGTCTATCGTAAACATCGTTGTTTGCTCATATTTAGGAATTTTTTTATACGCTTTCTTTTAATCACCTTAACATCAAAGATATCTTTAATAGCATCAAAACAAGTTCATTATGACTCATGTATGAAAAGAGAGGCAATTTTATATGCAGAAGAAAAAAAAAAAGAAACGAGTCTTACTGTAGAGAGTCACATATGATGTGTAACATCTGACATGTTATCGTGGTAAATACGCAATATAACCTTTTTTTCCTGAAAAAAACATGAATCGGGTATGATTGGAAATAATTTTCTATCAAATAATTATATATTCAATGAAAATTGTATTTAATTAACAAAAGGAGTAATGCAATATTTTATCAAAAATAATTATTTTTGTTCAATTTGGGGAAGAGCGGAGACAATAGACTTATGATAACTAAAATATGGCACATGTACTTGTGATTTCAAAGCATTTAAAAACCGTTGAAAAACAGCGTCAATAACAGTACCTCTGTTAGCAGTCGAAACATTCTAATTTGTGTTCATTTCGAGCTTGAGTTCATCATTCATAAAAGCTATAAGGGGTTCAGCTTCTGGCAAACTGAACTTAAGGTTAAAATCACCACTGAAAATCAGGGGAAGCGAGTGATAATTTTTTTAAAAGAGCAGAACCACCTTCGTTGTATAGTAAAAGTGCAAAATGCAGGAAATCTTTACTTTTTTTTTAACCGTTTGATTCGATGAAATGCATACGACCACCGAAATCACTGTTTGTCCATTTTCAAATAAGCATTCTGCCGTACTTATGTCCCCCAATGTCGTGACTAACGGATTTAGAGCCAAGCGCTCGAGTGCTTGATGGCTACTAGAGTTGGACTCCCATGCGAGGGTAGTCAAAAGACACAGCCACGCACTCTCATTGGTCAAATCATGTAGCGCGCACTTACGTCACATCCTGTTACACACATCCGTCCCTTTTCCCGAAATAATTCCTAACAAATATCCAGCAACCGAGAGGAAAGATGTTACACATCAAAAACGGAAACAGAGCTGCGACCACTGAAAATTTGACACGGATATATCAAATATACGTTAATGGTGTAAGCCAAATGATTTAATTTTTGCTTGTGAATGTTCGACAGTCTTTAAAAATTCTTTTACATTTTTTGTATAATACATTCTTTAAAAAATATTTTACATTCTTCTATAATACATTCTTTAAAAATTCTTTTACATTCTTTAAAAAAAAATGTTACATAACAAATGCATTGGATGGCACGGAATACGGTACTGTGTGGGAAAATGACGAAGCCTGCACCAATTCCGAAGTCAGCTGTGACAATGGGAGAGACATGATACTGACAGTTAGAGTAATTATAGGTTCATGTATGTATTTGAAAGTTATTAATACTGGTAAAATAAATTAATTATCAACTTATTATCTCTCACTAAAATTTTTTTCAAAAATTTCTTAAGTTTCAGATATTGATGAACCTTTAAAACAATTTTTCATGCGTAACATCTTTCCTCTCGGTTGCTGGATATTTGTGGGAGTGATTTCGAGAAAAGGAATGGATGTGTGTAACAGGATGTGACGTAAGCGCGCGCTACTTGATTTGACCAATGAGAGTGCGTGGCTGTGTCTTCGCTACCCCTATTTTAATGTAATTTTATAGTAATTTCTCCATTATTTTTAAAGTACCTTTTTAAATTTTTATTATCTTTTTAAAATGGGCAATGGTAACACTTTACAGTCATCTTCATTCCAGGATAGGAGGTTAAAGTCCGGAAGGACTATGTACTCCGAAGAGCATCACAACGATGTATGCTACCCTTGTATGGGGGTCCAACTTTAGTAGCCCTCAAGCACTTGACTCTAAATCTGTTAGTCACGATATTAGGGGACAATAATTAGGTATAAGTGCGGCAGAATGCTTATTTAAAAATGGACAAACAGTGATTTCGGTGGTCGTATACATTTCTTCGAATCAAACGGTTAAAAAAAATTAAAGATTTCCTGCATTTTGTACTTTTACCATATGACGATGGTGGTTCTGCTCTTTTAAAACAATTATCACTCGCTTCCCCTGATTTTGAGTGGTGATTTTAACCTTAAGTTCAGTTTGTCAGAAGCTGAGCCCCTTATAGCTTTTATGAATGATGAACTCAAGCTCGAAATGAACGCAAATTAGAATGTTTCGACTGCTAACAGTGGTACTGTTATTGACGCTGTTTTTCAACGATTTTTAAATACTTTGAAATCACAAGTATATGTGTCATATTTTAGTTATCATAAGTCTGTTGTCTCCGCTCTTCCCCCAATTGAACAAGAATAATTATTTTTGATAAAATATTGCATTACTCCTTTTGTTAATTAAATACAGTTTTCATTAAAAATATAATTATTCGATAGAAAATTATTTCCAATCATACCCGATTCATATTTTTTTCAGGAAAAAAAGTTAATATTGCGTATTTATTTATGTATATACCACGATAACATGTCAGATGTTACACATCATATGCTACTACTGTAAGACTCGTTTCTTTTCTTCTTTTTTTTTGAAAAACGTGTAAAGAATTGGGGGTGTGACTAATCATCGATGACAATATTTTTTCACAAAATCATTTTGAGAATTAGGGGTGCGGCTTGCAATCGATGACGGCTTAGATTCCAGTAAATACGGTATTTTATTTTTTAAATTCTTTGCTAACGAAATTAAGGATTTAATATAAAAAAAGAATTATTTTTTAAGAGGGAAAAGTATATACAACAAAAAAGAAATTTGTGCTTACAAATCATATTTTTATTTGTCATTTCTAATTTTTAAAAATATTTGAAATGATTTTTTATGTTAATAAAACGTAGAGTTTATTATTCTTTACTTCAGTCTCATTCTCAACACTTGTTCATCTGTAAACCTTTTTTATTTTACCTATTTATATTTTTCTAAAACAAACTTGAGCAATAAGTTTGAATTTCGAATATTTAAAAAAAAAAGTCTTAATGTTCGTCTACTCGAATAATTCCACAGTAGAATCATTACATATTCTTATTTACAGCTGTTTTCCTTTGTTTCGATGAATTGAGTATCAATATAACAATATTTTTATTTAAGATCATTAATAAAAACTCAAATAGGCTCTCTCATTTCTGGCAGTTTATTTTTAAAAAATGCTGCTACATTAATTTGATATTATATATATATATATATATATATATATATATATATATATATATATATATATATAAAGACATATATATACTGCTCAAAATAATTAAAGGATATTGCGGTTTCAGGTGGATCTTGTGGCTGGGAAACTTTTTAGCTGATTGATACATGGTTGACAGATGTAGTACGTTATATGAGAATAAATTACACATGTTTGGCAGAAAAAATGCATTTCATTGCGCATTTGTGTACGAAAGGAAAAAAAACACTATTTGTGCATATGAGAAAAGAAGAATAAGAAAAGGTGTTTTCTTCAAAGGAAATCATTTTCAGTAGGGGGTATGGTTTCCACAGACGGCCAGCAACGTTGAGCACCTTCGAGGCATGGAGACAATGAAGCTATTAATCACGAGCTGGGGCATTCTGTCCCACTCTTCCAGAAGAGCTCTTTCCAGATCTTAGAGAGTTTGTGGGGGTGGTTGGCGGCCAGCAACTTGTCTTCATAGAGCGTCCCAAACGTGCTCTATTGGATTCATGTCTGGAGAACACGCTGGCCATTCCACTCGTACGATTCTTTCCTCGAAAAGGAAATCCTCCACCAGGTTAGCACGACGTGGCCTGCAGTTATCGTCCATTAAAATGAAGTAATCTCCGATTGCTGCAGCGTAAGGGACTACAATAGGTCTCAGGATCTCATCCCTATATCGGCGAGCAGTCAGAGGTCCATCTCGAATGATGTAGAGGTCTGTGCGCCCGTCAATGGAGATGTGGCCGCGGTAGCCGAGTGGTATAGGTATCGGACTGTGGCTTGCTTTGTCACAGGTTCGAGCCCAGTACCACTAAAGACCCGCCGTGTAGGGCAGCGATGCACGTTAAATCTGTCGAGAGCTGAAACGTCCTCCCGTTGGTGTGGTGTGGTAGTTAGGAGAGGGGGGTGCCAGCTCAGGTGTCGTCCACGTCACTTGACCATGGTTCAAAATTACGTGGTCCGTCGCCAAAAGCCCTCGTGTTGCTGAACAGTGCGACGTTAATATTCAATCAATCAATCAATCAATCAACCGTCAATGGAGATGCCACCATACACCAACACTCCCCCACCGCCAAATCTGACACTTTCGTGCACGAACGCAGGATTATTCCTACTGCCACGATCCCTCCAGATGAAAATAAGCCTATTATCCGGAAGAACAGAAAAACGGGACTTGTCAGAAAAAAGAACATTGCTCCATTCATTTCTCCTCCAGTTCACATGCACTGTTGCCCACTCCCTGCGGTCGCGACGATGCCTTGATGTTAGTCTAACACATACCATCGGTCGTCGAGCATACAGACCTACACCATGGAGCCGGTTTCGGACAGTCTGAATTTAAACCGTGGTGCCAGTAGCCGAACGAAGGTGTTGTTGGAGAAGAGTAGCGTTCATATTTCGGTGTCTCTGAGCCGTTAACACTAAATAACGATCTTCATTGGGCATTGTTGCCCGTCTACGACCTTGTCCTGGTCTGTCTTCGGCCTGCACTTCCAGTCTCCAAAAAACGGTTCCAGATCCTGGAAATCACACTTTGTGAGACTCCAATGGCTTGCGCTACTTCGGCTTGAGTTTGACCCCCTTCTAACCTACCTACAACTCTCCAAGCTTCTGAATCGGTTAAATGACTTCGCTGAGACATCGTACTTATCGAAACAAAGCAGTCATTGAATGCCGATCGTTCTTGTCTTCATTTCAGTTGAAAGTCAAATTTCATTCGCTGACGCTGAAGCGACGTTTTTGACGTCCAACTCAAAATTAGCATACTCCACAGTTTGAAAATCAGAAAAATTTGCATTTGTGATTCTCTTCTTCCATTTTCGGCAAAAAAAATTTTCGCTTATATCTTTATTTTATATAAAACTTACAATATCCTTTAATTGTTTTGAGCAGTGTATATATATATATATATATGTATGTATAATTCCCTCTAGTATCCTTTTTATTAACCCTTTGTACTAATATTTGAAATAAGTTTAACTCTTTGGTTTAAATCCCCTCAGGGGGCTCACCTTCTTTAGGTGAGTACGGGTTTCACGCTCCCGAGGTGCCCTAGTGATCTTTTCCTTCTCCCTAGGGGTTTACTGTCTTTGGTAAACACGGGCTTCACGAACCCGGGGAACCCTAGTGATCTTTCTCTATTTTCGGCCCTTTTTCTTGCCGTTCAAATTTCCCTTTTCTTCTTTTCACGTCCAGACCACAGACCTACATTCAACAATGTACTTTGTTCCATCTTTGTTCTTTCTGGTAAAAAATTTGATATTTTTTACTACCGTATTATGGTTTACATTTTATATTACGTTCTTTTCATTTGATTTGCTTAAATTTCTTTCCATATTTTGATTTTGTTGCTTCTTTTATGTTCGATTATTGATTTTTTTGTGTTCAACTTATTATCTTTATTTTTCTGCCACGAAGTCCTGTGGCAGACCAGGACTGAGTGGAATGAAGTTGTGTCTGATGGGTTTTCACTATTGGTATGATGACACAACGGACTGCTCCCTGGGAAAACTGGCACTTGGAGCGGGGTTTTGAGCTTTTCAGGACCTTTGGACTAGTGAGGTGGGGTCTTGGAGGAAGCGGCCATGTAGAGGGTACAGGAGAAAAGCTGAGTTTTGCGTCTCAGGCCGCCAGATAGTACAGGAGCCCGGGACAGCCTAACCAGCATGTCCTGGCTGCTCTATCAGCTGGTGCATAATCCCGCCTGTCTTGTAGTTCCAGGTGGTGCCTGGATGGAGTCCTGCATTGCAGAGCGGGGGGCTCTCCCGAGGCCACTACTGGTTGCTGAATCTAGGGCAAGCCCTGCCAAACTGGTCCTCATAAAATCATAAGGGATTCTCCTCCTCCTTTTTCAAAAAAAAAAAGAAATCAAAATAAATAAAATTAAAGAAAAAACTCAAAACGCATTTTTTAAAACCCCCAACCCACCCTACCCAACTCACTTAACTCAGCCCATGAACATTGAACAGATTTCCTTAAATACACGATTTCTGCTTATCGCACTTCCAAATACTGAAATGGTATCTAAATCGCCTTTTGCTATACAAAAAGCTCTAATAGGAATTGGTGGTGAACCGAAATCCGTCAAACGATCGCGTTCCGGGGATCTGCTAATAGAAACTACGTCAGCTTTACAAACAAAGTCCTTTCTTCTTGCGAAATCCTTTCTTAATAGCCCTGTAACAGTAAGTCTGCATAAAAGCCTGAATTCCTGTCGCGGTGTTTTCTCTGAACCTGACTTGTTGGGCACTTCTGATTCAGAGTTCCTTGAAGGTTTTTCTGATCAGGGTGTCACTCAGATCAGGAGAATCACAATAAAAAAGACTCTACAATTGTTCCCACAAAACATTTAATTTTGACATTTAATAACCCCAACCTACCAAACACAATAAAAGCTGGATATCTGAATTGTAAAATCCGTCCTTATATACCGAACCCTCTGCGCTGTTTCAAATGCCAGAGGTTCGGTCACTCCCAAATTTCCTGCCGCGGCCAATTAACATGCTCTAGATGTGCTTCCGTTGGGTATTCTTCCACGGATTGTACTCTAGAGCCAAAATGTGTTAATTCTACGCAGTCTCATCCTTCAGATTCAAAATTATGCCAAAAATGGAAATTAGAAAAGCAGATCCAAGAAATTAAAACCAATAAAAGCATATCTTATTTTGAAGCACGCAGATTAATAGTTCCTCAGTTAACCCGAACGTATGCTCAGGCTGCTAGACCTTCAACTATATCCACAGCTACCCAAACAGATCCAAATCTATCAAACATAATCTGTCCACCTTTACAATGCCTAACACCCATATCTTCTAAAAATCCATTGCCTAGTACCTCATCTTCAGTTTCTACCTTCTCCACGTCATCTTCCTCTACTCAAGACAATCTACTTCCTTCCCCATCTGGTATACTACCAACAATACAAAGTGAGTCTTTATTACAAATACCCATTCCTACTACTACTACAACTCCTTCCCCTGGCAATATCCTGAATGCTTTAGTTTCACCTTTAGAAACTGAAAACCATTCTCCTACAACTCCTGTTAAACTTACTTCGGTTTCAACTGAAAACTTATCGACGTCTGTCCATAATGAATCCAATAGTGAACACTCTACTGCAGCTGAAGCCCAACAATTTGTCAAATGTAAGTCCAGAAATAGAAGAAAGCGCCCAAAAGTACAGAAACCAGATATTGAAATAAAAAGGGTTCCACATAGATCTCGAAATGCAACACCTACAGAAATAACAACTGATGACGAGGATATAATAACTTACGACGTGGAGAAGAGGGAACTTGAGCAAGATCCTCCGAATAAATTCACCATTGACGAAGATCCTTTCATTCTTCCTAAAGGATATTTACGCACATTAACTCCATCCCGATACAGGAACTATAGAGATTAATTTTTTATACCATGTATTGTCTAACCTTGTTTTCAACTAACATTTGTATTTTTCAATGCTTTTATTTTAAGATATGATCTGATTTGGTGGGGAGTTCCCCACCAAGTTTTCTTTCTTTCAATCATTGAAAGCCGTTTTCAGGGATTTGACATTTCAAATTTTTTTTAAAGTGTACTGCCCTTATTTTTACGTATTTTTTCAATCATTTTAAGTCTCTTAACAAATGTTTGGCGCAGCTTAGCCAAAATTGGCTCTTGCGCCATTAAACCCTACAATCACGTCACATCACATCACTTTGGTTTAAAATTAAATTGTAATCTTAATCGTAATCAGCTAGTCCGAAATCCTTGTCCCGCCCATTCTATCCAATCAGAACTAATATTACGTAATCATCACGCGCTTGCACTGCTGGTATAAAAGCAAAAATCTTGTGTAGTCGCTCTCTTTTGTCTACCTGCCTTCATCATGTAATCAGCCGGCTGCAACGCGTTCTATGTTTGTCTTGGTGTTTGTGCTATGATGTTTGCTTCTTGTATGTGTAATGCCGTCCCTACTGAATCTTTATGTGTTTCCGAATGTGAATAAAAAGGAATAACGATTTACACGAGTGCCTCTTCGATAATACCGTACTCGACCACGCTCCAAGTAACACAGAAAATCACATCACCGGCCACACCCTACCTTTGGTTTGCCATTGTTTAAATCTACCACTGACCACGACAAATTATGCACTGCTAAGTTTTATCATTACATATATATATATATATATATATATATATATATATATATATATATATATGGCATGCAGCCAAAAGCAACGCAGTCTCCGCGCGCAGGCGCATTGAATGGAAACTAGAACTGAAACTGTCGAACTAGTGAAAGGAACAAAAACTTTTAGACATGAGAGCAGAATTAGAGAGCAGAGAGAAAGGAGAACGCGAGAGGTGCGCGAGCAGGCGTTACCTTCTGAATATGATCGTCAAACTTATCTGTAATATCTACCTTTTTAATTAATTTTTGTTTAATGTTAAAATAAAATAGAAGATAGACCAACGTCTTGGACCCCTTGTTGTCTCCCACAAATTATGGGGGCTCGGCCGCGATCGATAAACTTTCGATTTTGAACCAAAGTCTGGACAATGAACAACAGCGTCCGTGAAGGAGACGCTCCGCCATTTTTCGGAAACTTCGTACAACCTGTGTAGAGGTTAAATTTTTCAACTTCGTTCCGCCTGTGTAGAGGTCGGAACAAATAACAAAATAACCTGTGTAGAGGTATTTTGCAACAAACCATCGACAAATATTCCGCCTGTGTAGAGGTTGGAAAACCCATCGACGAAAATCCCGCCTGTGTAGAGGTTGGAACTAATTCAGTGTGAATAATCCGCCTGTGTAGAGGCCGGAACTACAATTTCAACGATATAACCTGCGAAGAGGTGACATCAGTGGAATCAACGTTTTTATTGGATACATCGTACGTGCGAGCAACAAGGGAGCCAGAAAAAAAAAGGTAGGATCTTTCCATTTCTAAAATGTATAAAAACGCTCTTAAAGAGGATCTCATAAGAGTAGTTGAAGAGCTAGACGGTATTGTCGAAAGTACTGACACTATAGTTAAACTAAAGACTAAAATTGAGAACAGTAGTACATTTGAAAGTGATCCAGATTTCGTTAAAACTTTAATTCAAAACTGTATAGATGAGAGAGTATCGCAAAACGAAAGAGAGGTAACTTCAGAACAAAAAATTGAGCTCGCGAAACTTCAGTTAGCAAAATTAGAAAAACTAAAATCTATAGTACTCAGAGAATTCCAATTAACCCCTCGCGAGTGTTTAAACTCATTTAAAAATGCTGTAAAATCATCAGGCGAGACATACATCCAATTTGCTGCAAGATTGACGGCAAACTTCCAATATTATTGTTCGTTAAGAAAAGTTAATTCCTTTGAATCTCTATGTGATCTTATAATTTCTGATAAATTATTCGAAACTTTAAATAAGGAAACCGCAACTCATATTGGCATTCGAGAAGCAGAAGATTGGTTTAGGCCTATTGATTTGGCTAAAGAGTGTGATATTTATATTTCATCTAGAAGCGGATCACATAAAGAAATTCCTATTACTTATGGATATACCCAAGACCCCTTTAAAAATAAATCACAAAACTTTAAAACAAAGATTAAAGAGAACTATCCCCAATATCATGAAAGAGAAAATAAAAATTGCTTTATATGCGGTGATTCATCTCATTGCGCAAGAGACTGTGAGAAGCGTTTTAAACCTAAAGAATCTAATGATCACATCCATAATAAAACAAACGTGAATACTTTGAAAATCGAGAGCGAAAAACAAAATAGCGATGAATGCTCAAATCTTAAATACGTAAACATTTTTGTGGAAAATCAGCCCGTAACAGCATTGATTGATTCAGGTTGCCAGATCCCAGTTTTAAATTCCTCACTAATTAGAGTGCAAACACCTTCCGAAGAAATCATAACATTAAGCTCATGTTTTGGCGAACAGCGTATGGTAGAAGTTAAACCCATAAATATTTCTCTTAATCAACACTCTCCTAGCTTAAGTGTTGGAACGGCAATATCACCGACCTTGACCGAAGAATTTATTATACATCCCAGTGTATATTCTGAAATAGAGAAACTAGGCCACGCAAAGAGCGATATTTTATTGAATGAAAGTGAATCCTCTTTAGGTGCTCATGCTTGTGCTTATTCTTGTGGTGTTTCTTTTCCAAATGTTTCTGTTTCAAATGTGATAAAAAACTGTAGTTATGATTTGCCATATGTTAAGAACTTTAATACTAGGAATGATTCGAGTTCTCTAATTAAGGATTATAAGTGTAATAAAATTAAGATTACTAAGTTAAAATTGAGTATTGTAAGAGAAAAATGTTCTGATATAGTATTGTGTAAGAAAGCCAATTGTGCCATGAAAACGAGTTCCGTGGAATTTATCTCCCGCTCACCTAACCCTTTACCTATGAAGAGTAAATATCATCGGTTTGTGTTGCTCCGGAAAATCTTTCAGCCTTGGCAGTGGAAACGAAGGAAAAAGAGAAATCGTTTTGAACAGACGTCCAGAACTCTACAGAGGAAAATATCGATGCGTTCAACCAAAGATCAACTTGTTAAAAAAGACGTTTTGATGCCTGTGAAACACAATGTTTTCCTGTGGAACCTTCCGGATGTCGAAGAGGTGTCTTCACATGATGGAGAAACTGTCTAGTTCAGAAAAATTTTGATATGTTTAATCTCTATATAATTGTCGTATAGTCCTTGTCTGTTCCGTTTTTTTTTGTATGTTTCAGATTCTCCTCTGGTCTCCATGGAAATACCGCTGCGGACAGCGTACGGTCAGGCTGGCCGTTGTGGCATGCAGCCAAAAGCAACGCAGTCTCCGCGCGCAGGCGCATTGAATGGAAACTAGAACTGAAACTGTCGAACTAGTGAAAGAAACAAAAACTTTTAGACATGAGAGCAGAATTAGAGAGCAGAGAGAAAGGAGAACGCGAGAGGTGCGCGAGCAGGCGTTACCTTCTGAATATGATCGTCAAACTTATCTGTAATATCTACCTTTTTAATTAATTTTTGTTTAATGTTAAAATAAAATAGAAGATAGACCAACGTCTTGGACCCCTTGTTGTCTCCCACATATATATATATATATATATATATATATATATATATATATATATATATATATATATATACATACATATATATATGTATATATAATTAGTAAATATCGTTAGTGTAACTATTTGTAATAATATTAATATCTGCGCCTGTTTTTTCTAACGTAAATGCAGGATTCGGAGTCTTATTTTCGATACATATACATATATATATATATATATATATATATATATATATATATATATATATATATATATACTGAATTTCCTCTACAAAAGCAGGAGACGATTTCTAACAGTACTCTTAATATTTTTCTAACCAAAAAACACTCGTCCACAAACGTACAATGTAGAAAATAGCAGCAATATAATATTTGCATTCTTTTGAATTGTTGGATTCTCATTTTCAATAGAAATCCAGTATTTGTCTAAGACCATGTTGTTTGAAATGAATCGTCCAACTCTGTAAGTCACACAGTTCTTCCTCTTCTTTCACATTCAAATTATTTTTGTTAGAAGTATTAAAAATATATCAACTTAATTTCGCTGTATTTCTGGGATTAATTTTTAACAACTTGTTTAATCATTTTACACTTTTTAACTATTCCTTTAATACATAAAAATTATATATCTTCTTTGTTCTTCGACAACAAAAATAAAAATGTAATACAATACCATCTAAAATTAAGAATATTTATATATTTTTTAAAGAATTCCCTCATTGTCTTTTATTTTTTTTTTAAATGTCTCACTAATTTTTTTTTGCATAAACTTTTTGTAAGACTGTAAAAAAAGTGTAATCAGATATATTTTTTCTATATTGTATTAACATATATAATAAAGTAGGAAAAATAAAATAATAGAAAGAATAATCTACGATCAGAACTGATTTTTTAAAAAAAGAAATACATTGGGGATTAAAAATTGTTGGGAAAGGACTCAAATTTTGTAATGCTGTATCTTTACTTTTTCAATGGTTAGATCTAATGTGAAAAACTAACGAATTTTTCACTAATTGATTTTTTTTAAATCGAAACATTTTGTACTTGAATACAGTTTAACAAGTTCAGTAATGCGTCGATTTTGGAATTAAAATTATGAAGCACTTTTTTTCTCCTTAAATTTTATGTGAATAAAAATTTAAGCACTTGGAATCATTTTCTGAAAGATTTTACAAAAGAATTTTAAAATAACAACTAGGAAAGAGATAAAAATGCGCCTTTTTATATAAAACGCATTCAAGTTATGTTAAAGATTCATTATAACTTTCATGAAAAGTTATAAAAAACGAAACTAAAATTATATAAAATCTATGATAACTTTTTAACAATTTTGATATTTACTATTACAAAAAAGTAACTTATAAAAAAACGAATTGACGTTAAAGCTTAAATCAAATATTTATTCTCTATTTTTTATTTGAATTTTTTATTAAATACAAAATTTTAAAAAATATATTTCTTAAACCCAGTTTCCTGACATTTTCAAAAAAAAAACAAATTTATTATGGGCTGAGACTCTTCTGAGGTTTTATTATTATTTTATTATTATTTTTATTAAAACGTGATGAATTTTTTTAACGTTCTGCTTAAAGGCCAAAATCTTATGTCTCGTACACCCCTTTTATTCGCTTCATCTCCATAAATTTCCCAATAAAAAAAGGGATAGAAAAGAGGAAGAGATAAAAAAAAAATGGTATTTAATATTACATGTGTAAGCCTTAAACATGAACGACTTTTTAATAACCTTAGGCAGCACCGGACAATTCTAAATAATGCAGTAAGATGATTTAGGGGTGCTTTATTATCACCCCACCTCACATTCTTCTTTTTTTTTTATTCACGACGTAAGTTATTATGTTTTTTCATAACCATAGGCTATGAATGATGTCTATAAAAAAAAGAGAAAGAGTACCCCTCAAAGTCTCGTAATATATTTTTTAATTAGTTTCTTCGTGAAGAAAAAGAATGAGAAGTCACAGAGAGAATAAAAGAATGGAGAATCAAAATATCGGAAGAGAGAATTATTGAATGACGTATATGAAAGATAAAGGTCATTATTACTTGGAAGAAAATCAAATTTATAAATATATATAAAGAGAAACAATGAAGACGATGAAAGATCGAAAAACTGAAAGTTTCAAGAATATTTTGTGTTTTAATCTATAATTATTAAATGTATTTTAAGTACAATGTATAATAAATTTTAATGAAGACTTTATGGGAAAATACTTTCTTTGACGTGTTGGTAGGAAGACTTAGCATACAGCATTTGTGTGTGTGAAGCTATTTACTTATGAATAAAAAAAGTGGAATGTATCGTATATTTCCGAGTATAAGACGATAATTTTTAGAACTTTTTTTAAAGTTAAAGTAAATATGGATCCATCAGTTTTGGTAAAATGCAGCTCAGGGGAAAATCGGTTCTTTTTTTTCTTAAAACGTTTTTCGTTAGCCGTGTGCAAGTGATTTTATCCTTTTAACTTTTTGAATTTTTCGAACGAAGCTTTCATTTTAAAGGGGAAAAAAGGTTCCTAAATCTTTTGAAGACACTATATGATTTTCCGAATAGTGTATAAAATTCACATTCACTCATTGGAATGTCTGAAAGTATATGATATTATGCAACGAGTTTTTCTTCCAGGACATGAAACCGACGACCACGTACTTTATACGAATTTCTCTTCCCACTTTAAAAAAAAGGAATCAGAAAGTATTGTAAAATAGCTATTTTCACCGAAGTTGATTTTAATAAATTTTGTTCGATGGATTTTAGGTAACTGAATATTAAATCCGCAATCCGTTAGTCATTAATCGGTGGTTTTCCCAAGCGCCCACCGCGGATTGACATACTCACTACGTTGACTAAGAGCAAACTAGTGTAATCACTATGTTGAAAATTTATTTGCTACAATTATTACAAATTGTAAAAACTAAGCAAAGACATTTCAGCAAGTAATGCTCAATTCTCTTAGTTGACTGTCAATGGTACTGGAAAAAATCGTTCACCACATTCAAAAATAGTCAATGTACGAAAACAAGCCTACTATTTTAATTGGTATTAAAAATTCTATGCATCATTGGAAAATATACGAAATCATATGAAGCCAAAATAAAGTTAAATAATGAGTAAGTCTTAAAAGAGATTTTTTTCTCCTTGTACTTAAAAGCACATTATTGTATAACTCGTCCTTATTTATTTTAGCTAATCTTGGAATTTTTTCAAAATAAATTTCGGTTAATTTTATTATTAAATTTTGAGATTTCAATCCAATTAATATTTTTTGACTTGTATAATTTTATTCCATTCTTGATATTCGTTTCGACTGAATTCATGCTTAAAACAATCATACCATTAAAACAACTGCCAGTTGTAACATTTGTCAATATCAGAATTTGAGGAAATGCCGCAAAAGAATAAAACAATACAATTAAGAAATAAATTTCTTGCTTGCTACCTTTAGGTAGCGTCAAATTTTTGGTAGATTAATACATACATTAACAATCCTAAAAACACCAAATCGTTAACATACAATTTCAAAGAGGTAATTAGCAAAGAGATGTTCTTTTATTTACTATAAAGAATTGCATGTTTTACCTTTGAAAAATAGGACGACTGACAAAAATGCTCAATGTAGAGATATGTTCCATTCTGAATTATCTTGCTTGCGTCTGAACATCTTATATATTACACTTAAAACTTATTATAAGTGATCCATATTTATAGTATACATATTACAGCTTCACTAACAATATATTATACATGAATCAATATTAAAATCCTAATTGAATTAAATTAATAACAAATGAGAAAACAACAACTCGATTTTATTTATGTGGTAAAAATAATTCTTTCTCTCCAGTTGAAAAGCAAATATAAAGGAATGTAAACCTCCTAAATTGATTTGAAACATACATTTTCTTTAAAAGATTGCACAAAGGTAAACAGGCTATAAACAAAGAAGATTAAGAATTTGTTTTGAAAACTCATTGTTAAATTAATGAGATTCTTAAATAAAGTGTGAAATGAAGCTGGCTAGGAATTTCTTGAAATCAAAAAGAATATTTGTTGGATAAAGTTTGAATAAAGGAAAGTGTTAGAAGTAATAAATAACTTTGAGACGGAAGTAAATTTGCTGAGACTAAATATAAAATAATTTTTATTTGTCTGGAATGCAAATCGAAATATAAATTAAACTCTGAATGTGATATAAAATAAATAAACAGAAATGCGCGAACTGTATCATTGGTATTAGAAATATAATTATGTTTTGAATTTATTGTACGTTTTTAAATAAAAGTGAAAGATAGAAGTTTAACGCAAAGAATTTATTTATATATAAAAATTATATTTTTAATTTTTCTCTCTCAGTTTAGTGTTAAAAGGATGACTTGAATAAAATATTGTATTTGTTCTGGAAGCAACCAGAAAAATATTTTGGAGGAATAATGCTGATACAGTACTTAAGCAGAGCCGATATTATGCATTTTCTACATAATGAACTATAATTATGCGCTCACATACACTGCATTGTAATGTTTTACGTGCATCCTTTTAAATGAAAATAGTGTTGAACGACTTGCAACCATTTTGACTTGTTATGATCTATTAGTTGAAAAAGAATTCGGTAATAATTTAAAGAAAGATTGTTTTTATGTGCATATATAATGTCGATTTTGCATTATTATTGAAGTACTTTTAATTGTCTTCATTAATATAAGTCTAATATACAGTCTGACCTCCATTTTACGAACCTCTGTTTCGTGAATTTCTCTTTTACGAACTTTTTCCTGGAACCAAGAACATTTTACTGTTTTCTTCGTAAAATAACCTCCAAATAGCAAAGTGCACTTTCTATTTAATGAACTTCGTCTCCTATGATTCACTTTTTTTCTCCCTAATTTTAAAACATTTCTGGATATTTCAAATTATTTTATCTTTTGAAACGTAATTTATAGTGATCAATGATCTTGAACTGACTTTTACCAGGTGCTTAACTCACCGAGAGTAATGAATTTGCCTTAATTTTTCAAACAAAATTAACAAATGTTATCAGTAATTAAATATAATGACCCATATGGTAATGTAGGCATACAATTACTGGTTATAAAAAAAGTATGTTTAAAATTACTTGTAGGCTTTAAATTAGAAAATGTTATTAAAATTCATCAACTGCAATATAAAATTTTTTTTTTATGTTGAAAATACAGTGCATTCTAGGATAATGTTTTTTTCCTTGCAGATTTCTTTTTGATAGGTAAAATATATGAAATAAATAGATATTAATCTTTAAAAAAAACCAAAAAACTGGGAATAATTACCTTCTTATAGTGTTTATGAATTTAAAATTGGTTTAATGCGGTTTATAAAGTGTATTAAAAGATGAATCCCTGTTTAAGAAATTTTCCGCATAGACTTCGCTAAATAGAGGTCCGACTGTATTTACAAATCTAGATAAAGAATATTGAATGCAATTTAATACGAATTAAACTTTTATTGTTCTGAGTAGTGCTAGAATAAATATGAAAATTATATTTAAAAATATAGATTAAACACAATGTTAAACGAATTGTGCATTTTGAGCTTATAACGTGAACATTGTTATTACAAACTCAAAACCTCAAACTCAGTGGCGCAACAGCCCACAAGGGCCAGGGCTTACTGCACCCATCCCAGTATACGTGACCATTGGGCACTGAGGTGCATGAGCAGATGTCCCGATCAGGTGGTCAGTCTGAAGCGAGATCCGCAGTGTTTAAGTTCCCAAGCAAGCTTGGTACTCAGTTATCGACCTACTGCAGTGGGGATGAAAGGCTGAGTCGACCTTGTTCAGCCCGGGAATAGAACCCAGACTTGTGGTGTGGAAGCCCGATATGCTACCACTCGACCACTGGGCCTTTTATTATTACAAAATTTATGTTTAATTTTAGGTCACACACAGCATATTTTTTAAAAAAATCATGCGGTCGTAATTTATATTTATAAGTACAATGTTCCAGCTCTTAATATTTTTGCGTATTCTGCGTGAAATCGCTAACGTATGCATTACGTTAGCGATTTCACGCAGAATACGCAAATTTAATGGAAAAAATTTGTAAAATGCAAATTGTAACAGGGGGATTCATTTGATAAAAATGCTAAGTAATATTTTTTTATTAAGCACTAATCTGTAGCTCTGTATCATTCGTAGATAAAGTTTTACCTCTCTGGAAGACTTTCCATTTTTTTCAAAAGTATGTTTTAATAGCTGCCAAAAATATGTATTAGAAAATCCGGAGAGGCAAATATTAAAATAAATAGAACTTTTATATTTTTCTTCTTAACTAAATAACAAAAACTTTTCAATTTAATTAACAAAGGGTTCGAAATTTGTTATCTCATTCTGTTATCAACAAGCTGATATGAAGAATAGACATGCAAGGCTACGCCCAGCCCTTCAATTTAATTAACAAAGAACACAAAATTTGTAATGATGTGGATGCTTTCGATTAAACGATTCAAAGCATAGACCTAGGGGCACGTGTCCCTCATTCTAAATAGAAAGTTTAGCATGCATAGTTTATGTTAATCTATTATTTTAATGCCTAACTAGAGTTGAACAACTGACATCAGTCCTGCCATTTTGAATTTAACCTTTGAGAACCAATAGTAGGGCGTGCCAACCCATTTTCAGCACGGGAGTCATATTATAGGGTTAAGAAGAACATTCTGACCGTAGGAAGCAACGATTAAATCGCAAATACATACAAGTCAAATGAGTTGTCAGAATGATCAAATAGTAAAGTACAATGGAGAAGATGAGTACTTATTTGTTTCATGACCAAATAAGAAAAAAGTATGTTGCATTAAGGTATGGACTACTTTCGGAACCTTGATTTTGCAAATGCGTATAAATTAATAATATTTATGATATTTAGTGTCATTTAGATTAGAAAATGTACATAAAATTGTTTTAAGAATAATATTACAATAAAAAATTATTTAAGTACAATATTTTGACAAAAAAGGAACTTAGAACGACCAATTTTCAAAGTATTCTCCTTTTGTGAAAAATGCTTCTATTATAATAATATTTTGCCTGTATAAAGCTCAGACCTCACTACAGAGACTCAACTAGAATTTTTGAAATATATAACTTAGAAGTGGGTTTATCCATATTTTATGACAACAGAGGGGAGCAATTTTAAGAAAAAAACGCCGATAATTATTTCAATTGGTTGTAACTCTGAAAATAATGTGAATTTTTCAAAAATCCTAGTTCAGACTCTCTGGAGAAGTCTTTACTTTATATAATTGAAAATTATTATTTTAGAAGCATTTTTTAAAAAAGGAGAACATTTTGAAAAAAAAATTATTCTAAGTTAATTTTTTGTCAAAATATTGTATTTAAATAATTTTTTGTCAAAATGTCCTTAAAACAATTTTATATACGTTTTCTAATTTAAAAGTGACAGTAAATATCATGAAAATTATCCATTTATGCGCATTTATAAAATCACTGTTCCGAACGTAGTCAGATACCTTAAGAAAGTACTAAACAAATATTTAAGTTGCTTAATCCAATAACGAGAAAGAAGGAAAAAATAATGGTTAAATAATATTAATAAGGAAAAGTAAATAATTATATCTAGCAGCTAATGTGTTTAAATAACTTTAATATGGGACATGAAACGATCACGACAAAATAACTCCAGGGGAGGATTAAGATTAGTGGGGGTCTAAGCCAAATTATATTAGAGGGGTTCAAAGAAGAGAAATAATAAAAACAAGAGAATTATAAAGAATAAAAATTAGGTAACAAAATTACTCTGTTTCTTTTAGTTATTTTAAACTTGCATTTTCTCATACATTGCTGAAAAATGATAAATAATAAGTTTCTTTCGTTCAATTAATAATAATTTGTCGTTTACAAGTTTCCCTTAAGAATTTTAGAACTCATGAATTTGGTGATTATTACTTTAATTTATTATTAATTTTTGACAAAAATCTTTTTAAATGGAAACTACTGATTAAACTTTTAACCCTTTTTTGACTTTCGATATTATTTTTATCTTAAAAAAGAAAGGAGAAAAAAAAGAAATCAAAAATTTAAGTAGGTAGATCCTTTGTCGAAACTGACATATGGAAAGAAATTTATCATAACATTACGACATTCTTGAAAGCGTAGATATTGTACACAGTTCAAAATAAGTACTAAAATGTTAAATTTATATTGAAAAAAATTTGATAGCAAAATCAAGAGTTTTATTATATTTATTGAAAACATTTATCAATATGAAATGTTTTCCTCTAGACGTACTACTAAAAGATGTCAAAGTTTTTCGTTCTCTAAATTCATGGATTCATATACACTTAACTCATTACCTTAATGCAGTGTTTCTCAAAGTGTGGGGCGCGCCCCCCTGGGGGGCGCGATAACCCTACAAGAAGGGCGCGAGCATATCGAAAATTTACAGATTTTTTTAAAAAAAAATAACCGAAAAAAAGTGAAACAAAATACTTTTTTCCATAATAAAAAAAAATACACAACAACACTGATATAATTTATGTTTATCATCTGGCGTTTTTCTTTTTTTGCATAAAATATTACTCGTCAAAAGAAAAAACGAAACACAGACCCTGAGAAAAATTCTAAGAAGATAAACATTTCACATCACTGTAATTATTTGAATACTGTACATTAGTTGTAGAAAGAAAAGGAAAACACATGATTCACTTTTCAGCTAGGCAGCATAATACATTTGCTGATCATTTGATTGACCTTCACACTTACTGGTATGGTTTCTACATTAGTTCCATCCCATCTTTTATGTATTTGTTTTTCACTTAGGGAAATTGTAAATAATGAAGAGTTTTACGATATTTGGAAAAGAATTGATTGATTTGAAGAATTATTTGGCTAAGATTTATTTTTAAGAGTAATCTCAAACATATAAAGCATAGTGAAAAACGCCATAATCGTTTTTCCCCTTAGCCTTAAATTTCTTTCTGAGAGATTTGAGCAGCCAATAAGAGTCACTATCCTCACCCGCCATGTACCAATCAGAGAGCACTTTTTCAGCTCTCTGCCAAGACCGCAGATTTCCGAATGACCCAGGAAATTACAACAACGATTGGCTCGTCCAATCAGCTGCCTGCTACACGCTAGCATGATACCAGAACACAGTCGTTCCACATCTACTTTCCGGATATGGGATGGAGGCTCGCTTCGCGAGCCATATGCCCAGTATTACCACCGAAGGCACCATAATCGTTTTTAGAACATCCGTATTTTTTTCTGAATACACTTTTAACCCGGGAGCAGTGGCGCGGGGCATCTGTGATCTCTATTGAAGGAAGTTGAAACTGATCAAGCTAAAGAATGCATATTATTCATGATTGAGAAACACGATGAACATGAAACGAAAGGAAAATTTTCAAATGCTTCCCAAAGAACTCCATCAACTGAAATATGAAGCCCTAAGTGTACCACAAGGTTCAGTTCGCCTTGTCAAAAAGACACAAGAAAGAAAAAGTTCAACTTGCTATTTGTTGATCACCAAAGGTCTCACGAGTTCGAGCCCAGTACCACTAAAGAACCGGCGCGTATGGGGGAAGTGCACGTTAAATCTGTTGAGAGCTCAAACGTCCTCTTATTGGAGTGGTGTGGTAGTTAAAAGAGGCCAGCTCAAGTATCGTACTCGTCAACCATTGTTCAAAATTACGAGGTCCGTCTCGAAAAGCCCTCGTGTAGCTGAACAGTGCGACGTTAACATTCACTCACTCGATCATGAATGCTCATTAAAACTACAATTACTTGAACAAAATATGACAGCTTTGGCAGCAAATAGCCTTTCTGTAATATTAGTGAAAAGTATCTCTGATTTGCGTCCTTTATTAAGGTCTTGCACTTTTGAATAATTTTAGTTCAGTTTTATTGGATTTTTTCTCAAATCATCAAAGAAAAATTGAACGTTCCTTGAAAGCCGGTAAGTATACTTTCTCTTAATTGAATTATTCACTGGAATTCCGATTTGTATCGTGTAGAGTAAAAATAATTATAAACAAATGATTGGGGTGACTGAATTCCCCCGCACTACCATTAGCGTTAGTATCGAGTGCGCGCCTGCTCCCGGGTTAAAACATTTTGATGTCTTCTCGCTTTAAATATTAAAAAGTAACACAATTATTCTTCATTGGAATTTTATATTCTTTTTCATTGTTTAACATTAATTCTAAATGCCAATTCTGTGAGGTTTAAAATTACAGTTCTTTTAAACAGTTATTTACAATTATAGCATTTATCTAAAAAAAATCATTTTACATTTTTGTATACAATGTCGTGCACGCAGTTTTACTCTCCTTACAGTTCAGCTATTATATCAAGAATAATGTTTTATTTTTTTAAAAAATGAACTCGTGCGAAGAGTCGGTGTTTCAGCCAGTATACGTTTAATGTATCAGTACTGAAGAAGGTATTTTATAAATAATTTCTTATTACTAAATTTGACCGCGGTAGCTGAGTGGTATAGGTATCGGATCGTGGCTTGCCTTGTCACGAGTTCGAGCCCAGTACCACTAAAGACCCGCCGTGTAGGGCAGCGATGTACGTTAAATCTGTCGAGAGCTGAAACGCCCTCCCTTTGGTGTGGTAGTTAGGAGAGAGGGGTGCCAGCTCAGGTGTCGTCCACGTCACTTGACCATGGTTCAAAATTATGTGGTCCGTTGTCAAAAGCCCTCGTGCAGCTGAACAGCGCGGCGTTAATGTTCAATCAATCAATCTTATTACTAAATTAAGAACAAGTTTAATAATTATTAGGGACTTCCACGGGCTTGTCTTGTAGAGGAAAGTTTTTCAAAGGAAGGTTTAATATCATAAATTGACACTTAAAGAGTTATTTTTCTATATTTAGCTGAGATCTACATTTTGTCTTCAAAGCATCCACCGCAGAAAATTCTGTTTAACAAAGGTAGGATGTTGAAAATGGTAATAGTATACGAAGTGCTTTTTTTTTCAGTACAGATAATTCCTCATCCACCTCTACTCAAAATTCAAAGAGCGATTTATTACAAAATTGCCTTTTAATTTTTCACTGGATGTGAAATCTATGAAGATTTCTTCTTCGGAAGTTGAGAGCCCTTCTGGAGTATCTTGAAATAGATCCCTAATCCACTCGTAACTTGCTACCAAGCTGTTCTCATCCAGAAAATACTTTTTAAAATTCTTTGCCAACATAGCTAAATGATTTTACATGTTTTAAAAACAACTTTCACATGTTGTTACTCGGATATGTAAGTTTTAACACATAACACGAGCTGGGGCATTTTCCCCCATCATTTACTTCAGTAGCGGTAAATCCAAAATTTAAGTATTTTTGAGAATATTTCCTTGATTTAATTTTCGGAACCATGCTCGTCTGTGTACTTGTTAATCCTTTATTATCGTCGAATGTTTGCTTACGACTTAAAAATATATGAAGGATTTTGTTTTAACCTACTGCCTTAAATACTTAATTACCGTGAATTACAATTAACGTGTAAATTAAAAAAAATGTACATTCAAGCTAGATTCGGTAGCTATAGGAGTATCGAGTCGACCAAAACTGACTGGAAATGTACGAGGAAAAGCATTTTTACATGTTTTGCGCAGACGTCCGATAGGTTGCCCAGACTCACGCAAATGTACCCTATAATGCCAGATGTGATGGAAATGATAGAGAGCAACATAGACTAGACTATTTTTCTAATGACATTTGTACTTTGAGAAATGAATGCTGAAGGAAATAAATCTTTAATTAAATATAACATTTTGCGATCTGTTCCAATTTAAAAATTAGAGAAAGAAAAATAACATAATAATAAGTAAGTGATATATATTTTAAGTAATTTTTTTTTCTTAAAATATATATTACTTAAAAGTTACATATACACAAAATTTAATATACTTATCGTATTAATTTGTATTACGGTTTATAATTAAGATCGTATTGTAACTTTAGCGTCTCTCTATCAAAGTGCATTTTTATTGCAGTAAACACATTATTGTTGTACGGGGGGCGACAAAAATTATGATTGAAAATTGGGTCGCCAGTATTGAAAGTTTGAGAACCACTGCCTTAATGGGTAATCCACCGAAAAATAGATCTAATCCTATAACAACAAGCAATTAAAAAAACTAAACATTAATATTTAAGTATCTCAGGGTTATAAGCATAGACAGAAGGAAGAAATAAATACAAGTAAATTGTCTTCATATTTTAAGAAAGTAGAAATATGGGTACTTGTCAAAATACTTAGAGTTACTTGCTCTACTTTTTTTTTACTCTTAGAGTTAGTTACTTATTGAATTACTTAAAAGTTTCTAGAACTCTTCCACTGCCTTCTTTTATTCATGAATCTTTCCACTCACGTGTCGCTATAACAAACGCGTAATGTAGCAAATTAAATTTCTTATAAGTTTACAGATTTAACATTAACTTTTTAATGTAAAAATGCGTCTAATTCATAGCTAGTAAGTGAAAATTGTCATGACTTATATATTTATCTGATAACATGATAAGTTAAGAAACTCACACAGGTTTTGTGTTTGCTTAGTGAAAAATTTCATTGTGTGATTAGATTTGCAGTGAAAATATCACTTTTTCAAAAATCATTTAAATTCTTAGTAGGTAAGTGTGAAGGCAAGGTCTTTTATTACTATACCTACCATATATTTTGTACCGGCAAATTTTTTTTACAAAAAAAGAGATTTTAGTACAATTAAGTCTTCTGTATAATTCAGTGAAAAATGCCTATTTTTTTAAAGTTTTATTTATGCTTTTAACTATAATGAGACTTAAAAAATTCAATTTTCAATGGATTTTAAATCAACTTATACTTAATCAACCGTTATGTAAATGAAAAAAAAAATATTTCTTTCCCCCTTTTTTTAAATATAACAATGTATTCAAAATTATTCATCTCAAAAGGAGCTATTTTCAATTAAAAAAGGGCTTATTACTAGTATTTTCTCATATAAACGGCATTTCTTCTTTGCTTTTTTAAATTTATTGTTTATTAATTTTTAGATTCATTTTCCTTTTTTATTAATTTGTTTCTTCTTGTTTTTTTTCTCTAAAATTATTGTTTTCTCAATTCCTACTATTAGTTTACTCTCTCCCTATATATTTGTATATATATATATATATATATATATCTTTTTCAAATTTTCGATCGTTAATAAAACACTTTCTATTCATCCATTCAAGTTCAAATACATTTTTTTAAACTTGTAGGGGATGACACTTGATGTTAATACAGTTTTTTCAGATATTAATTCATTGATTAAATGAAAAAATGAATAAATAGTAACAAACAAAAATAATAGTCCAACTGCATATATAAAAAGGAAAATTGCTTGAAAATGAAATGAAATCGCCCTGTAGTGCAATGGATAGCGCATAGGACTTCTACTCTAAAGGTCGGAGGTTTGAATCCCGCCTGGGATGGCCTAATTTCTGAGAATGTGATTTCTTTTTTACTATACTATTTTATTAGAATAATTAAATTTAATTAATGAGAAGAAACAGTAACAAACAAACAAAAAAGGTCCAACACCATACATAGAAAGGAAAATGGAAAATTGCCTTTTATTTTGTCCCTTAATATTGTGATTCTGTCATATGTATATACATATTTACATTAATTGTAACTATTTAATAAAAAGTAACTAAAATAAAACTTTTCTTTATTGACCTAAGTAGGATTTGACTTAAAAAGTTTTTTAATATTACTTGCTTATTTTTACTATCCCTAACATTACATCTTTCTATAAATAAAATTTTTAACTTGTATTATTTTTATGTTTTTAAAACTCTTAACGTATGTGTCAAGCTTGTTTAATGCTAAAAATAACTCGTCTAATAAAGGGCCTCTTTCTTAATTAATAAGATAATGTTCAAGTTACTTTTGTAAATTTCATGGAGATACATATATGGACTCCAAAGAAGAAAAAAAACAGACAAGCAGCAGAAGATACGAAAGCAATGTTTGATGACTCCGAAAACATTCAAAGTTTTTTTGATGAAATTTTTGGTAACAACCGCTTTAAGCTATCAAATGTTTCTATAATTTACAGCACAAAATTCTTCATCTTTCTGTGGTTTAAATCAGTTTTGTAATGTAATAGAATTCATTCGTTTGACTTCCTAGGAGTGATGTACTTTTTAAGATATCTACGTTTTCGGAATCGTAAAACTAAAAAAGAACATAAATGAAATTTTTTTTTGATATTTAGTGTTTCTTGAAATAGAATGTGCAAATAAAATTGTTTTAAGAACACTATTACGAGAAAAAAGTATTTAATTGCATTTTTGTCAAAAAACGAAGAGAAAAATGGCATATTTTCAAAACATTTTCCTTTTACGAAAAGTGCATCTATGATAATAATATTTTGCCTATATATCGCTAAGACTTCTGTACAAATCTTGAAGAAGGATTTTTAAAATATATTATTTAGATGTGGATATATTCATATTTCAAAATATCGGAGTAGAAAAATTTTATCAAAAAACAAAGATTGTTATTTTAATTGATCGTAACTCTGAAAACATAATGTGAGTTCCTCGTAAAAACCTAATTCAGGCTCTTGGAAGAAGTTTTAGCGATATAAAGGTAAAATATTATTATTATGGAAGAATTTTTTAAAAAAGAAAAATGTTATATAAAAATATGTCATTTTTTTTTTTTTTACTTTGCCAAAAATTCCATTTAAATAATAATTTCTTGTAATAAAATTCTTAAAACGATTTTATATGTATATTCTAATTTAAGCGAAACTAAACATCAAGAAATTACTGATTTATACACATTTGCAAAATCACGCTTCAGAACATCGTCAGACACCTTAATGTGAATTCATTTTACTAATATTTATAAGGTTTTTTTTTTAGTAACGTAAAGAGAAAGTAATGAATAACTTGTACAAGGTCATAAATTAGTACTCCAAAACTTTTAATAAGTAATTAGATTTGTGGTGAACTTATCAACAGCTTAAAAAAACAATATCATAAAAAAGATTAAAAAAAAATAACTGATTTTTAAAAATTTTAAGCTAGAAACATACAGTTTAGATTTAACATCATGTCATTCACTTCCATTGAAACAAGCAAGCACTACTTTTTATGAATGTATTCTTCAGATTGATATCAAAGGCTATAATTTATATTTTTTATATCACAGATTTCTAATAAGTATGAGAGAGAAAATTAATAGCCTGATGTTAAGAAATTAAATTAAAAATACAAAATAAAATAAATAAAGGAAAATCTTATTCTGAATAAATGCACCTTTCTTTTCAAGTTTCATCTAGAAAAAATGCTTAAGCAAGATTACACGTATTCACGCTGTTTTTCTTATGTAAGATTTCTAATGGTTATCTAGAAGTGTATGTGTGCAGGGGGGGAGTTGGGATTCCGGAAGGGTGAATCAATTTTCCTTGAAATATAATTCATAAACGTTTTACTTATTTTCAAACATGAATTTGCTCTCGATCTCAAATTAAAATGTTCGCATACATTTATTTTGATCATGTGTTTAAGGAAATTATACTTTTGAACTTTTATAACTACTTATACCTTACTTAAAAATAGGATTACACAAAAAGGCTTTTATTTTAAAAAATATGAAGCATTGATTTCTATAAATTTTTAACTCTTTAATTATTTAGAAATAAAAGCAGGAATATATTATTATGTGGGGGGAGGGGGTATATATTAGATTTTTTTTTATGAAGAGTTCAAAAAGATTTTACGAACTTCATTATATAATTATTTGAAAAAATGGGGGTTGAAGCATACGAGTTCTGCTCAACAAAATTAATGCCTTTTTTTTAACTCTTTCGTAAAGAAATTCTTTCCCAATTTCTAATATTTAATGTTTTATAAAAGTTTATAAAGTGGGAGTTATTAACGATTTTGCTATTGCTTAGCCAAATTTTTATGCGAGAGCTATTTTATATCATATATCAGAATTACTTTCCATCAAATGATTAAAATAATTTTATATCAAATAATCAGAATTAATTTGGATCAAATAATCAGAATTATTTTATATTGAAAAATTAGAATTATTTTATATCAATTAATAAGAAATATTTTGTATGAAATAATCAAATTATTTTATAGCAAAAATATTATTTTATTTGAAATTATCCTACTTATTTCAAAGAGAATGTTTTTCCTGTAAGGTGGGAAAAAATTCTTTAGCTATATTTCTTGTACACTGCTGGACAATTGCTAAGGACGGATAACACTATCATCCATAGCAACCACAAAATGAAAGGAAGCAAAATGTGGAAAATTAGAATAAGTGCGGGATATTAGTAAGAAGAAGAATGAATATATGCAATTTTTTTTCCACGTCTGTACATCACGTGATAACGTTCATAAGAGCTTTAAAGGTTTTGACGCGTGTGGACAGTTGTTGTTTTAAGTCAAAGTTTTACAGGAAAGATTTAATAGACGAACTTAAAATTTTTGGCATGTCTTCCCGACATCACATAGATGATTTTATGCGTGGCCGAATTATTGGAAAGATCGAAGAAGGGCGAAAAATAACAGATGTTGCCAGGGAGTTCGACATGGCTCACAGCGTTGTTTCACGGCTGTGGAAGTCATTTAAAACTACTGGAATGTGTAGTAGACGGCACGGGGGAGGTCGTGTTAGAAGTACGACGCCTGCAGAAGACAGATATATCGTACTATCAGCAAAAAGGAACTGGCGCACCACAGCTCAGCAGGTGGCAAATCTGTTTCTTGCTGCCTCAGGAAAGCAGATCTCTCGAAAAACTGTTGCCAGGCGTTTGAGGGAAGAAGGACTATACGCACGCAGATCTGTTGTGTGTGTCCCATTGACCAGACAGCACCGTACTGCCCGTTTGCAATGGTGTCGTGAGCATCACAATTGAACTGAACAGGACTGGGCATGCGTACTATTCTCAGATGAGAGTAGGTTCAGTCTATCATCGGATTGTAGACGCCAACTGATCTGGCGCGAGAGTGGTACTGCTTATCGTCCAGAAAATATCCAGGAAAAGGACCGATATCCGACATGCAGTATCATGGTGTGGGCCGGCATCATGATCAATGGCCGCACGCGCCTACATGTGGTTGCGAATGGGACTATGACGGGCCAACGATACATTGATGAAGTTCTACTTCCTCATGTTCGTCTTTTCCGTGGTGCTGTCGGTGATAAATTTGTTTTTATGGACGACAACGCAACATGTCATCGAACACTCGCTGTTCAGGATTGTCTAGACAGCGAGGGTATTCAACGTCTCGTATGGCCAGCGCGTTCTCCAGATCTAAACCCCATTGAAAATGTGTGGGATGCTTTGGGGAGGCAAGTTGCTGGTCGAAACTATCCTCCGACAAACAAGAACACCCTCATCCGTGCACTCACAGAGGAATGGGATAAATTGCCTCAACAGCTGCTGGATAATGTTGTGCAAAGTATGGTACGACGTGTGGAATGTTCCATCACACTCCACGGTGGACATATCCCGTACTGATACCTTTCTTTAAGGTGCCTGCTGACTTTTAGATGCATTGTTCCATTTCTCCGTACGCAGATCAAATGAACATTTATTTTTCTTTCAGATGTTTCACAGCTTTTGTACTTTCCAGAACAATAAATATTCTTTATTCTAATGTCTGAACAGTGTGGCAACTATATTTTATCCTACTAGGCCTCATGTCTCACTTAATGTTATGCTACATAGCAATTTGTGATCCGTCCTTAGCAATTGTCCAGCAGTGTATTATTACTGTGAAAGATAAAGAGTCCAATATATATTTCAGCATTTTTTATAAGAAATTTCTTAGGAAGGAAAATATTATGGAGGATTAAAATACACACAAGTTCACACAAACACGCTCACACGCAGTTACACACACGCATATATCTAAATATGTGCGTGTGTTCATAGATGGCTTAAGAAGCGAATATAGGGTGCCCGATATTTTGAAATTAACATCAGGATTTTAACCAATATTGAAAAAAGTATTTTATTAAATAGAAATCTCAATTCTAAAAGGATTATTTAAAAAAACGTACAAGATTTCATTCATGTACTATTAAAGAACTGCGTTATACTGTACAATCATGATATGCCTATCAAGTGCTATTTAAATGTCTCTTTCAATTTCGAAAAAATACATCCTTTTCCCACATTTACACTTATGATTACTCATTTCAAATAACTCTTATTCTTCCATTTTACTCACACTTTTTTACTCTATAGCAGTGGTTCCTAAACTGTGGTCTGTGGATCCCCAGCTTCTTTCTTGGGCAGGGGTGTCCAACACGCGGTCCGCGGGCTGCCAGTACGTAAGTTGTGGCCCGCCGACTCTTTTAAAAGTTTTTAAAGTTTTTCATTTTGAAATTTATTTGAGGGGAAATATATATATATATATATATATATATATATATATATATATATATATATATATATATATATATAGATTAACCCTTTTAGTAATATTCAAATAATCTTTTAATTATTTGGTTCGAAACTAACACCCTGATCTTAATCGTAATCGACTAACAATAATAAATCATAAATCCCTTTCCCGCCCCTTGTAACCAATCAGAGCTCTTATTACAAAAATATCACGTGGTCTTCACCATCGGTTTTGTGTGTTGCAGTTTCTTTGTCTGTGTTGTGTCGTCCATATTCTTCGTAATTAATATGCCTAGGTGTTTAAGGTATTCAATAAATTGGAGTAGACTGCCTCGTCGATCTTTCCATAGAAAATGCATTAACATATAGGAATTACTCACCACCGGCCACGCCGTTGTTTAAATCTGGTTGGTTCGCCATTGTTTAAATCAACCACTCTCTAGAAATATTATAGAATTATTACACACACACACACACACACACCCACATATATATATATATATATATATATATATATATATATATATATATATATAAATATATAAATCTCTACAATGTATTTGCCTGTTACCTGTACTTGTTTTAAAATTAATCCTTTTTGATAATAGAAATGTCCTTTGGAATAAAATAGATTTATATTTTATCAAACAGTTACATTTGATTTTTCTATAATAAATTACTTTTTTAATAAATTCCGAATTGCATTATGCATATACTTTACTATGGATGGTGGTACATGATTCTCTGTGTGTGCAACTTTCATTTCTCCTCCTCCTTTTCTGTTTGGAGTACCCAAAAAGCAAGAGGCAGTCAGAGAGAGAGAGAGAGAGAGAGATGTATTTTAAAGTTTAAAAAATATTCAGGATGGTTAAGATAAAGGGTAACCAATGGCGCACAAGGGCACGCAGTGGCGTACACTGGGGGGGTCCGGACCCCCAAAGCCCTTGATTTTTTTCCGATTGATTATAATTCTAAGTATATAGTATGTAAAATTTATTTAAATACTTGTTATTAATGATTAATTTTATTAATTAATGCTAATTATTTATTCAATAATTAGTTTTTACTGTGTTTTGTTCCCGAAAATCGACAAAATCAAAAGGAGAATGATACAAGAATGGTGAACTTTCGACCCGGATCCCCTCCCTTGAAAAATTCCTGTGTGCGCTACTGAGGGCAACGTATACTTAATCGTTTGCGAATGACTGCATTATCAAATTTCTACAATGAGCAACTAAAGATCTATTCAAAATACACTTCAATAGTTTAAACATTATTTGATCATTGCATTATTATATTATATAAACATTATTATATCATCTATGTCTGTATACATGAAAAATAATAAAAATAAGAATAATAATTCATTCTACTTTAAATTTTCATTCAATAAATGTTTTTTTGTTTCCAAATCTGATATAAAGGTACATATTTTTATGTGCAGCCCATGAGATTATAATGTTTTTCCGAAGTGGCCCGCAAGGTCATTTGGGTTGGATACCCCTGTTCTAGGGCAATGATTCTCAACCGCAGCATTTTAGTGTACCGCAAAATTGTTGAAGTTTGCCACCAAATTTTAATTAATTATTTGACTATTTTAATGAAAACTATTAATTATACTCTGAGAAAAAAAAATTTGGAACCGAATCATTCGGACGTTTTATAGAAGTAAACTAACTTTGTAAATAGTAACTTTCAGCATTAACAAATATAAAAATGAAAAAAAGATCGAGACTTTTAAATGTAGATGACGAAATGAAAGTGGCATTATCATTTTTTATCACCAAATAAAAACAAAATTATCAAGCTTAAATTTCGCATTAAATGTATTCTTATAGTTAATTTGTAATTGATTACTCAATAAATAGTTTGTGTCTCTGTAGCTCATATTATTTTATTTAACATTGAAAATTGTTATCAGAAACTATACTACATGGTGTATTATAGATAAGTACAATTCTTTTAAACTTATTTTATTGTTAGAGTGTGCCGCCAAATTTTGAAAATGTTAAAAGGGTACCGCAAAAATAAATAAATAAATAAATAAAAGTTGAGAATCACTGTTCTAGAGGGTCTACGAAAATCTCTCATTTAATGTTATGATTTCCCTCTTTTAAACACTTTGAAAGACCACGGGGGAAAATTGAGATTTTCATCCTCGAATAGACCACTTAATTGTTCCTAATGAAAAAACTACTGGTACATGAATTTCGATCAAGAATATTGTTTGCACCTACATAGCCGTTTACTACAACGTATAATTTAATAACAAATATATAGTAGAAACACATGTATAGTGATGAAGAACTGAATATTTGAAATATTACACCTGATATAACAACACTTGTAAAAGAAATGCAGCAATTTTAATTAATACAGTTAAGTATGCATTATTTATTTATTTGAAATAAGTATTTTATAATGTTTTTAATTAGATTTATACCGTTTTCTTAAAGGAAAAAAATGTAAGTGGCAGAGAAAGTCTTGGGATTATTGATGAACCTTCAAATCACTCTGCCATGTGTTTGGAGTTAGGGAGGGGTGTTCAAAATTTAGGGACGTGGGGGGGGGGACGTGTCAAGCTGATTCATAAAGTGAGCCGGAGCGATCGAAAGTTTAAGAACCACTGTTCTGTAGCAGTGGTCCCCAAACACCGGGAAGTGGACCGATACCGGTATGTGGATTAAATAGTACCAGGTCGCCCAAAGAGCGTTAAATTATTTTAGTTTTCTTGTAGTAGTTCTCTTTGGTATTAACTTTTCATTTTAGTTACTGTGGTGTATTTCTTTCGGGTTTATGTGACTTTTTTATTGAAATCCCTTTATATTCCATGTTAAATCACTTATTATTCATTTTTTGGTGTAACTGTATTTCATTCTGAAGGCATGTTTAAATACAATAAAATTAAATTTACATAAACAATCAACTCCCCCCCTTTCCTTCAGCGGGCAGCAGTAAAATTACCAAACGTTGACCAGTCTGCAGCGATGAAATGGTTGGGTAAACTGCTCTTTTGGGTTAGCATGTATGATTTACCACGAAATTAAAAAATTTATGTTTACAAAACTAATGCGCGTAATGCAATAAGAGACATATCAAAATTAAACAAAAAATCCTTTAAAAAATTTTTAAGGAACAATTAAGTGTCCAGAGCAGAGAACAATGAATTTCCATTGAGAGAGATTCACAGAAAAGGAATATTTTTGTTCCAAATCACAAACATGAATACAGTCGAACCTCCATGTTTCGAACCTCTATATTGCGAATTTTTCTATATAGCGAACTTTTTCCTGGAACCAAGAATATTTCACAATTTTCTTCGTAAAATAATCTCCCTTTAGCGAAGTGCATTTTCTATATATCAAACTTTTTTTCTTGTGATTCAATTTCTTTCTCTCTATTTTTAAAGAATTTCTGGACCTTCGTATTATGAAGTGATAAAACTACTTGAAATAATTTAACGTGGATTACAGTGTGAATGAAATACGCCTGAAGGGGTGTTTGGGGAATTGAAATAATGCGGGGGCGTATTACGAGAGAAAACATTCTTTCAAACAGAAAATTCAAACAAAATTAATATATAGACTTTACCAGTAATTAAAAGATATATCTGCTAATATATGCTTAAAGTTACAAGTTATAAAAGAATGTGCAATTAAAATTACTTGTAGACTTTGAAGTATAGAAAATGTTCTTAAAATTCATTAATTTCAATATAAAATTATTTTCTTAGTGCTGAAAATACATTGTATTCCTCGACATTCTTTTTTCTTGTTTTCCTTGCAGTTTTTCTTTCTTTTTTTTTTTGATGAGTAAGATTTATAAAATAGACATTAATTTACAAAAAGGTGTGAATAATTGCTTTTTATAATACTATATAATGCTTATGAATTTAAAATTTGTTTTATATGGTTCATAAAGTATATTGAAAGATGAACCTCTATATAACGAATTTTCTATATAACCAACTTTTTTTTCGAGATTTTGCGACTTCGTTATATAGAGTTTCGACTGTACATGGGTATTTCCCACTGGCGTAGCTAGTTGTGAGCGGCCCTTCAAAAAACCTTCGGGGCATATTTTTTAGATATGAGTACCCTGTTAGTGGGACTGTAGATACACATGTTGGGGCCCTGTAGCGTGGGGCCCTCGTATCATTGATACGGTGGTAGCTACGCCCCAGGTATTTCCTTTACTGTCGAAGAAAATGGTAGATAATTATGTGAACATATTGCAAGTACGGTTATTTCTACAACTGCGTGAGAACTACTAAGTAAAATTTTTAAATTGTAAAAAAGAAAAGATATAGCTTTTTTTTCTTTAACTAACTTTTCCTTAAAAGAAATTGAATATTTAAAGTATTGTATTCATTGTCAGTATTTATCGAATTAAATTAGTTTGACTTTAATGCCATTACAAATAAAATTGCAGAGAGTCAAATTAATCTCTATCTATAATACATCTTTCAATGTTTTTTATATTCTTACAAATTCGCAAAGCAAAACAGTTTTTTTTTATATAAAAAGTCTAGGAACGGATTTACTTGAAAGATCAACATCCTCAAGTGAGTGTGAACACGAGAGGGTGCACAATCAAATATTCAATTAACTCGTCTTAGTCGAGCTACAATTTCTTATCTGCGATATAAACACGGGACATTTTTCCACTTTTTCGTGCAGACATCGCAGTTTTGAGATCGCCTATTTTCAACAAAGTTAAACTTATTTTTCTCCATTTCCATTCGTGGCGGTCACGAAAATTCGTGTTATAAAGTTTCTCTCTCAACTTCTCCCCAGGTATTTCTTTTTTACGTCCGAAAAAAACGAAAACAAGTATTCCGCTCTTCCAACACGAACTGGCGCTCTAATTAAACGCCAACGCAGCCTCAAAACATGGCAACCCTAGCGGTCTGGCGTGAAAAAACCTAAACTATAGCGTGTGGTATTGACCTGCTGGCGAATCGTCGCCATGTCTCGATCGCCACGCAGAAGTTAGCATCGCTTGTCTGCGCTGCAAGACGTTGTCGCGTGTGTTCGAGCGCGTGGTAAATCTTTTAAAAGTTTTGGACTGGTTTGGTTTTTTGGAGTTAAAAACGTGTTGGATTAATAATCATGCGCCATGTAGCGGTTGGAAAAAATGACATGCGAGTAAGTACTTTTCCTACTTCTTTCCAACTTTTGAAAGTTATATTGTGATTTGTTTATTGTCACAGACGGACAAATCCGTTCGAAAACTTACCGCGGTAGAATGAAAAACGCGTTGTTATTGATGAGAAGTATTGTTTTGTTTACCACTGACTGGTGCAACTTTTCAGTCGCTAACTTTCGAACTGTCATAAGTAATTAAGATCTTTTTTTTTTATTTTTCGTAATCGTATTGGTGTAAACTTAAGTCTGTTTTGTTTAGAATTAAATGGATTCTTTCCACAAGTTAGAGTTGTTCAGAGATTATAAATATACTATTTGCAGGATTTTGTTTGATTTTTTTTAAAATAAATATTACGCGTTGTTCAGTTAACTCCAATTGATTGTTCTATTTCAACTTAATTTTAATTGCATTGAAAGTAAAAATTGTTTCTCTGTTGTTTAAAGTTAGTTCTACAGTTTACTGTTTTCTAATGTTCGCGAGGAAGAATTTTAATGAATGAAAATATATATAAGATTCGTGAAATGAATTTTTTTACTGAAATTAATTAAATATAATTTAGGTGCCGTAAGTGATTTAAAAAATGTTCACACACAATAAATCTAAGTCAAGTGTTTAGAGAATGGCATTTTTTTGTAGTGATTGTATTTCATAATACATTACCACCACCCTTAAAAAAAAGAATTTGTATTTTCTACATAACTCAACGAAAGTTATAAAATAAATAATTGTATTTTTCAAATGAAAACAAAAATCTGGTAACACTGTCTCTTGATTTTTCTCGATTAATTGCAAAAACATTTATGTCAGAATTTCCATATAACTAAATTTTTGTAACGTAACGTAACATTTTGTACTTCTATTTGGATTTTTTCCTTTCATATTATATATAATCTTCATTTTCTTTTATGATGAACTGTGGAATACATCTTAGAAATAAAATAAAACCGATGCCACCAAATATGACTGTGTTTCATTATAAATTTTTTTAAAACTTTTATTAGTGTTCGTACGATGCTGACATTCTGTTAGTATTGTAGTTTTTTGTTAACTAGCACTTAGCTCGTTTGAAATTAGTTTAAATCAACTTTTCTGAACAAAGTGTCTGTCAAAAATATTACCATTGAACAAATGTATGAGAAGTTTGCAAAATTTTTAATGACTGCATGATACAGGATTTAAAAAAATGTATGTACTCTTTACGAAAATAAACGAATTTCCTTTTTATTTAAAGATCCGAGAATAAATTTTGGCTCAGTTGGCCAAACATAGTTATAGAGCCAAAAAAATTAACGATCCGGTTTAAAAATAACTTGTTTAAAGCAACTAACCTAACGTAACGAAAATATTCTTTCACTTGGAAAGATTTTGAAAAAGACACTCCTTTGCCGAAAGGTAAAAATTGAAGGGTTTTTTTTTTTTGTTCTTTTCTTGCCACTCCTTTATCATAAATGTGTCGCATTAAAAAATTTTGGGTAATTCCATAAATTTTTATGACAAATAGTCTTTTAAATTAAATTGTAAATCATGCGAAAGCTGATTGCGACTTTTTTTTAGGGGATATCAATTTTGCAAAATTGCAATCCATTCAAGTTTAAGTTGCAATTTTTTTAAAAAATTCTATGAGGTTATTAAAATTTTTGTTGCTGCATTGTTTCCTATTCCTTTTTTTCATGATTTTTTACGTAGGCATATGAATTTATGCAAAACGAAAAAGTCATTCAAACAATTGTTTCGATAAAAGATATCAGGAACTCTAATCAATGCCGAAAATAAATCGAAAGAAACTAGTTCCTTAATTAAATCTTGAAAACCTTACTGAAATATTGACTTAAAAGCTTTTTTCCATAAAAGATATTAAAAGCTACAAGATTCAGTAGATTTTTGTTAAAAAAATTATGTCGAATGATAATTAGCTTATAACACATACTGAAGCAATTCTAAAGATGCCCCATCCTCATATATAAAATAGTTATTTTAATAAATTTATACAACATAGATGTAAAATCTAGTTCTTCAGTATAAATATTTTTTAATTAATAAATGTTTGATTTTTTGACAGTTCATTTAATTTGATTAATTTAATTTAGGGTTTAAATGTGAAATATAGATCTGACAAGTTTCTAATATAAGTAAACATTTAATAAATTGACAAACTTTTGACAGTGGGTTTTAATTAATAAATTCAATTTGAATTTGAAATTTCTGATGTTGATTAAATCAAGTTCGTAAGTATATGATAATAATATTAAACTAGACTTTGTGTCGAATTTTTCCAGTGTAAAATCTTGAAATTTTTAATTCTTTTGATTCGAATCTCTAAATATTTAGAGAAGTTTAAAATAAATTATTAAAAATTAATTAATATTCAAATGAAATAAATGTGAATAAAATAAAAAAAATATTAGAAGAAAATTGATCGGTTGTAGATATATGAAGAAATGAAATTTGAAAGCTTTCACGGCTATACGCTGATAAAATGACATTTCAACTTCGTTAAATGAATCATTTCATGATTTATTTAAAATGTGAATTCTTAAGAAGTCTAGGTCAGTGTCGAATAAACAAATGCTTTTAGTATCTCGAAATTATCATACGTCGTAATGACAACTAATTTTGTAACCGTTTCCATTTAAGTTTAAAGCATACGTTGTTTGCGTAATTTGTAGGAATTAGAACTTAGTGTATTATATATTTATGAATGGATTCAGTGTTAGCCTGTTGATTTTATCATTGATTTAATAAGATAAAACAATTATATATCTCTAAAATATGTTGAGTTCATTTAGGAAGTAAACTCCGTGATTAAAAAGTAATCTTTTTTAATGTTAATACAGATGAAAGGCTTTTTTTTTTAAAGATTGTAGTAATAATTTTAAAAAACTTCTTGATGTTTTCGCTTTTTTAAAATTGTTCTTTTAAAATAAAACTTTTTTTTACTCTCCCAATGAAAATGCACATTTTAAAGTTATATAACAGCTAATGCTTCTTTATCCTCAAAAATAATTTGTATTAAGGAAATAGGTCTCTGACTCTACTGACATCTCTCTCTCTCTACTCTTAATAACATATTACACGTTCCAGGAGATTGTTCGTGAATCATTAGACTACAAATATTTATATTAAAATAAATTATAATATAAGAATTATCATGAACTAATCGATTTTTAACCTGTGAAAATAAATTTATTATTAAAATACTTACTGTAAAATACACACACATATATAGCTAATACTTTCATACTTTTTATAACATACAATCACTGGCGTTGCTAGTTCTGAGTGGGCCCTGTATGAAAAATATCTTGGGGGTCCTTTCTTGGCCTCCTTAGTATTTTACAATTTTTTCTTACACGTGTTAGGGCCCCTGTAGATTGGGGCTCCCGCATCTTTGATACGGTGGTAGCTACGCCCCATGCATGAAATATATACTTTGTATAATGTACATTATTTTGTCTTTTTTGTATGTAACATGCATTATCTACGTTTTATGTAATATATAATATAGTTTGTTATTAAGGTATTAATAAGCGTATAATTAATTATACTCGTTAATTGCAATATTTTTGAAAAAAATTAAAAAAATCTCTCTCTATATATATATGTTGAAGAATCAAACGAAGTAGGAAAACACGTTTGTATTTCCTTTTTTTAATAAATGAACAACAATGTAATTGCTATATTTAATTTTCCATAGTTCATTTTTAATTCATTACTATAATGTTTAAATAAAACTTTTTTCTATGCAACTTTTAATTTTTGTATGTTAATTGGTATTTTAAATTTCTTTTCACTGAACACACAATTGGCTTTTAAAATTTAAATAACTCTTTTATTTTTTAAAATGCCTTTTTTCGATTAAAAATTCCTTAAATTGCTTTTAAAGTTAATGATTATATTATGCTTTCAATTAAATATTGCAAATATCTCTTCAATACAAGGAACAATTGCAAATATCTTACTCTATTCGAGGAACAAAAGGTATTTATTAAATAAACTGTGATTGTAGGTATGTATTTAAGAAACAATTCAAAAATAATTTCGGTTTTGATTACTTGGTTTCTCAGACAATCGAATATGTTTTCGTAAGATCTTTCATTTGTAATTTCAGTTTTCGGCTACGGTTTTGAAAAATCAAAAGTTTTATTTTCGCGCAATAAGGTCAGCATGGTTCCTCAAAATCTTGTTTTATGATGCCGAAAAATGTCTTGAATGATATGAAATTGTGATTGAAATTTGTTTTCATTTCTGCTGGTGAATATAATGTGAATGGTGAGACAAGATAGATGTTATTGAGTTTTTTCTGTTAATGCTAAGAGAAATTTTAATGGAAGAAATAACCCATTGTGGAGTCCTGCCTTTAACACATGAAATAAAACAGAGATAGAATATGTTTTACGTTTTTAATTGAAAATGGTACATAGGCAAAATTAATTGCATTTGATAAACTTTTTACGAAGGTTTTTTGATTGAATCTTTATCAGGAATAAATTGCAGATTTTTGTAATAATTTTAAAATTTATTTATTCAATCATTTCTCATCTACATTATCTTGTACTAAAATAAACACCAGGTGCTTCCAACTATTTTGTTTCGAATATTTAAGTAATAAACTATTTTTATTGATTTTTTTAATATTATAAATCAGTTTAACGTTTTAAAATTCTCATTTCTTTTGCGAGTTTCTTTTATTTTGAAAGCAGAAAGATTTCATCGTTTTGACCACCAGTTTATATGTTCGCGGTAGCTGATTGGTCATGGTCCCGAACTCCTGGCCGACATTATTTTTGTCCCATCGTCGCTTCATGTCCAGGTGTCACTAAATAGACGCCGTGTAAGGGAGTTGGTGCACATAAAATATATCGCAGCCACTGGTGTAGCTAATTCTGAGTGGGCCCTGTATTAAAATTTCCTGAGGCCTTTTTTTGTAAAGTAAATAAAAATAAATGACCAAATTAATAAAACTTTTCCGAAATTTTCAAAATGTTACACATGTTGAGGTTCCGTATCATTGATATGACGGAAGTTACGCCTTCGATCATAGTTCTAAGTTTTCATGTTGGTATGGAGTAGAAATTTGGCGAGTTAGTTGTGTGTGTGCCTCTTCACAGGTATCGTCCTCGTCTCTTGACCCTCGTATACCTGTAAAATACAACGCTAAAAATAATTAATCATGACTCGTATACAAAACATTTATCTTATATTACCAAAAATATAAAAGTTGGAAAGACACAGTTTTATTCGAATCGGCTACTATTATATGAATATTTTTTCTTCTTTCCTTTTGATTCTCAAATGAATTCCATCAAAGATATGCATCACGAGGATGATTTTCGGTATATATTCACATCGAATTATTCTAATATATAAAACGAAAAGCGGGGGAAATATATGTGTATTTGTTCGTATCTATTTCTTCCGGATAGAAGGAAGAGAAATATCACTTCAGATAAATCACTCCAGTTCCATAATAATAATAATAATAAAAAATTCGAGCTTTAGATTGTGCATTGGTAGAAATGCATAGCAGTAGAGCTTCAAAAATGCAAAGATCCGTCCTTTTCTTTCTCCTTCCCTTTTATTTTGAATGGAACGCGATCGAATCGGTCAGAGCTTTGAGCTCTAGCGTTCCAAGCTCTGTCAGATAGTAGTTCTGTGTTCCTCCAACGCATGCCATTAATATCCGATTTAAATTCGGGGCCATCATCTATTCTGCCGTCATAAATGCGCTTCTTTTCCTGAAAGATTCCCATGGAAAAAAAATCTGAAAAAAAAGGGGGACAGGGTAAAGATTTTAAATTATTTTGATGGAATGCACGGGGGCTTAGATGCTAATGGTTGTGCAGCGCCGGTATTACCACGGCTGGAACACACAGCAAAAGGGGAAAATCTCTGGTCGACCATTCGTCTTTTTTCCCTTTCTATCTATCCTGTTTTTCCCTTTTTTTATTTGTATTTTTTAAAACCTTTTCTTTTGACATACGCAAAATATCATTTAGGGAAATTGGATTTTCTCCGTCGTCCTCTCTTTCCTGTTCTATTCCATGATACATCAGGAGAGAGAAAAAACAGCATCAACTCGCGACACAGAGAGTTTAGATTCTTTAAATTTTTATAAACCTTTTCAATAATTCTTGTATGTGTCTCTTCTAACTTGGAATATTTTAAAAGTGAAAGAAAAAATATATATTCTTGTTTCGTTTTGCAGTTGTTTTGTACTGGTATTTGACTGGGTAGGTGTCATGTGTTTAAATTGCTGTGTGGGCCGATAAAAGGAAAAGACAGAAAAAGTAAGAGGGATTTGAAAGGATAATCGTAAACAAAACATTGAAAATGTTTGCGTTTCTTTTTCTGTTCATAGTGGAAGGAAATGCTTGAGCAATTTTTTCAGTTTTGGCATGAATGAAAATAAATTCCAATTTATTTAGTAAGAAAGTTACAAAAAACTTGATAAAACTTAAAGTTTATAGCTAACTCACGTGGTTGGTATTAGGAGAATAAGTATTACATATCTGTATTTTGTAAAAAAAGTTAGTGCAATGCAATTTTTCATTTGAATTTTTTATTCCACTAAGCTAAAAAAAATCATATGAAATAGAATTTGAGGATGAGCTTCGAAATATTGTTATTATTAATTTATTAGTATTATATTAAGCATTAGTTGAAGTCCAATATTTAAAAAATATTAACTAGAATGCGAAATCTGATTATTTATATACTTTTCGAAATACGCTCATAAGCTGTAATTTAACGAAATTATATATATATATATAAAGTTATTTAAAAAGTATTTATAATTTACAATTACTTTTCTATTGTTTTATATAATAATGTACTATTATGATACCGAAAAAAATATTAATTAAATAATTCATTCATTGCATAAATCTAATTTGTTGTAAATTTGAATGTTTTTTTTTAAAATTTGTTTGGATGTATTTATAAAATCTTTAAATTTCTTAGACTTGGAAATTTATATTTTGGAAGTGTTTAATAATTATTGGTAATTTATTAGGAAGCGAAGAACCTAGCAAATTAACAATATTTCTTGATTTGAAGTAAAATCTGTGAATTAAAAACTTTTTAGTTTCTGTAAAATATCGTATTATGACTTGTTTTCATTGTTTGGGTAAAATTAATGTGAGTCTATATACATAAATACTTTTGATGTACTATAACTGAAATTGATTACATTCTTATATACATAAATTTTTGTTGTAATTGTAAAGTAAAAATTCAAAGTATTCAACTTTTTCGCTGATGAACGTTTATTAGCTATCAAGACTTATCTCAAGTAAATTTTTTTCCGTTTCTTTTCATTACTCCCTTGTTATTCGTGCTAATTTTAAAAGAAATTAGTCTTTGAGCTACTTCTCAGTTAGCAATGAAAGCCTTACTATGAGTAGCAGTGTGCTGGATATGGAGATTAACTTCATATCCATCGTTCATCCGTGTTTCATAGATCATCATGTTTTCACTCATTTATTGACCATAAATCACTCGCAAATTGTCATATTCTTAACCATGTATCCCATTGAGTCTTTCCTCTGTCTTGGCTTGTTACCTCAAAAATTTGTACTTTCTATTTTTTTTTTCAGCGCGATATTGTGTAATTTCACTTTTATCACACAGGTAAAAATCAAAATACAGTAATACCCCGAACTTAACGTGATAGGTGAGACTGAGTGGTAACCGCGTCATTAGAGGTATGATTTTGCATATAAATGCATTAATATTATTTTTACTTGGGGCCGGAGACGAAAGAGAAAAAATATGTTTTTTAAAATCTTACGTAACATTCATACAAAATCGCAGACCGAAATTATTTTGATAAAGAAGGTTTCATAAAATCTAACGAAGTAATGTGCCGGCTCAAAAAATTTTTTTTCTTCTCCCGCGAAATTTTCTCGAAATATACTAATAACTTTTTTATTCCTTGTTATGCTGAAAAAATTCGCTCATCATTGTTGTTTCTATTTTCTAAAATTTGTAACTTTTTTCAATAAAACTGAGGTTTTCCGCCAAATTCCCAACCGGCATTCGATCTCCTGATTGAACTGGGTCTAAAGACTCCTGTTCTTCAATGTTTTTCTTTATCTTATGCATTTCTATGAGCTCATGAATTGTCAGCTTCTGCTTGTAGGTATCCAGCAGTTCTTGAACGGCATCACTATTCACTTCTAAATTTATTTGCCTGGCAAGATCGTCAACTTCTTCAATCACACACACACATTACGAATTTCTCCAATTTTACCATTCTTTACCCCACTTAAACACAAGACGAATTGACGAGATTTGGAAATCGCGTAACTCCGAGTTCGCGTAAGTCCAGGTAACGTAAGTCGAGGTAGAGTAAGTCGCGGTATTACCGTAAAAATGTTTGAAAACCTGGATGGCGATCTGATCGATTAATCGAAAAATCGATTTCTATGGCGAAAAAAAATTGATATGTAGCATTCAATCGATTCAGTGAATCGGTATTTCATCCTAGATTCCTCCATTCATTTTTTCCCCCGTTTTGGTAAAATCCATTAAAACGAAGAGTTTTAACCCTATTTATCGCCGGCAGTTGTGCACCTGAAGTATGATCCTATACTTTATTGTCAAGAACAAAAAATCTCTATTTATCATCACGTTCACTCAATAGCCATGATCTATATGAGTATCGTGGGATCATTTATTCCTTGTGAGCGCCTTTCTTCGATTGCGGGCAACATCGCAAGTGATGAGCGGAACCTCTTGGATCCCAGTAGACTTGAGAGAACGTTGTTTTTAAAATATTTAGATATTAAGCATTGGGAACTATAAGCTATATATAATTTATTTTCTAAACTTTTTAATGTAACCAATACATTTAGAAAATAAATGTTTTCTTGTATACCTGATACTTTGATATGGCAGTAGAAATAATTGTAATTGTCGAATTCCCTGAACTAAAAACTCCCCTGATTTTACTGATGATAGATCGTTTATTATGGTATTTTTGTTGTTTTTCATAAAATGGATTTATATTTAAATGGAATTGTAGACTTGAAAAAAAATCATTTTTTTTAGAAATCGATCTTTTAGACCTCGATTTTTTTGTGAATCGATTCATCAGGTTACGATTCGAATCGATTTGAAAATCGATCTTTTTCGGAAGGAATCGGCATCCCTATTTCAATCGCTTACGTTGTAATATGTAACAACTCTGTTAAATTTTTATCAATACAATTTCATAATAGTTATTAATGAAGCTAAATTGAATGTAAATCCTTGAGTTGTTTGATTCTATCATTCTTTTATTTATTTCTATTGTTCAGGGCTGTTTTAATCTAGTCAAACAACATGCTAACTATCAATTCAGATTTATATTTGCGATAAAAAAATATTAAGAAAGAATTAATAGGTTAAAGATTACTTTGATAAGACTTCTAAATAATATGGTCAGTTTGCGATATAGAACAAATTACTGTTGTTTTTATTTTATTTTATATATGTTTTAATGCGATACAAATAATTTCGTTTCTTTATTCAATGTATGTTCAGTTTTGAAATATATGTTTGTATGTGTATGTGAGTTTGTTGAAAAAATAATCATTAAAGGTTTAGCACACATTACACATGCTTGGAAACTGTTAATTTTCACGAACATTTCATACTTTGGTATAACAGATTTGATAAGTATGCTTAAAAGTTAGTTTTCTAATCAAACTGCACCATATGGTCGCTTTAGTTAAAAGTTATGTTATTTAATAATTATTATTATTTTTGCCTTTCAAGAATTATTGTCATTGTTTTAAAATCATAATTTTGGGAAAAATCATCATGCAAAATCCAAAAATACAGTTAAGGGAAAGCGGATTTTATAATTTCTAAAACCCTTGTTTAATGAACTTAATTCTCATATTTGTTGAAAAGAATGTTAAAAAAATTGCTACCTCAAAATTTTAATTTAACCTTATATTGATTAAATGTATTCTTCTTGTTTTTTAATTAAGATAATAAGTCGTTTTTGTTTTTTAAATACTAATTTTTTTTATGAATTATACTATGCGTATACTTTTTCGAAAATCACATTTTTTTTGTTTGTAAGTATAATTTTGCAATGAATTGTTACAGGAAAAAGTTAAATATATTTTACGTAGTGAATCCCATGATAAATTTATTTGATAGTAAAAAAAATTATATCAAGCTTTCGATTTATATAGATTTACTGGCAACACTATATTTTAAGAGCGGATTTGTTGAAGGTATCTCAATTTATATACAATGTTATAAATCCTTTGATATTAAACATTTGATAAAAGCATTAGATACATTTAAAGGGTGTTTTTTTAGAGGTATAGAACTTTAAATTGCAATAAAACAACGATGTATTATTCGATTGACATGATTTTTTTTATTCGAAAGATAATCTTGTGGCATTACATTTTAAATATGATTTCTGGCATAGGACTGCCACGGCTGGCTCGGATGTAGTCCAATCTAGACGTCCAATTTTCGATGACTTTTTCCAACATTTGTGGCCGTATATCGGCAATAACACGGCGAATGTTGTCTTCCAAATGGTCAAGCGTTTGTGGCTTATCCGCATAGACCACTGACTTTACATAGCCCCACAGAAAATAGTCTAGCGGTGTTAAATCACAAGATCTTGGAGGCCAATTCACAGGTCCAAAACGTGAGATTAGGCGGTCACCAAACGTGTCTTTCAATAAATCGATTGTGGCACGAGCTGTGTGACATGTTGCTCCGTCTTGTTGGAACCACAGCTCCTGGACATGATGATTGCTCAATTCAGGAATGAAAAAGTTAGTAATCATGGCTCTATACCGATCACCATTGACTGTAACGTTGTGGCCTTCATCGTTTTTGAAGAAGTACGGACCAATGATTCCACCAGCCCATAAAGCGCACCAAACAGTCAGTTTTTCTGGATGTAACGGTGTTTCGACATACACTTGTGGATTAGCTTCACTCCAAATGCGGCAGTTTTGTTTGTTGACGTAGCCATTCAACCAGAAGTGCGCTTCATCGCTAAACAAAATTCGCTTATGAAAATCGGGAACAACGGCAATCTCGTTTTGGGCCCATTCGACGAATCTACGCCTTGCTTGATGATCGTTTTGATGAATTGCCATATCAAAAACTGAGAATAAATCACTTGACAGCTGTTAAATCGGTCGCCATTTTGGAAAGTAATGCCAACTTAAACTTCTATACCTGGAAAAAAACACTCTTTATAATCCGTTAGTAAGTATAAATATTTATTATAATACTTCTATTCTGTTTAAAATACCTTTGAAGTAATGCAAAGTTAAGCCGCGATAATTCTTACAATGGCGATTCCAAACGCAATTAGCAAAGACCATTTAGTCGCCAGAGATTGATAATATGTGCTTATAATAATTTTGTAATGAAGATCGGTTAGTTATATATATAAATACATGTTTATAAATATCCTTCGTGGGCAAATAATGTTCGATTTTAGAATAAATACATTTCCTCCTTTCGCGCCATTTCAACCATTAAAAGTCAATTTGTGAGAGTATTCGTGTGATTCTATCGATTCAGAGTTGGTTGAAATTGAGATTGTGAATGTAAACACTTACTGCTTTCTCGTGTAATTGATAAATTAACGTATTGGATTCCTTAAAATTATCTAAACGGAACAATTTTCTTAGCTCGTTGTTAAAGCTGCCTTGCATTGGAAATTTTGTTATTCTTTCATCATATAAAGGGAGTTGTTAAAAAAATAAACTCTTATACATGGTTGTTGATTAGGCAATTATTAAAATCATTGAATGATTTTTTTACAGTAGAATTTTTAACTGATCAAATCTCTGACTTTTTAAAATATAGCATGTTAAAAAAAAACGAAAAAAGAATAGGGTCTAGTTTCTCATTTAAGCCATCTTCGCCTTGTGCTCAATAGTAGAAAAACAAAAGCACGAAATTCTCTCACCTTTTCTAAAAGAAAAATGTTTCAACATTAATAAAAACTTGTGATTATAACATATGTATTCATATTTATCATACTAATTTATCATTATTTGTGAATAATATTTATATATTTCCATTTGATAGGAGCTGAAGCTAACTGCATTTTTTGTTAGCTCTTAAAGCAAAATGTAAAAGGAGAGCTGACAGTTTAAATAGAGGAACAGATTTTACAAACAATTAATTGAATTGAGGTCCTTGTTGAAGATTTTGTAATTTTACCTTGTCGTCGATTAATGACGATTAAATTTCTGTAGGTACAACTTTAGATTATGCCGTTGTTTTGTTGCAATTGTTATTTTTTTTTTTTTTGAAATTTTCATCTTGTTACCCATATTTATGTTTAATGTATTCGATAGTTCTCAAGTACTTACACTTTTACTTTTCCTTTCCCATTAAAATCCGTTTGTCAAAAATATGCTTATTAAATAAGAGAATAATAACTGGCTTAATCTTGCTCTTGCATTCTGGAGCAGCAGAAAATTTTGAAATAAAATCTAGAAGTTTTAAAATAATTTATTTAAACAAAAGCATTCGCTTTATAGAAATAAGGACAGTTTATTTTATTATTTTTTTTTGCAATCATAACGGACAAAGTGATACTATCTCTGTCTTTCTTACTTTGCAAATACATCTTGTTTGAAACATATTAATAAAGCAATATACTTTTCGCTTCTATAAGAAAACCCAAGAAAAAAAGTCTCATTAATAATTTTAGGTTGGAATCAAATCAAATGAGATCGTGCTTTAAAAAATTTAAAGCAATCACATGAAATGAAACATCAGAATGAAAGAAAAAAAAGCTCTATTTTAAAAATTGTTGAAATTTATTTCTTATGCATCTTATGAAGAAATCTTTAATTCATGAAAACATTTGCTTTTTTTTATTATAAAACATTATCACTTCTTTGTAAGTGCCAAGATTTTCGAATATATCGTGTGGCTTACTAGAACTATTTACGTAACATAATGGAAAATATGAAGAAGAAAAAGTATTGGTTTTATATCTTAATCAGTCTAATGTATTAAACGGTTCGAAATAATAAAATATAGTTATAAATAAGTTTTGGCACTTAGAGTAACCCCACCGCTTTTACGGTTTTAATTATTACGTGATAAGTAATTTAAAGTTATTTTCAATTTTAAATACTAATAATTTACAATTTTGAATTTTTTATATAGAATTGTCAATTAAATTATGCATATATTTTAAAATCGCAATTTTAACCTGAATTTTAACTCTTTGAGTTATCAAGACAAAAATATAACACAAAAAAAATCATTCTTCGAAGCACTCTTAAAGAATTAATAAATTATAGAAAAAAAATATAAATACGGATGTGTGTGTGTATAAAAATAAAATTTACATTTAAAATAAATTCTGAAAAAATCCATTTTTTTAAATTATCACTTTGGAAATTAAAATATAGTTGTAATTTGCCATTGTCAAAAAAATCCGTAATTAGCAGCGATTGAGTATAATTTTGAGTGCATACACGGTCCTTGCAAAATCAATACATTGTTGAGGTTTAAAATGATGCTTATAAAAAATTTACATTGAAAATATTTCTTGTTTGATTTTTTTGGAATGAAAATTTTTTATCTTCGAAACACATCTTCTTTGCCTTATGGAGTGAGTGAATATTATCGTCGCACTGTTCAGCTACACGCTGACACGTTGGCGACGGACCACGTAATTTTGAACCATGGTCAAGTGACGTGGACGACACCTGAGCAGGCACTCCTAACTACCAAGCCATCGGGAGGTGGTTTCAGCTCTCGACAGATTTAATGGCATCGCTAGTGAGTCTTTAGTGTTACAGGGCTCGAACTCGTGACAAGGCCAACCACGATCCGATACCTTGACCACTCGGCTACCGCGGCCACATTTGTCTTATGGAAGCACTACACTATTGTTAATAAACAATACAAAAGTGTAAAACTGGTTTTTTTTAATAAAAAATTAACTAATAGATAAATCTTGCAAATTTGTTATTTTAGCATACGGATGTTTATCTTTTTTTAATAGAAATGTAGAATTAAAACTTAACAGCATCAATAAATTTTAAAAAAATGTTAATACGTTATATATTGTGTGTTATGCTATATTATTGATAAGAAAAATATCAATAAATAAAAGCAATCTAAAAATTTTTTTTTCGAATTTTTCCGAAAATGTATTTTTCTAAAATTATCTTTGAATATCACTATTAAAATAATATCGACTTTGAAAAAGGTTCAATACACAAATTTAATATTGCGTTTGAGACAAAAGAAAAGGCCACTTATAAACACATTGAAAAAAAAAGAAAGAAAAGCGGGAGTGTGTATGTGGGGGGAATAGGAATAGAATTCTGTTAAATTTGATACCCAGAAAAACCAATTTTGAGAGTCCCATTCTTTTTCAAATTTCGAACTGAATTGTTTACTTTTAACAACATTAGTGTTTTATAAAGAAGTCGGCAAACGAGAGAGAATAGTGAAGGGGAAAAAAGTTCTAAAAAGAAAAAAAGAATGGCATCGAGAATAAATTCTAAAACAAAAGAAAACAAGAAATCTCGAGTCTCTCACGTACTGTTTTTAAAGAGTCTAAAACTGTCTAATGTTGTTTTTTTTCAAACCCTCGAAAAAAGACAAATGAGGTTGAATTCTTTCTACTAACTAAAACAGAAAATAAATAAAGAAAGGTTGAGAGATTTATGGCAAGGAATTTGCTTCGCAATGCAGCGCCTAGTAGTTTACTGCTAAGCGTGATATTATTTTTTAATGTGACTAAAAGTGTATAAAAGGAATTTTTATGCTGTTCGTAAGTTTGCGACGATATTGGAAAGTCTCTTATTTATGACCTCTTAACCCAGCGTCACATTCTGCGTAGTATGTTTTTTTTTTTTTTTTTTTGCCCCTTTTTTACTCCACCCTGGTCTATGTATTGCATATATGCCTCTGCTTTGAATATTAAACATTGCGACGAAATTTGGAATTTAAAAAAAAATTCAGTAGATATGACAGTTTTAAATTGAACCGTGACTTATATTTTTGAAGGACTGTTGCTAAACTGGATTACATTTCAATAGATTTTTTCTTTTCGTTTTGAAGTTATACTTTTAAGTTTGTTATCAGGTAATGACGTTTAGAAATTAATCCCGTTTTAAAATGAAACTTTGAATTTTTATTTTAGAAAATAATTTTCTATATGATAAAAAAAAAAACTTCTTGTGTATTTGATAATCATAAACATTATACAGTTAAAATCTCAGCCCACTTTACAATGAAGCCATACCAATACATTTTTTTAATGTGATAATTCATTAAATGCCAGTTGGAACTTTCTCTCCCCTACTTTTACACCCGAAAATGATTATTTCATTAAGAGTGAGAAATAAAGTCACTGTGCGAAAATGTAAATATAGAGTATGAAATATATCCAAACCTGTCTGTGAAAAGTTAAAATTTTTTACAAAGGTAAAATTTCTTTATTATTATTTGTTCTTATATATTTTTATAAAATCGAAGAAAAAATTTAACTTCTCTTTAAACAATTTAGGGGTGGGCAATGTTTTGACTCGAGGGTCACATTGTGGAAGAGGAAGATACCAGAAAGCCGCGCCTTTTTAAAATGATTGTATTTATTAGTTAACTGTGTATTTTAGAAAAGGTATAAATTGTGCCATTAAAATCAGCAAATATAAGCTAAATGCAATAGTTGCAGCTTTATTCAATTTATTTATTGTACTAATTTCATATTATCTATAGCTGCAAGCGCATTTCATTTTAGGATCAGTTACAAATGTACCCTATCACACTTTTCTACAATGTCTTTGAAATTAGGAGTGAGATTGCATGTTGAAATTATCATCACAACCTAAAGTTATGTCAGCCAACCTGCATCTATGTTTACTCTTGTTGATCTTTATGCAAGAAAAATTTTGCTCACAAATGTATGTTGACACAAATATAGAGAAAATGTTCAGTTAATTTCGTTTTCCGACTGTTTTGGCTTGGCAGACTGCTATTCCTTACCCCCCCCACACACACACACCCTCCCCGATTTAGAACATAATTTTTTAATATACAGTCGAACCTCTCTATATATTGCGAATTTTTCTATACTGTGAACTTTTTCCTGGAACATTTCACGATTTTCTTTGTAAAATAACCTCTCTACAGCGAAGTGCATTTTCTATATAACGAATTTTTTCTTTTGTGATTCAGTTCCCCCTATTTTTAAAGTTTTTCTGAACATTTCAAGTTATTCTATCTTTAATACATTTTATGGTGGTCATAAAATATAAACATGGTTTTTTTAAATCCTAACTTGCCGAGAGCAATGTAGTTTTTGACGTTTCATTCAAGTAGTGCAACCTTTAACCTTCATTGTCCAGTTCACTAGAAACATCTTCGATATCCTCTTTCACCCTCAGCGGACTTGTCTCGTGTTCTAGTTATAAAATAATGTATGCTTAAAATTAATTGTATGCTTTAAATTATAAAATGTCCTTAAAATTTATTAATTTTAGTATAAAATTATTTTCTTAATATTGAAAATATTGAAAGATGAACCTCTATATAACGAACTTTTTTCGGGATTTAGCGACTTTGTTATATAAAGGTCCAACTGTATTTTGAAGTGGGATAATTGTAAAAATATTGCAGAAATTATTTCTGTCGCTCTCTCTCTTTCTCTCTCTCTCTGGATAGTTACAACTAGTGTAATTTTATAAATACAATTTTCCTTTCACTATATTTATAAATTATATTCTGAATAATTTTAATTTATTAAAGATATTTTTATTATGTTTAAAGTTGAATTACATCATATGTAGAGTTTCTTCAAATAATATGTATTATAAAGAAGATCCTTTTCACGAACTATCAATAGTATAAAATATGAATCATCTTTAAAAATGAGAAATATTTCTTTCATCTGAGTTTCAAGATTTTGTTTTCAGCAAAACAATTATGAACTCATTTTTTATTGATAGAAAAAACTCAATGATCACTCTACATATCTATTAACCTTTATAACCTTTTTTCGCACTGCTACTTTAATCAAGGTTTGATCAAACCGCGGAACGAGTCCAACAGGTCCCGAATTATAGAATGTAACGTTACTTTTTTACAACCAGACCTTAGTTCATCCCCCTTCCCCCAATTGCTAGATATAATCTTGGAAATTTTAACTGAGATTAAAAATCACTTTGATTTTTTTTTTAGTCTTCTGACCATTTTTTTAGCGTACATGGGATGTATCAGTAAAAACATCTTTGATGTAACAATAAACACTCATATAATGAAACAATAAATATTGTGTCATGTCGGTTAAGAATAATTATGTAATCTATTCTTTTGAACATTATTTTTATGAAACTTTTAGCATTTCACAATTACTTTCGTTTTTGTTAGTTCATTAGTTGCATCATTTGTATTGTTTTGAAAATAAACTACCGTACAAGGTTACATTTTGGAAAACTGGTGTTAATTGAGTCGTAATCTCCACAACAATAACAAGCCTGAAGTCTTAAGAAACTCACCAATAGTTTGAATGATGGTTTTCTTAATATTTTTACTATAAATATATGTGAAAACCTTAAAATTCACCTAATATCTGTGCTGTACTTGGTATAAATGCGATTGCTTTTTAAATGCTGAGTAATAACGAGTCTTGAAATTTGTTAGAAACCAACTCAAGATATTTTGTTCTTTTTTTTTTTATCTGGGGAGTTTTTTTTAGTAATTAAGAATATGTAAGGATATAATATTAATCTGATTAATTTTTAAATATTGGAGGTGTTGCATGAAATATACAATTAGGTAAGACTTTAAACAATTAAATTAATGACAGTTGTAAGATTAATATAAATATAAAATATATCTAATGTAAACATTTGTCTGATCAATCACATGAAATACATTTTTAAGCCAATATAGCAGTAGAAATGTGTCCGATTCTTTATAAGAAAAAACGTAGGTATAAAAAAATGTAATATATGTAAAACAGAATCATAGGTATATTTGAAATCCACACTCACCAATGATAGAGTGGGACATTTTTCAAGATGGAAGAAATAGATAATTATAATACATAGGAATATAAATATAAGCATTTTGTTCTATGATATCTTTGCCCGCCTTTCAACCTACCTAGTTGTCAAACGTCCTTCATCAACTTTTAAATAAACAAGAGTTAAATAATGTGTATTTAAGACTGATGGCAAAAAGAACAGGGGGAGGGGGCTCAACTCAGCTATCAAATACGATATTTAAGTTCACAAGCGTAGTATTTTATCTCCATGTAACTCATCTTCTTTTATCATGTTTTTCTTCGAAATGTTTAAATAAATTAGAAAAGAACAAAACCCGGTTGTTTAAAAAATTAGGAGAGACTTCTTAACAGTTATCACATCAATATTTTCTAGAACGGTGACGTTTTAATTTACCGATATTTTTTTCAATTCCTTAAAAAAAAGAAAGAACGGTGCACTTTTTTTAGTATAAAAATATGTTGTAGTTTGAATTTAAAAATGTCAGTCAATCCTTTTTATTTTAGTTTTACGAAGTTCTTTTTATTTTATCATGAGAAAACCCTATTTTGGAAATATTTTAAGATTTACCTGTAAATTTTACCTTTACCTATAATTGTAGTATGGGGGCATGACTATTCTAAATATTTTCGGACCAAATAATGATTGAGATACCGGACGAAAATTATTGGAAAATCCGGTTTAGACATTCTTTGCGGAAAAATATGAATACGCGAGAAAAATATTTGTCATTATTTTTGAATTTGAGATTTTGACACATATGTAGGAATGAGAAAACTTAATTCCATCTATATAAACGATACCACTCATTTTTAAAATAGTAAAAATAACAATGAAAATACGATAACTATACGGTTTCCTTAATATTTTTGTTTTCTTCATTTTTATCTCTTGAAAATTTTTAGGAAAATGACCTATAAGCTTTATTTTATGTAAAATTATATTGATTCCCCCACAAATGTAAATTTCTAGTTGTTGATGCTGTGTCTCGTTACCTTGCTTTCACAATCAGAAATTTATATAAGTTGCCGTATAATTTCTGCTTAGCAGAATAACGGAGGAAAAGTTTTACTTACCTCATATTCCGGTGTGTATAACACGTATTTTTAACATTAAAAATAAGATCTAAGTTTACATGTGCGATCTATTTGTCGGTTATAAAAATGATAGCTTTAAAAGTAAAGAAAAGATGAGAATAAAAAATTAGATTTCTATATATATCTCAATACTGTTTATTTAAAAGAAATGATATACTTTACGATTTTTTATTTCTGGATAATATGAACAGTTTATCGCATTCGTTTTTTCGTTACATCTTCAGGCGAATTCTGTCGCATCTTCACCATCTCTGATCCAGAAATAAATCATCATTTTCTATTCCCCATCTTGATTTTTAGGTATTATAAATTTTTTTAACTATGTGAAATTTTATTTCATTCCATGCTTTGACTTTGAAGCCCTTACTTTGCTTCAGAGCGCAATGTTCATAAAAAATCAAATCTCTTTCGTCTAAATCTGCGGTCGCCGACCTTTAAAACCACTCTAAATGTGTAATTTTCTTTCATGATCCACTAAATGTATAATTTTATATTTAGCAGAACACAATGTGATTGACTACTATAATTATATTGTCGCTTATTTACATCTCTATTTATATTTCCATATTACCATTCCATATATTGCTGAAAAAGATCTTCACGAAAAATGAGAACAAACCGGCGACGCTAAGCAATATCAACAATATGAAGAGTTACGCCGCCAATTTACCTTTGTTGCCAATTTTCGCTTTCACAAATGTCGCTAGATACACCTTCAAAAGTCGCTAAATTAATATGGAATTTTTCTCAAAGTGTAGTAGCTAATTTTTTTTTAAGTATTCTAAAATTCGTTTTGTTATTCACCATTTTTGAAACTGAATCTTCATAAAAATATAAATAATGTCTCATGTTTTCTGCGGTCCACAAAAACTTTTCATGAACCACTGGTAGGCCACTGTTGGTCTAAATGTTTTTCTCTTAACGTACCGTAAAATCCTGCGCATAACGCGCACCGCCGTTTAACGCGCACTTATACTTTCAAGCTGCATTTTTCAATTTTTAGGTATTTTCGCCGTTTAACGCTCACCCAATTTTTTTAAGAAGAAAACCTGAAATATATACGTGTGCAATTCTCTCTCTCTCTCTATCTCTCTTTTTATTTATTTATTTTATTATTATTGTTACTATTATTTATTATTTTTTTAAATCTTTATTCGAGATATTATTCCAAGTTTTAGAGAAAATAGTGTACTACAACCAGTGTTGAATTAAACTACGTGGAGGCCCTTGACAGTCGAATTCTCGGGGCCCTGTAGCCTGTTTTTGGAGCACTAACAGCAAACAGAACACTAGGGTTATTAACACTTGCGGGCCCCATAGGCAATTGCCTACTCCGCCTAATAAGTAATCCGGCACTGACTACAACCATTAAGTTTATAAAAAATGTCATTTAAAAAAAATAAATTGCATTTCTATTACGTTGAAGTTATAACTTTTTCTATGTTCACAACTCTGTTTTTATTTTTAAAGTTCTCCTTATTGTACTCAACGTATAACGCTCACCGTAAATTTTGATCTTATTTTTCGTGTTGAAAGTGCACCTTATACGCCGGATTTTACGGTAGTTATTTTTATTCCAATAAGGAAGGTACTAATGCCGAATTTTTAATTAAATTTCAATTAATAAATAGATTTCCAGTTATGTATTTATTCCAAACATTATTACATTTTTGGTAAAGTTAAAAAACATCGCTTGGCAAAGAGCAAAAAGACAGCCTATAATGTAATGAAGCAATTTTAGTAATGTTTTATTTTAATGGATCATGAAATCCATGTACACCTTTCTCGGTATTAATGACCCTTCCAGATATGGCGATCGAAACTGTTCATTAAAGAAGGAGTGAAAATGTCGCCTAGCACATGATTAAAACCTTCACTGAGGAACAAAATGGGGTCAACGTCTGCCTTAAACATGGAAATCTTATCCACATAACTATCTAAAGTAGGGAGTAAGTATATATGTTTCACCGTTTGACCCCGGGGAACATCACAAATTCAAAGTTAGTCACGTGAAATCCCTATCAATAAACGATCAGTGTACGTGTGGAGATGTTATAAATTATATTCCTGTAGGTCTGGTGTTCTTGGTCGCATAATTACTGCACATGTTGAATGGACCCACGACAAAAATCTTTCGAGGGCCTCATTAGAAAAGAAGGTAAAGGTGATAAAAATACTTAATGTTCACCCCGCGTGTAGTGTTTATTCTTCCAAGAGTGTTTCGTTGTTCCAAGAATCCACTGCTTACTTACCGTGTTAAATAATATGTCTAAGAAAAGTAATCATCTCTTTGATAGTGTGGCTCACAGATTACAGTGTGGTATTCTGGTTGATGTAATGAGAATTAATTATTCTTGTAATAAAACACAAAGCGATAAGTTTTATTGTTTCAAAAAAATCTGTTGGCTATAAATTAAATTATAGATCCGGTGATGATTTTATTGCTAGAATTCTATTCGCCGATATCAGATTGTTATTAACAATAATTACATTAATATGATTGTGGGAATCAGTGTCGTAAAATGTTAGCAATAATTTTTCATTGTGAGAATTGTATCAAATTGCATGATATCCAATTCAATGAGCTTTTGACTCAAGAAGACTGAACTGTTATTACTGAAGTTGTATAATAAAGTATTATCTCATTATTATATAATTTATTAACCCGAATTTAACACGACACTGAAATTTTTCATGAAGCTATTTAGAATAAAAGAGTGATTCGAATTTAATGCGATTTATTCTTTTGTTTATAAAAGGTTTCAAAGAAAGTAAAATTCAGTCAGATAAGCATTTATTTAAAAAGAAAAAATGTACTGAGATACAGGTTAAATTCGTGGCGGTAAAATTAAGTAACGGAAGACAAAGTTAGATAATATTAGGGAAGCACAAGAAGATAATAATAATAAAAAAATTCCATTATCTTCTATAGATTTCGAGTTTAACATGTTAATTTTTAACAAGAAATAATTAGTTAAAAAATATCGCATTATATGCAGGCTATTGCTGTATATGTTTTGTGTGTGTATGAGAGAGGGGGAAAATAATTATATGATTCTTCTTGTGGAAGCACACAATTTATGCATCTTCCTAAAATGTGAAATAATGTGAATGGAAATAGCAAATTACTCTAATCTAGAATTTTTCCGTAATTTATTACTGCTTACACACTTGTTGCTTTTAAGAATTGATATTTTTTTAGAAATACATTACTGTCTAAAAATAAATTTTCATTTTATAATATTTTCATTAAATTATTTGTGAAGTATAAGCGTAACCTCTGGAATCAAAATAAAGATGTGACACATGCACAAATTCATCTAAAGCAGCTATACTCAACCTGCGGCCCTCTAGGCCTTTTTAAGTGGCCCAGTCATGGCCCATTGCTCTGAAAAATTCATTTATTTGTAAAAATTTGGTGAGAAATTCTTTGTTAATAAATAAAATATATCAATTTTGATTTTTGCTGTTGATTTCCTATGGGTGCGAATTGATATATTTTTTCTTCTGATAAGTAATAATAGACAACTGTGGAGTAGTGACTATTTTATGGGTGGAACTAATTTTTATCAAGCGAAAAATATTCGAAGAAAATAGGTTGTTTCAAGACGATTGGGAAGTTGACCATTTTGTAGTGAAAAACAAGCATGGAATCAGTAATTGTTTGATTTGTCGCACAAGTGTTGTATTTAAAAATACCAATAAACAGGAATCGCGTTCAATGACACTTTTCCTCGAAAATCTCTTTCAAGACTTTCTTGAATAATCTTTACAACAGCAAAAAAAGAAGTTTTGTCAATGGCAACAAAGACACCGTATGAAATTTGTTTTATTATTGGTAATAATATGAAACCCCCGTTTACTGATGCAGAAATTGTGAAGGAGTGATTCTCAAATGCTTCCAATTTAAAAAAAAAAATTTAGGGACAAAAATAAAAAACAACAATTAAAAAAAAGCAAAATAGGAGTTCTAATGCTTTGATCAATATTTTCCACATTTTAAATTTTCTATGTTATCTTAGTCTTAAAGCATTTCTCCCCCTCCTCCATTAATCCTCATGTTGCGGCCCGCGTGAAAATGCTAACATATGTATGTGGCCCGGCAGAAAAAAAGGTTGAGTACCTCCCTGATCTATAGAATAATAAAGTTTTTTTGGCCTGAGTGAAAAATTTTAAAACCATTTTTTTTCTTCATGTTTTTCTGTAAATGAGTGGGTTGAGGTTAAACGCATTGTTATCAGTCTCGTTTCTTGGTAAACTTGGATTATCTAACACTGGCTTTTTGTAAGCGGTTCTTTTGTGTTGTAGTTTGCATAACAGCAAAACAAAATCTCATCCACAATTTCGTAAGAACCTCTACTCGTACCTTCCCTCCACTCAATTTCAAACATGGCGCTTATCCGTCGGACATGGCCTTGCGATATCATCTCATTTGGTTCCAGGTGATTTATGAGACAAGGCTTCATCGTACGTTGATGTGAATCATAATTTGAACTCGGGGAAGAATCGAGATGCGCGAGGTCGATAGCTTTGTGAAGCGACATGAATAATTTTCGCCGAAATCCAGATGGTTCGTGGGTCCACCTTTTTTATCTGAGAACGATTCCTTTCACCAGCTGGTGACGTGTATCTCTTTAAAAAGGTAAAACGAGCGTTTATGAATGGGGAGCAATGGGTGGGAGGTTGTTACAAGTATGGACCATTGTATGAGATTCCCATTGACACGACACGCGTTGAAGACACTGTTGTTGAATGAGTTGGTGGGTTTGATGGTGACTTGTTGATGCGAATATTCGGTTTGTTGTTTCGTGGGAAATTTGAAGGGTGTAGTTGAGTTTTCAATGGAATATGGAAAAAAAGGGGATTCTAATTTAAGTATGATGTAGGCTGTGTGTGTGGGTAATATGTTAACCACAATGTGTGTGTGTGTGTGTGTTTTAAAAAAAAGGGGAGATGGCAATGGAAAATGGCAAAAATTGTAATTACCGTAAAATCAGGCGTATAACGCGCATTTTTGACACAAAAAATAAAATCAAAACTTAAGGGTGCACGTTATACGCCGAGTATAAAACGATAGCTTTAAAAATAACAAAATAGATGGCCATAAAATTGTTTACTTTATTATAAGAAAAAGAATTTTCTATATGAATAAAAATACTGTTTATTCAAAAGAAATGACCTGTCTTATGAACTAAAAGAGTTGTAGTTCTAGAAGTATACTATTTTTTTTCAAAAATCTGGGGTAATACTTCAAAGAAATGACTTCAAAATATAAAAGCAATGTATACTAATATTTCAGATTTCTCCTCATAAAAGGGGGCGTTATACGGCGAATATGCCTAAAAATTTAAAAAAATCAGCTTGAAAGTATATGTGCACGTTATACGCCGGATTTTACGGTAAAGGTCATTTTTTGGTCAATTCATAAAAAAGATTGGATTTGTTTGAAAAATAATATTTTAATAATTAATGAAGATTTTTCACACGTATGAAACACATAATAATTTTTTCTTCAAATAATATCACTTTCCCTTTCCATTAGTCTTCCTGCAAATAATAGTTTTGATATAGCTAAACAATAGAGCTAAGTATTTATATAAAAGCATGTATTGTTCAATGTATGCTATGAATAGTGAATGTTGAGAAGGAGAAATATTCGAAAGTATCATTATTTGTTTTCAACAAAGTATGTTGAAATGATGATGTGTTGTGAGGGCATGTTTAATTATTTTAATAGCACTTTATACTATAATGTTTTTTGTTTTCTACATTAAGTAAGTAGTTTTAAATAATTTTTCATGTTATAATTTTATGTAATACTTGTATTAGTGTATTTAGTCTTCTAATAATGACATATTCGTAGTCCTGTTTTCTTTCCCTATAGCCCAGTAGTACAGGAAAATTACAGGTGAAGGGTGGCTGGACTCAAAACAATGTTTAAACCTGCATTCTCAGTACCTGAGGCTAAGAGTTTGTTATTGTACTCCAATGGCTACTTATTTCTTTCCTATACGGTCTGGTGTTAATCTTCTATTTATGCTTATTTAGAATTATAGCTATTTTGTATATATTATTATTATTATTGATTATATATAAAAAAATACATACATAATATTTTAGTGTAATGCAAGTAATTTTTTAAAACAATAGTGTTATTTTTTATTATACGTCGTGTTACATTTGTTGTAATAATACAATTTTTGTGCCTTTTTTTTTCTTTCCATTTTGACCATCTTCGGTTTTGTTTTTCACTCAAACAGCTAAACTGTTCAATAGAATATAGCCTATCATGATATAAATATTATATAGCTTATATAGTAATAGATATTTAAACGAACAATTTAGTATTGAGCTAAATGTTAAACTAAATGCATATTCACATAAAAACTCAAAGGCATTTTATTTAATGACTTTTAATTCCTCGTAAATATAGTCATGTCTTCTCTTAATTGAACATCATTATCTGAACAATCGATCTTAATCGAACTTAGACGTGCTTGGAGAAACGTTTCTGTTATGTGACCTTAATATGTTATTTTTTCTGTTACATTATATCTTTAAAAGTCGTAAGAACTCAATCTACGGGAGCACACGAGCCGACAGTTTTCTAGTTATTATAATCTTATCGTTTTTATGGTAAAGAGACACGAGGAGTTTCTTGAAATTCACTTAGAGAACGAGCATTAAAGATAAGAGAATGAATGCATGTTTCAGAAAGACTACTACTCTTGAATATTGTCTTTCTTACATGCCGTTTTACAATATTCTGGTGCGGTAATCTTAAATGGAATGTCAACTTTTAGGAGTGCCTTTGCACTATCAGCTGTAAATGATAACGTAATATATTTATTGTTCATAGGTCTATATCAGGGGTGCTACCTTTTAGAACTGAACCACTTTAAATTAGTTGTATGTATGTATTAATGTAGTATGGATTGCAATTTAAATTTATGCTTATTTTACTTAATTATTTTTAAATCCATATTTTTTGTGTGTGGGGTGTGTAACTAATTTCAAAATTCTTTATAATTCTAATCTTTTAAAACTCTTAAAGGACTCTGAACTTTGTTTTTCCATTATGATTTCCTAGGACGGGCCACGTAGATTTACGTATATGCTTGAATTTTTACTACGGTGTTTCTTTTTATGCTCATTGAGTTTACTTTTTCTTGAGTATCATTAGGTGTAGTACTATCTGTTTATTGATTCTACTGCGCAGTTTTGCTGTTTTGGTGGTACTTGTAAGTTTCGTAACCGTAAAAATGTCAAGCACGAAAGAGTTTTCTGTGAAAGATGAGGAAATGTATGTGGATAATTTATCCGATATGATAAGTGATAATGGATTATAGAGATGTTTGATGAAGAACATGATATTTGTAGTGATGAGAGTAAAATTGTTGCTTCCAGGAAAAATAATTATGCGAAGGTTACTGTCTCCATAGTATTCAGAAAGTGAATTCGAAAGTAGTGCTTTGAATACAGGGGAAAGGGAACATTGAGAAAAATTATAACCCATAGTACCTTTTCTCAGTTCTTCTGATGTAAAAAAAATACGCAGAAATCCATCCATACACATTTGTTTAATTTCCCTTAAAAACGCCCGGATACCGATAAAGGCAAAGCAGATTCGATCTGTGCTTTTAGCGTTAAGCTGCAGAAGAATCAGCTTTCAAACCAGAATTGAAACAATAATATGAACATTGAGTAAAACATCAATAGTATTTCTATGCAAGGATGGAAAAAAAGAATATCCATCTTTTACTATTGTCCTGATTTATAGCCTGTCGGATACAAAATTAAAACAAAAAGGTAACTAGCATACGAAATCCCCCCTAAAAATCAGTTGATGCCTAAAACGTTCACCTAAAACGTTTTGTACAATGAAAGCCGTGATCATTAAATTTAACTACATCTTAAAATCCTCTCTGTGACGTGGTAGAAATTAGAAGATCGAGTCAATAACTCAGGGGTCAAAGTCAGGGTCAAAATTTCAAAATCAATCTCTAGTCAAGGACGTATTAATGCATGGCCCAACTGGGCCCGGATCCAAGGCCTCTCCACAATGGGGGCCTCGTCTCACCCTTAATAAGATCATTATTCGAATAATTTCAACGATCAAATATGTGTGGTTGTATTATCCGAAACATTGGGAATTTTGGACGATATGTCAACTAGCTACATGTGATGACCGTGGTTCATGTTTTGGCCAGTCCTACCACCATACACCTTCATTACTCTTTCAATCATAAAGCGGAAGTCGATCCAGCCGGTCTGTGCGATTGTAAGTCATGCACATTTATTTGCTTCTGTATATTGTTTGTACGAATATTTGACAATATATGCTATGTACTGTTCACTTTTATGGGTCATAGGGGAAACCTACATTTGTGTAAGGGGTCCTGGGCCTACTTTAGCTTAGGGCCCCAGGACCTCAAGAAGTCGTAAGATGTCCTTGTCTCTAGTGGTCCTAATTTTATTTTTAAATTAGAAAAGAAATAAAATTATAACGAATCATTTTCTTTGAGTATTATATGTATATTTGCGAGTTCACAGTTTTTATACAATTTATTTTATAACTTGTGTGTAACTAAGTTATTGAACAAATCAAACAGACCCTTTATTTATATGTAGCAAATATTCTGCTGTATTATAAAAAAATTTAATCTATTTTGTGCACCTGTTAGACACTAACTTCTACATCTTAGTTAAATTATTACAGGATTATCTTGCTGACTAAAGGATAATTGGTATATTTCTTATAGTACATCAACACGTCAGATAGCTTTTGAAATACGCACTGGACGAAAACATAATTAGTGTAATGAAGTTACTAGACATAATATGTGATCAATCAATCTGTATAACTATTTCGTACTTAGCAGGTAGAATTTAATCTTGTTACTTTATATATTTTACCCCTCAGTTTTAAGATGATCTGCGGCAGTTTTCTTTTTACATCTGTAGAAAAAACTTATGACTTATTTACGATCTAATTTAGCATAATCCATCTCACTTCTTTTCGCACGGTTGACATCACAAATGAAAGTTACGCTTTGTAAAAGAACGTGTCGTTTCCGGAACAAACACGTCATTGCTGTCTCTTTCATCTTTTCTAGTTTATAACTTCGAGGAATCATTACAGACAGTAATTGAGGGTGAATAAGTTCCTTTTTAAATACTATGTTTGGAAATGCTCGAATTTTCCTTTTTGTTTTCGACTTCATGGTTTAATGTGTTTCCTATTTTTACTATTGCATGTGTCTTCTGTCGGTATCATACGTTGCCAGAAATTTAAAACTTTCAATAATTCCCTTTTGAAAAGTGTAACTTCAAAGATTTCTTTTAATATGATATATTTTTTGGGGAATTTATTATTAAATCCACCCATCGTAAAATTAAGTTTTCTCATAATAAAAAAAAAGGAGAAATATAAGTAAAGAAAAATAGTATATGGATTAAAAAGTTTTTACGGGCAACTGTGTGTAAAATATTCTTACTAATAAGAAAATAATAATAATAATAATAATAATGAAAACATTTGCGTATAAATCAGAAAAATTAATCTTTCTCATATTCTATTAATTATAATTTCTTTAAAACTTCATAATTTATTTTAATTATAAAATTTAATTTAATTCAAACGTAATTTAATACTGCAAACAATCTTAGAAACATTTCACAAATTTAAACAAACGAATAATATATTCTAAGGCCCAATGGTCGAGTGGTAGCGGACCGCGCTTCCGCAGCACAGGTCCGGGTTCTATTCCCGAGCTGGGCAAATTCAACTCAACCTTTCATCCCTACATCAGTGGGTCGATAAATGAGTACCAAGCTTGCTTGGGGGCTTAAGCACTGGAGTCTCGCTTCAGACTGACCACCTGATCGCGACATCTGCCCACGCACCTCAGCGTCCAATGGTCACGGATTCTGGGATGGGCACAGTAGGCCCTGGCTCTCATGGGCTGTTGCGCCACGGAGTTTGAGTTTGAATAATATAATCTGTGGTTGCGATAGCCCTGTGATCATGGGCATGGATTTGTTGCTGTTGTGGCATGAATAAGAGCCCTAGTAACACTGAAGACCCGCTGTGTAGATGGGATGATGCAAGTTAAGGTTCAAAGTCCTGCTGTTGGTGTGTTCTGGAAGTTCCGAGAGAGGGAGTGCTATCTCAGGTGTCCTCCCCATCACTTAACCATGGTTCAAAATAGCGACGTCCGTCGCCAATAGTCGTCGTATTACTTTTAGAGTGCTGTTTTAAGAAACATTCATTCAAATTAAGGAACCATATATAATATATATACTAGAGGACCCGACAGACGTTGTCCTGTACACACATCTTAAATTCAAAATAAAAGATTTTTGAATTTTCGATACTGCGATCGTAGCGCAGTCTGCCGGATCCAATGTAAAACATTCCAAGATCAAGAATTTCTAAATAAAAAATTAATTAAATAAACATTTCTAAACCGAATTATAAATCTAAACTATTCTCGAGTCCACTGGAACAGACAAAAACTTTCATCAAAATCGGTCCAGCCGTTTAGGAGGAGTTCAGTTACATACACACGCACAGAAGAATTGCATATATTAAGTTTATTTGAAAAGATATTAATTAAAAACGCTAAAAAGCGTGAATCGCGCGTCTGCATTTTCGTAACAATAAAGACCGGGTTTGGCTGAAAATCAATTTTCGACGCCAACTTACGTCTTTTTCAATTCCTACTATTAGCTCACGATGTCTATGCATATTTTATTTGTTTGTTTATTTATTTATTTATCTTGGTAGAATTTTCAATCGTTAATAAAATACATTTTAAAGCGCTCAGTTGAGCTGAAATGTAATGCACATGATTATTTTGCATGGCAATACCATAATTTTTAATTATAATTAATAAAAATTAATTGATTAAAACTAATTATTTAAAAAATCACAAATACAGCCACGTTGGCGACTTGGCAACCCTTTTGGCGATTTATGTCAAAATTTGAAAAGGTTTTTTTCTCACGTGTTAAAGCATTCAGTTGAAAGGAAATTTTATTATATATAAAGATATATATATGTATTACTAAGACATAATTTACATTATGATCATCTTATGATTTTTTAAAAATGTTTTTTACCCTTATGAGTTTAAAGGAAGGATAAAAAGGACTGAGAGATAATAAAACCCGTGCACTAAAAGAATTCCGTAACGTTGTGGGTTATTTCCTGATGCGAATCACAATAATGATGAATTTTGTTTTCAAACAATGAGACAAAAGTAAAATCGCTATTACATTGTGCATGTAAAAAATAACGCTTCTTGCAACATATTTATTCTGTTGAAACTTACTTTGTCAACACTTCGCGCGCTTGTTTCCAATTAGGCGCAATGACAGATAAGCTCTGAAATATGTTTCAAAAAAATATTGCCCTGGAAGTGCTTTTTGTTGCTTGTTTCGTGATAATTTTTTCCCCCACAGATTTGTCATAAAAATCATCATAGTTATAGATTCTTAGTGAAAGATGCATAAAAACTTCTAAGTAAAAGAAGTAACAAATTTCACGGCTGAAAAATTTGATGCGAAATTTGATTGGTTGTGTAATAATAATATGTATACTGTGGAACCTCATTAAAATCCAGACTTAGTGGAACTCTTAAGTTGTCAAAATTAAAGAAAATAACATTAAATGGACAAATTTACATTGCTAAACAATTTGCTCGATAAAAAAGATGAATGCATTTTAAAATAAGACAAATTAAAATGGTTCATCATAATTACACAAAAAAAAACAGAATTCACAAATCAATATATTACTTACATATGTATTATGTCGAAAACACTATTTAGAACATAACGATTTAAATTCATTTTCATGGACCACACACATTGCATTGTCTTGAGCTCACCAAAATCAGCTTTTTATTTGTATTTATTAATTATGTTTCTTTTTCTAATGCCTGTTCAGTTTAACGGACGCCGGATTAATGAGGGTTTGCTCCATCAGTTAAATTGGAATTTAATATTAATAAAATGCAAAAATTAAATCTTTTGTTGTTTAACGTCTCAAATATCTGATGTTAAATAATTATAAAACTTTTTCGTAAAGTTACATTCAATAAAACACGTTTTGAATGGCGCATAATTTGTATATGAAATGTTAAAAATTTAACGAAATAAACTCGGTATATATCAGTTTAATATATTCTTTGTATTAAATAAATAAGAAAAAATACATTTTCGTATATTTTAAGAAAATTCTATTGTGTTTCATTCTGTAAATAAGAGTGTTAGGTTTTTCTTTGATATAATATTAACATATAACTATAATTTATACGAAAAACATTCCTTAAAATAAATATTTTTAAAAAAAAATGTATCTTTCTACGATGCATTAACTTTTTTCGTAATTTAATTCTTGTACATAGCAAAACATTGTAAATCATTTAATAATAAGTAAAAAGGTTCATGTAATTGGGTGAACTGAAATGAAATAAATTTCCATTTTTATCTAGGTTGAAATGATTTGAAACAAAGTGAAATTAAAAAGTTAGTGTTTGTTTTTTAAAAGTAAAGAGTTTTTCATTTTTTTTAATTTGAAAAAAAAAAATGATTTTAAAGAAAACGATTTTTTTCCCAAAGTTAAAAGCGAACATTTAGATTTTTCTTTTCGTATCCTTTCGAAAGTTCAGTTGAATCTTAAAAGTTTACCACCTCCTAAAGAATACTCTATTTTTCATGGTCCCCAAAATTCTCGTGCGTCATTATGTACAACAAAGAGAGATCTATCTAACTTTCTATGTTAACAACTCACCAAATTACCGAAAAAATTAATGATTAGTTAATAATATGTTGACTATGACAAACTATAACTAACCATTCATTTAATTTCTGAAACTTCATCAACTGAATTCATTTTACGCTAGGAAAAAAAAAGGATGGATCTAAAATCTTACTATTTTAATTAATTTTTTTACTCTCTGTCCATTCTTTTCTTTCTTTCTTCTTTTAATTGATTTGTTAGAACTAACTTATTGTGTTTTTATAACAAAATGAAGATTTTTTTCCCTTCCTGGTTGTATTGTCTGATTAGAAATAAACTGCTGGACAATTGCTAAGGACGGATCACAAATTGCTATGTAGCATAACATTAAGCGAGACATGAGGCCTAGTAGGATAAAATATAGTTGCCACACTGTTCAGACATTAGAATAAAGAATATTAATTGTTCTGGAAAGTACAAAAGCTGTGAAACATCTGAAAGAAAAAAAAAATGTTCATTTGATCTGCGTACGGAGAAATGGAACAATGCATCTAAAAGTCAGCAGGCACCTTAAAGAAAGGTATCAGTACGGGATATGTCCACCGTGGAGTGTGATGCAACATTCCTCACGTCGTACCATACTTTGCACAACATTATCCAGCAGCTGTTGAGGCAATTTATCCCATTCCTCTGTGAGTGCACGGATGAGGGTGTTCTTGTTTGTCGGAGGATAGTTTCGACCAGCAACTTGCCTCCCCAAAGCATCCCACACATTTTCAATGGGGTTTAGACTTGAAGAACGCGCTGGCCATACGAGACGTTGAATACCCTCGCTGTCTAGACAATCCTGAACAGTGAGTGTTCGATGACATGTTGCGTTGTCGTCCATAAAAACAAATTTATCTCCGACAACACCACGGAAAAGACGAACATGAGGAAGTAGAACTTCATCAATGTATCGTTGGCCCGTCATAGTCCCATTCGCAACCACATGTAGGCGCGTGCGGCCATTGATCATGATGCCGGCCCACACCGTGATACTGCATGTCGAATATCGGTCCTTTTCCTGGATATTTTCTGGACGATAAGCAGTACCACTCTCGCGCCAGATCAGTTGGCGTCTACAATCCGATGACAGACTGAACCTACTCTCATCTGAGAATAGTACGAATGCCCAGTCCTGTTCAGTCCAATTGTGATGCTCACGACACCATTGCAAACGGGCAGTACGGTGCTATCTGGTCAATGGGACACACACAACAGGTCTGCGTGCGTATAGTCCTCCCCTCAAACGTCTGGCAACAGTTTTTCGGGAGATCTGCTTTCTTGAGGCAGCAAGAAACTGATTAGCCACCTGCTGAGCTGTGGTGCGCCTGTTCCTTTTTGCTGATAGGACGATATATCTGTCTTCTGCAGGCGTCGTACTTCTAACACGACCTTCCCCGTGCCGTCTACTACACATTACAGTAGTTTTAAATGACTTCCACTGCCGTGAAACAACGCTGTGAGCGATGTCGAACTCCCTGGCAACATCTGTTATTTTTCGCCCTTCTTCGATCTTTCCAATAACTCGGCCACGCATAAAATCATCTATGTGATGTCGGGAAGACATGCCAAAAATTTTAAGTTCGTCTATTAAATCTTTCCTGTAAAACTTTGACTTGAAACCACAACTGTCCACACGCGTCAAAACCTTTAAAGCTCTTATGAACGCTATCACGTGATGAATCGACGTGGGAAAAAAAATTTGCATACTCATACTTCTCTCTTCTTACTAATATCCCGCACTTAGTCTAATTTTCCACATTTTGCTTCCTTTCATTTTGTGGTTGCTATGGATGATAGTGTTATCCGTCCTTAGCAATTGTCCAGCAGTGTATATGTTTAATATTTAAAAAAACTTTAAATAGTTATATTTAATTTAAGATAAATTAGAAAGCCATGCATCTAATAATAAAGATGAGTTTACAGACACGACGTTAAGAAACATGGACAGACTCTTTCCTTTTGCGTTTAAAACAGAAATAAAACACAGATGATTAAAAAGACCAAAATAGACAAGAAGCTGATGACAAAATAGCCGTATTCTCTCAGATTCATGTATTTGATTATATTTTTGTGTATTTTTATTTGTTATTTTATTTCAAGGGAGTTGTTTCATTGTTGCGGAAAAAATTAGGTTTCAAATGTATGAAAGCTTGCGAGAAGTTAGTATTGCTTTTGTTTTCTAATCAAAATATGAGATCCCTTGCCTCTATCTCCCCTGTAGCGTGACGTTATTAGCACTAAAAATACAATTATAAATGATGAAATAGCAAAAACTTTTAAATTGGGAGTATACCTTTTATTGAGATAGAATATACTTTCTTTAACAAAGGTTTTATTTTTTTATACGAAAGGGAAGTCCAACACTTTCAGTCGCCATGAGCCTCACCGGTTGGATAGAAAAGTGTTTTCTTGTTCTGTGCCGCAAGCATCACCCCCAGGCCACGAGTATCTTTCTATATAACTGAACTCAGAGGCACAACAGCCCATGGGGCCCAAGACCTACTGTGCCTATCTCAGTTTACATGTCCTTAGACCCTGGGGAGGGGGCATGTGCAGATGTTTCGGTCAAGTGGTCAGTCTGACGCGAAATCCCCAATATTCAGTTTCCAAGCACGCTTGGTACTCATTTATCGACCCTCTGAAGGGATGAAAGGCTGAGTCGATCTTGTTCAGTATGGGATTTGAACCCCGGACCTGTGGCGTGGAAGCGCGATACACAACTACATCTTTCTACATAGTTTTTAAAAATCTTGTTACCCGATGCTCACTTTAATTTCTTATGATGTGGGTGATTTTTATTATGGTCACACTATAAAACAACACTACTCGGTGACGGACACAGTATCGTAACAGAGAATATTAGGATCCCTGCAAAGTCAGGTTTTGGGCCCCAAGTATACAAAGGATAGCAAAACCGTTAAATAACAAATGCTTTGCTTCCTTCCCGCAATGCAGACGTGTTCTTTACGACACTGGACGGACCCCATAGTACTGAATCGCCGTCAGATGACAAGGATGACCCTTAAGCTGACAACTCCTCTCCAAGCTACCGCACCACGCCAATGGAGAACCCTGAGTCACGTTAGATTTAACTCGCATCAATCCCTCTACTTGGCGAGTCTTCAATAGCACTAAGGCTCGAACTCGTGACTCGCCAGCCACGAACACTTAACCATTATCACTACCGCGACCACCCAATGGGGTTATGAACGTGTCAAGGAAGGACAAAAGACCGTTTCATTAAACTGACAAGAGGAGGGCACGACTAAGGAAATTCATTTGGGGATGAGACTTTGTGTAACAGTAGTACTGTTATAGGGTATTCAAACCCTAATGTTATTCCACCGAATGGCCAGTCAATTCCGAGAAAACAGCGTTCGAAATTCATACTAAGCTTATATTCAAGTTATTTTCTCTCTGCTACAACGTCGCCGTGGCATGATGGTCAGCGTATCGGAGTACTGTCTAATGGACCGGGGTTCGATTCACGCGAGCGCCAACTTCGTTCTTATTTTTTCTCTCCAATTTATTTTATTTATTTTCAGAATTAAATCTTTTTTTTTAAAAAAAAAAGATTCATTGACTTTAAATGATATTTTATATATTTATAGTAACTATTTTACTTTTTTAAAATACAAAAACGACTAATATATGGTATAACTACAATTACTTCTGTCATTAAAATCTAATTAATTGTATTTTTTTAAAATTATTCCTTATACCTAAATGACCATAAAATTTTACTTCCGATTTTAACTAACCGATTTTGATCAAGAGAAAGGCAGCTGTTTTTAAAGAGCAGGTGTTATTCTTTTAAGAACAAAGTATTTTTTTTAAACAAAGAATGCTCCAATAAAATGAGAAGTCAAGGAAAACGGATTTTGGTTTCTACGCTATTGCTAAAAATTTTTTGCCATTTTTACCCCTGTTTTTACAATATAACCTTGTTACTTAAAAAACATTGTTCTTGTGGTACTTTTTCTTTTATTAACTGTGCTGTATGTCAAAAAATTTGTAGTTTTGAATGTTTTTATGATAATTATCACTCAGATTCTTATAAGCAATAAAAAAAATTATGTAAGACAAAAGTTAACTTTTAACTTATATTTATTTAATTTTATTTATTATAATTTAATTTGTTTTTACTTTTTATTTATTACTATCATAACTATTAATTGTTTTGTGTTTTAAAAAAGTAAGATAGTTACTATAATTATATAGAATATCATTTAAAAGTCAACGAATCTTTTTTAAAAAATAAAACTAATTAATTCTAAAAATAAATAATAAAATAACTTGGAGGGAAAAATAATAAAAACGAAGTCGGCGCTTGCGCAAATCGAACCTCGGTCCATTGGACAGTACTCCGATACGCTGACGATCATGCCACGGCAACGTTGTATCAGAGAGAAAATCACTTGTATATAAGCTTAGTATGAATTTCGAACGCTGTTTTCTCGGAATTGACTGGCCATTCGGCGGAATTACATTGGGGTTCGAATACCTTATAGCAGTACTACTGTTACACAAAGTCTCGTACCCAAATGAAATTCCTTAGTCGTGCCCTTTCCTTGGGAGTTTATAAAAAGAATATCTTCTGACTTTTAATACAAATTTGTTTAAAAGATGAAATAAAATTCACAAAGCGGTGTTATTTTTTTTATGTAAAAATGCAATAACAAAATGCAAGTTGTAAATATTTTTTTCATAAAAAATAAAAAAAATTTATGGGGTTATAACACATGTACTTTCTTTCAACGCACCATATTCGTTAAAAAAAAGTTTAAATCCATTTGATATTAAATATAAAAAAAGGACGAAAAATAATAAAGGAATGAAATCATTATAAAAAAATGAATAACTTACAAAAACTTGTTAATCTGAATATATTAATTTTGTCATAAAATACTATCTGAAAAAATTTTTTGTCTGACAATTGTCCGATATGTTTCGTTATGCACTGAAAGTTTGGGTCTAAACGAGTCGAAAGCAACCATAAATACTCTTCGCAGTCCAGAAAATAATAATACTGTAAAACGGTATTCAATCCGAAGACAATTACAGCAAGGATTTCATAAGAGAACGGGTCATTTTGAGAATATTTGTCCCTCATAATACGTCTGGATATACTTCATGGCATATGCTGTCTTCTATTATTTAAACACATTGCCTTTTCAAACTGTCATTCTGTTACTGTTCGGATGCCTTTGTCATTTGGTGAAAACGACGTCAATCAGTTCTGTTGTGTTCCTTCATTTTTTGTATCAGCATTGGGGCGTAGGACTACCAAATGGTGACAGTTATCTCTGCTCCCGGCGTAATTGGTTCTTTCCTATTGTGTTATGATTGATTTCAGTTTCTTTTAAGGTTATCCTTTGCGACATAGATCCTTGAACTCATAACAACACAAAGGGGTGTTCCTCAAATTGAAGTTTTTGCAACAAATAGTGAAATTGATGGATGATTTAGTATTTATACTGTGAATAATCAGTGTTCTAAAAGGTTTTGTGCTTTTTAATTGTTTCCCCCTAAAATATAATATAGTTTCATTCATTAGGTTAATGCAGTAGTGCACACAGGAATTTTTCAAGGGGGGGAAGGGTCCGGGGTCGAAAGTTCTCCATTCTTGTATCATGCTCTTTTTGGTTTTGTCGATTTTCGGGAACAAAACACAGTAAAAATTAATTATTGAATAAATAATTAGCATTAATTAATAAAATAAATCATTAATAAAAATTACTTAATTAAATATTACGTACTATATACTTAGAATCATAATCAATCGGAAAAAATCAAGGGCTTTGGGGGGGCTCCGGATTCCCAGGACCCCCCTCCCTTGTGTGCGCCACTGGATTAATGCGGTTCATAATATCTGTCGATCAAGATTGGGGATGTGTGAACTCCATAATTTTAAACTTCAATATCAAATATCGAGAAGAGCCTTTAAGATTTTCATCATCTGAATTTCAATGCCATGGCCCCATCCATTGGAGGATATATTCGTACTAGCGAAATTTTTTTATTTGTACCACACAAATCACATTCAGCTGTCTTTAGTACAATCAGTATTCAAATTTACATTTGTAAGGGTTCCCTTCTCCTTGATTGTCAGCGTGAGCTAGAGGTGTAGGAATGACGGAAGAACTAGAAGCTGCCGTGATCTTAATTTGACTTTATTAAGATCTTAAAAGTTAAACATCTAACACATTAGATAATAATAATATATGTGAGAGAATCTACGGTGGCTAAGCACACAATATATATAATACCGAAATAACGTAACCCGAACCACTATCAATAACTAACTCTCCTAAACTCAATTCCAATACTATCACAGATCCTAATATTAAATAGTCACTCCTACCTTAATGTCGATCGGTCAATACAATCCTAATGGAAGTTGCGTATTTACTGGAGTGCAATGGTATGCACCTTGACCTAATGGCTCTCTGTCACGAATAACTTCTGTTAGCTGTCACTTAATCTTTCCAAAACCTCTTCACGCTTGAATCATTGATTATCATAACATTCCTCGAATTGCCACCCCGCTTACTCTAACTTCTGATATTTAAAAGCTTCCTAATTTGCATCTTTCCTTCACGCTTCACTTCCTGAGCTTGGTTGGAAAAGAGTTGCCATTAATTCTGGCCCCAAAGAACCCAAAGGACATGTTAATGAACAGACGCGTGAGCCCATCACACACTTCTCAGACCACTAAGCTTTGATTTCAGAATTGATAACTTGTCTTGTTAGTCTAGTGGCCACGGTCACGGACTTGTGGCCGACTTGTCATGACTTGGAGCCCTCATGCCACTGAAGACCCGCTATGTAGCAGGCCTAATGCAAGTTTTGCCAAGAGAGCAGCGATTCTCAAAAACTGTGCTGCAGCGCTTTTGCGTGTCGCCAAATTCTTGAGGTGTGCCGCCTAACCTTTTAAAAATAATTAATTATACCCTGAGAAGAAAAACTGGAATCGAATCATTTGGCCATTTTATAGAAGTAAACTAAGGGTATATTCCTGGTATATTTTATATATTTAACGTACACTTTTCTGGATAGATGGATGTGTATTACAGATAAGTAAGGTAAAAGTGGTACAGATAAGTATTTTATTGTTAGTGTGACACCAAATTTTGAAATTGTTAAAAGTATACAGCAACAAAAACAAGTAATATAAAAAAAATTTTTAAGTCAATTCCTTTTACCCAAAACAATAGTGTATAGAAAATTTCAGCTCAAATGAGAGCTTTAAAATGTGAGAAAAAAGCCTTTTCAAGTTTTGACTCAAGTCGCCAAAAACGATGCCAATATGGCTGTATTTATAATTCTTTGAATAATTAAATTTTATTTTTATTAATTATAATTAAATTACTGCATTGTCATCCAAAATAATCATGTATATAAAATTTCAGCTCAATTGAGCGCTTTAAAATGTTTTTTTATTAAGGATTGAAAATTGCACGAAGATAAATAGATAGAGAGTGTGAGCTAATAGTAGGAATTGAAAAAAGGATGAGAATCACTGCTATTGAGGCTTATAAGTCCTCTTGTGGGTATGGAGTTTCGGAGAGGGCCCAGCTCAGGTGATCGTGATTCAAAACTACGAGGTTCGTCGCCTATTAACTCAAGTGTTGTTTGATAGCTTGACGTTAATAAACACACTCAGATTTGACAAAATGTAAAGGTGGTTTTTAGTGAAAAACTACATTTTGAGAAAAATTTGATGAAATATGTTAACTTTCCTGCAAGTTCTACAATATTTATTAATTTATTTGAGTAAAATATTTTGTACTCTTAGATACGAATAAAAATGATCAGAAGTTCTTTATTACATTTAAAAGATTTCAAAGTGATTGGATTTCATCAAATGTAATAAATTTAAATCAACTAAGTGTTTAACATTCAGCAATCTTTTGAATTATCTTTAATTTTTAAATAGAATTATATGTATGTAACGAATATTTATGTAAAATCACTGCCTATTGATTCAAATAGATTTTTTTTTCTTTTGTGACAGCAATGAAATACCGCAATTGGGATTGCATTTTAAGTATTAAACCATGTCTTACATTCCCCAAAAGGTTAAATTTAATAGTACACTTTTTGTTAACATGATCTTTTTCGTGCTTTGTCTGAATTTAATAACCATTTAAAACAATTGCATGTGAGAGTAATTTCGTTATCAAATATATTATCAATTTTTTTTATTATTATTCCCAAATATTTTTTAACCCAACTGAGCCGAAAATCGCTCTACGCCCTTGTTATTTCAATCCCATTTCATATAAAATCTCTTGTTAAGTAAAACAAAATAAAAAATGGATATTCCATTTTATTAGTTTGGCATCATATCTAAACGCCAGCGTTCAATTTCACCAAGATCCATCAAAGTAATTACTACTTGTCTTCGGGATAGGTTATTTCTCTTGCTTTTTTTGATGGTATTGCATCTCTAAACAAAACAAATTACTGTAATCACTGTTGGCATTTATAAAGAATGCGTATGAATAATGTTTGTTTAAATTTTTGGCGATTGAAATGGGTATAGCATTTTTTTTCTCCCACTTTCCACAGACAGCACTATATCTCTAGAGACTGATGCAGTTATTTCGTTCTTCCGTTGCCATAGAGATGGACAAAGTTGTTTGCATTCGGCCAATGGGGGCGCTCTAACCCCCTTAACAAATCGATACCACCTCGTTCCCCCCTTCCTTCATGCTGTCGTGAGTTTCTGTTTTGTAAAGCTTCTTCAATATTTCCCTCACCTTTTTTTCTCCCACCCTTAATAGTCCTGACAAAAGCTTACTCGAATACTGAAAATATTTGTATTGTGTTTGTATATCTATTTCTCTCTTCTGTCACTTTCTCCCTTAAATTTTTTTAGTTTTGAAATCGGGAAAGATGTCATAATTAGCTAATTTTGTCGCAAAACACGATTTTATAGCTCAATTTTAAATTATAAAGTAGGGTAATGACTATTTCCAAGCTATATAGTGTAATATACAAATAAATAATCCCTTTCCAAAGTGAAAAACTATACTCACAATTCCAGTACACATAATTTGCATGCTATCATTAAATTATCGCAACGTTACTTATCTATAAAGAGATATCATTATATGAACTATTTTGAAATGTACAGTAGGCGTACTAAAATCTTTCTGGCGAGGTTTTTTTGAAGATAGAGCAGTGTGGGGGAGGGAGGGGGTTGCATCTCAGGTATCATCCTCGTCACTTGACCGTGGCTCAAAATTACGAGGTCCGTCGCCAATAGTTAGTGTGTTACTTTTAGTGCAACGTTAATAAATATTTACTCACAAAATTTCCGTCTAAAACAAAAATTTAAATCTGCAACTTTTTAATCAAAATTCACTACTATTTGTGAAAGCATTAATTGAAATTGATCTTTTACACTTTTTTGTAGGGATTTTTGATTTATCCGTCAAGAGAGAGGTCATACTAGGTGTTTTATTGATAAGTCTAAGGCGATTTGTTTATTATTCAGCAGGAACAACATTTAAAAAAGTTGGCTGTACAAACACGAAATCGAATCACATTTAATAAAATATAGCATTTATAATTTTTAGAGAACAACAATTTTCTACAATTTTTTGTTTTCAATATTCATAGTAGTGGGAGTCGGTGAACACTTCACTTTAGAATAATATAATATGTCATAAATAACCGAAACTACAGTTAAAATATTAGAAATAAAATGAATCTAAAACAAGTAATATAAAAAAAAAAGTTTAACTTAATTCCCCTACTTAGATCAACAAAGAAAATTTTTATTTTAGCTATTTTTTATTAAATAGTTACAATTAATATATATATATCTGCATATACATATGACAGAATCACAACATTAAGTGGTAATTGATTTTTATTAATTATCATTAAAGTATCGTATTGTTATCCAAAACAATCGTGTATATAAAATTTCAGTTCAACTGAATGCTTTAATAGTGAGAAAAAAAAGGTCTTTTCAAGTTTTGACACAAGTCGCCAAAAATGATGCCAACGTGGCTGAATTTGTAATTCTTTGACTAATTAGTTTTAATCAATTAATTTTTATTAATTATAATAAAATTTCTGTTTTGTCATCCAAAATAATCATGTATATAAAATTTCAGCTAAACTGAGCGCTTTAAAATGTATTTTTATTAACGATTGAAAATTCCACCAAGATAAATAAATAAATATGTAGAGAGTGTGAGCTAATAGTAGGAATTGAAAAAAAATGCTTATTTTTGTACATTTTTATCAGTTTTTTTATTTTCTTTTTAAATTTTAAGAATATATAGTTTAACTTAAGTTAACTATATACATATATATTCGAAATTGAGAGAGATAAATTTGGTCTGCAAGATGTAAAATTCTTCTATTAATTGGGCCGTGATAACCGAGTGGCCATGGTCACGAACTCGTGGCTGGCGTTATTTTTTTTATTTCGTCATGGGTTTGTGTCCTGGTAGCACTAAAGACCGCCTTGTAGAGGAGCCGATACACAATTAATCTGCAGATGCTCAAAATCCTCACGTTGGCTTGGAGTGGAAGTTAGGAAAGGGGGGGGGGTATCACAGCTCATAATACTTTTAAATATTATCGTCATAATGACGATAATATATAAAGGATAATATATCGAGGATATATAAATATCCTCGTCAATTGACCAAGGTTCAAAATTTTTAAGTCCTTCGCGAATATCCTTCTTGTTTCTTTGAAGTGCGATGTAAATAAACAATCTCAGTCAATCAATTACTTACTAGATAGTTTTTAACTACTGCAACGCGTTAACTGTTACATTGTTTTATAGTCTTCTAGTAGCGTACGATTCCGGGGTACCCTAGTGATCCTTCTCTCTCTATATATATTTTCGACCCTCCTTGTTATCCAATTTCCTTTTCCCCCTCCTTTTAATGCTTAAACAAGTGTTTGGTGCAGCTTAGCCAAAATTGGCTTTTGGCCCATTAAAACCCACAATTACTCACTCGCTCCTACTAGTGTAAAGTATCTATTAATGCGCCTCATCTTCATCGATTAATCATTGTTCGGTATAGTAGATTCATATCTATACTACCTCTCTTTAGTGTCCTTTCTGTACAGCCATTCTTAAGAAATTTTAATTCTATTTTACTATAAAAATATCTATGATTATCTGAACATACATTTTTATCTTGCATTTATGAAGTTAAGAGTCTTCAGTTTAACTTTAGATGGTAATTGTGTTAATCAAAGGAGAAAATTTATATACATATTTTAAATGCATGAGCGTGAAATATCCCTAAATTATCAATGCGAAAATGGTTGCGTGTAATTTATTGAAATTTTATTTATAACTTACTATCAATGGAATGATAATGTATAATAATATAATAAAATAATAATAAATAACATATAATAAAAATGTATTATTTCATCACGCACACACACACCTGAATAAAAATATGAATTCTTCTGCCTACATGTTAAGGCATAAGTAAAATCTTTTATTTAAGAAACGCCATGTGTAACATTACGCGAGTAATTACCATAAACAAACGCTATTAATACTTTCGTTCATAACTGTGTTTTCAAAGTGCATTGAAAGAAAACCAGAAGAGTTATATTCTATTTCAGATGGGGGTGGAGAACAAACATATTAAAAAATAATTTCTTGCCCTAATTGCAAGCGGCGCTCTTAAATGTTAATGAAGTATAAATTTGTACCTTCCCCCACTTTAAAAAAAATATTTTTCTTGGATCCGCTTTTTCCGGCTGTATAATAGCTAGTAACATTAAAATAAAAATGTTTTACAGCCCGAGACCATTAATAGAGAGAAAGAGTCATTGTTCTTGATCGAATGGGACGCTTGTGCTGTTCGATCATTCCTGCTATTTTTGGAAAACTATGCCCTTGCTTAGACAAAGAAGAGTAGTGATTACCACAACGGCAGTTCAAATGACCCCTTGAAATCAGTGGCGCGTTCGATACCTTTTTTGGGTACTCGCGGCTTAAAAAAAGAAGGACCTGATCATTGTTCGAGAAGGGTGACGGCGATTATGCAGTTTAGGAGATTGGACATTCCTTCAAAATTATTGCTAGGCACAAAAGAAAAATTTCTATCCGTAATAGTTTTAGTAATGGTTGTGTTTTGCTTCTCTTTTTTTTGTCTCTCTGAAATGTAGTGAACATAATTGGATTTTATTTTTTTGATCAGGTAGGTACTACTATTTTTAAATTTATTAAGAAATTCAAATGACTGAAAGAATTTTGATGCATTTAAATAGTGTTTTAAGGCTGTCTTCGGCTAATGTTAAAGAATAGGGACCAAATTCGGAATATTTTTTTCAGATATAAAAGTACTGCAACATTAATATTATATTCTGGCTTCACTATCTTATAGATAATCACTCAGTTTATCATATTACTCATTTTTTATCCCAGTTGGCCCATTTTTTCTTTTATATATATATTTTTTATATTCTTCTTATATAATTTTCCTATACCGTAATGTTAAAGGAGGTATCCTTTTACATGTTAAAAGGAAAAACTAATTATTTAGTAAATATTTCGAAATTTTTTGAAAACACTATAGCAGGGGTGGCGAACCTTAATGGTTTCTAAAGAAGTGTTTAATGAGGTATAGACGTGCCGTCAAATGATTTTGGCTTGCGGTTATTGGAAGAATAATAAAACTAAATATACTAACAACACTAATTACTACGAAAAAATACCTTTTGCACTGTATAGTTATAAAAGTTTTATTTATACGTGTAATTCAAATTAAAGTAACATTAGTGTGACTTCTGTTGTTGCAGATTGGATGGCAAATAACTAATGTTAGGATTATAAGATATATTACTCTTAGTAGAACGTATGCTGAATCGGAGTCATTTGCCAAACGGTTTCTAAGCAATTAATTAATTAATTAATTTTGCTGTGGTCCACTTTTTTGACAAGAGGGTTTGCGATTTGTTTCAAAAAAACGTTTTACAGACAATATATGTTCTGCATACCACTATTCCAGAACATAAAATACACACCGCTTTGTTGCCTTTACTAATAATGCCATGTTTCTTGGTACTCCAAATTTGAAATACTCTGTTACACTTACTATCTTGTACTTTTTGTTCTTTTGCAGCACTGGCCATGTAAAATAACAGTTAAAAATCGTAAATATAACGCAGATAAACTTTAAAATATGGTCGCGCGTCAATGAAATTGACTATGCTATGCGTAGACAAACTTTACATGATAAGCAATTGTAGTCTCTACGGCGTAACTAAGACAAGGCAATAACAAACGCTCCCCGCGACCTATCATTTGCGTTTGTTCGCAATACTTCACAGTGGACTTTGAAATTTTGAACTAAAATAAAGGGTGTTTTTTTAGAGGTATAGAACTTTAAATTGCAATAAAACAACGATGTAGTATTCGATTGACATGGATTTTTTTTATTCGAAAGATAATCTTGTGGCATTACATTTTAAATATGATTTCTGGCATATGACTGCCACGGCTGGCTCGGATGTAGTCCAATCTGGACGTCCAATTTTTGATGACTTTTTCCAACATTTGTGGCCGTATATCGGCAATAACATGGCGAATGTTGTCTTCCAAATGGTCAAGCGTTTGTGGCTTATCCGCATAGACCAATGACTTTACATAGCCCCACAGAAAATAGTCTAGCGGTGTTAAATCACAAGATCTTGGGGGCCAATTCACAGGTCCAAAACGTGAAATTAAGCGGTCACCAAACGTGTTTTTCAATAAATCGATTGTGGCACGAGCTATGTGACATGTTGCGCCGTCTTGTTGGAACCACAGTTCCTGGACATCATGATTGTTCAATTCAGGAATGAAAAAGTTAGTAATCATGGTTCTATACCGATCACCATCGACTGTAACGTTGTGGCCTTCATCGTTTTTGAAGAAGGATTCCACCAGCCCATAAAGCGCACGAAACAGTCAGTTTTTCTGGATGTAACGGTGTTTCGACATACACTTGTGGATTAGCTTCACTCCAAATGCGGCAGTTTTGTTTGTTGACGTAGCCATTCAACCAGAAGTGCGCTTCATTGCTAAACAAAATTCGCTTATGAAAATCGGGAACAACGGCCATCTCGTTTTGGGCCCATTCGACGAATCTACGCCTTGCTTGATGATCGTTTTGATGAATTGCCAAACCAAACTGAGAATAAATCACTTGACAGCTGTTAAATCGGTCGCCATCTTGGAAAGTAATGCCAACTTAAACTTCTATACCTGGAAAAAAAACACTCTTTACAAATCATTTTGATCATTGGCATGCCAAAAATATTGTGATGGCACGCGTGCCACTGGTTCGCCATCCCTGCACTATAGTATATAAACAAATGCATGAGGTACAACGTCACATATTTTTACAAAAATTGAAGCATTTTTTTCTGTCCGAAAAAGGGCTCGTTCATGCTCTCGTACATATGGCGGAAACAGCCTTAATATATAACTAATGATTAACTATCCTGATAGCATTCTTCTGTTTTGAATTTTGCCGAGGATCATGAATTTTTGGGTTTTCAGATGTTTTACCTCCTAAAATCTAGTTACAAGAGCGAGTGAGAGCTCAATTAACGTCACACTACAAAGCTGGCTGCACAAGGGTTATTGGCGACGGACCTCGTTAGTTTCAATCGTGGTCAAACAACGAGGATGACACCTACACCCCCTCTCCTAATTTCCACACTACACCAACGGGAGGACGTTTGAGCCTCGACAGATTTAACGTGCATCAGCCTTCTGTGCCGTACACGGCAAGTCTTCAGCAGCAATAAGCTCGAACTCATGACACGCCAGCAACGAGTCGAAGACTTTGACCACTTAGTTATTGCGACCATCTAGTTGTATGAGAGACTAATTAACATGAAAGTTAATGTTCTTTTAAAGGTCTCGGTAAGTTTTAGCTTAATGCGATAGGTATATCAAGAAAGCTTCGATTATTTTCTGACTTAAATTGATTGCATGGTACATATTTATTCGTTGCCTTATTAGTCACGCGTAATCATTCACAAATGGAAAGTTATTTATGATTGGCACGTTTTTATATCCTTTAAGGTATCCGACTACGTTCGGAACCGTGATTTTGCAAAGCGCATAAATGGATAATTTTCATGATATTTAGTGTCACTTAGATTAGAACATATGCATAAAATTGTTTTAAGGACATTTTGACAAAAAAAAAATTATTTAAATATAATATTTTGGCAAAAAATTAACTTAAAATAATCTTTCTTCCAAATGTTCTCCTTTTGTGAAAAATGCTTCTATTATAATAATATTTTGCCTGTATATAGCTCAGAGGCTCAACTAGAATTTTTGAAATATATTACTTAGAAGTGGGTTTATTCATATTTTACGATAACAGAGGGGAGCAATTTTAAGAAAAAAACGCCAATAATTATTTCAATTGGTGGTATTTCTGAAAATAATGTGAATTTTTCCATAAAATGTAGTTGAGCCTCTGTAGAGAGGTCTGAGCTATATACAGGCAAAATATTATTCTAATAGAAGCATTTTTCACAAAAGGAGAACAATTGGAAAAAAGATTATTCTAAGTTAATTTTTTGCCAAAATATTATATTTTTAAATACATTTTTTTTGTCAAAATCACGGTTCCGAACGTAGTCGGGATACCTTAAAAGATATTGATATTTTATATGGATATTTATTTCAAAATAAAATATTGCCTTTAGTGAGAGCTTGAAAACTAAAAGCAATTCAAACGCAAAAGTTTGAAGAACTGACAATGTTGGTAAGAATTTCCCACGTGTAAAAATTCCAAATTATCTCATTTGCCTTTTAATATTTCAACACTCCCATAACTTCCGTAATTACCAGTGATCAATTAAGAACGCGCGAGTTCATATTAGCGTCGTGTAGAGTTATTAGACGAGGGAAAAAATAAAATTTAAAAGAGAAATGTGAAAAACAAAATACTCACCAAGAAATATTTCTTCAGCGCGCTTATTACCTAATTAAAAAGTGCCCGGGAAACGCCTAATGAATAACCTCCAGATTGACGCATGACCTCCATTTGACCTCCTCAAGGCGTTGTCTCAAGTCGCAGAAATGGCCACGTCTTGATTTAGTTTTATCTCCCTCGATACTATACATCAAGGGTTGCTCAGAAGCAGGTGCAAAAAAGTTTTTTCCAGGAGAGAAAAATGAATTTTCTCACCTGTTTAGGTAGTCATTCACATCACCATCCCTCCCCCTCCCTATTTCTGTTGTTCTTGTGGCTGACCTCATTGATAGCTAAGACATAGTTGGCCTTGTCACTCCTTCCAGTGACCGAGACATATAAAAAAGTTGTTCCAAAGCAACTAGTGGAAAATCACTCGTTGGAAGGAAGAGAAAGTACTTTACGCGTGCAACAAGGTAGAAAATTGTTAGAGAAGCATTTCAAAGCGTTTTTCTTACCTCTGATTAGGGGAAGAAGATATAGTAAAAAAAAAGGCGTTTTTTTTTTCCTTCTTCTTTCAAATGAAACATTTTTTGATAATTATTGGCTGTCTTGTTATTTCAAGAATGCAACACCATTGGTGGTCTACTTTGTATATAATAGTGAAAAGTCGTGTGTTTTAAAGTTCGGATGCTGTTTGCAAATACAGTGAAATACGCTTGACACGAAATAACATAACGGTTCTGACAAACTACTGTGCGCTTTTCTCTCTTAACGCGAAACGAAAATCGCTTAATACGAAAAGATCTCCCTTTGGAGAAGGAGGATATTGAAACTGAGCCCGAGACTTAATGAAATTTTTGAGAAACTTTCTGTATTATTGGACTGTCTACTGTATCATCGGAAGAACTCGTTGCAATAGATGATTATAATCTGCGTACAGCTCCAATTAACTCATTTATTTATTTTATGGAAATCAAAGAAATTTTGGAATTTGTTCAAGGCCCAAAAAATATCATTGAGGCGTATTCGAACGACGAAAATGAAATGAATAATGTAGCTCCTGTCCCCATATCATCCGAAATGAGGAAGTTCATGAAAAGTATGCGCAGTTATGTAGGCGTACTTTCCAGTGGCGAAATAAATAACAAAATAGACAGCATCAAACAATTTTTTGACTATTTGATGCTAAAAAAGACACACTACAAAGAAAAATATCAGATTATTTTCTAAAAACTCAATAAATGTTTTGTTTTTCGAAGAACTTTAAAATTTTGGGTTAAATTTCATTATGTTTTTGATTTTTATTAAATACATGCATACATATAGATTATATGTATGATATAATATCTATATCATCTATATAGATTAAATGTATTTAACTCAATTTTGTTGAATTTTTTTTTTGCCTCATCTTTTAACACAAAAAAATGTTTCAGTCCCTTTAATTTCGTGTTAAACGATTTTCTTTGTATTAAAATTGAGAATGCTTATTAGGTGGTTTAGGTGTATCTTCAAACTTCCCGATTTCTTTTTCCCCCTTAAAAGTTGACGAATAGTTTTATTTTGTTTAATATGCTGAATCACGATTGCTTGACAGCTGGTTTGTGGCTGAGTGACTAAAACAATCGCATGTTCGCTTGTTTACATTATTTTTACGTAAAGAATAATATAAGCTCTAAATTGCTTTCTAATGTCATCGTGTGGGTTGACATAGTAGTTTGAGAAAAAAAGATTACAATTTATTTGATGCATCTAAAAGCCCACTTTTAAAAATATTTCCCTTTAAATTTTGTGTTGAAAGATCATTCAATATTATAATAATTCACAATAAAATAATTTTCCTAGTATAAAGCGATCCAACTTTAAAACGCCAGTTCCTTAAAAACTAATTGAATGAATCTTAGTTTAAAATTAAAATAGTGACCGTGTTAGCCGAATGGTCATCATCTCGAACTTGTGGCCGAGGCTGTCGAGTCGCGAATTCGAGTCCTGGTGCCACTAAAGACTTGTCGTTTTAAGAGGTGTTGAGGCTCATAGTACTCACATTGACATAGTGTGGAAGTTTAGACGGTTTGGTATCAGCTTAGGTGTGTTAGATACAGTGATCTTTATGCTTTGGTAATGGGCGTTTTTCACAATGTAAAAAATGTCCCTAGAACTCTGTACAGTAATTTTTTTTCATCGTGCGACCTTAACAGTCTTAATTTTATCTGTTCAGTGTGAAACTGTTTTCCCCACAGGAGTGTTCTGGCGTTTTAATTCATGTTTAAACATTACTTAAATCCTTCTAATTAGTGTTCACCTCTGTATATATCAGCTATACATTTTGACATAGCAAAATTATTCACCATTGTTCAGATTGGTAATATACTTTCCTTTTTTTTGAATTCTACAGAGAGCGGCTGCCAAACTTTTTGACCACACGGACCAATAAATTCATAATTTGAATCCCACGGACCACTAATAGGATTTTGTGAATGTTAAATATATTTATTAAAAAAATTGTGATCTAAGAATACAATTAATGCATCTTAAAACATAACTTAACGTGATAAGTTAGTATATTCCACACATTTTTCTGGGGACCACCATTTTGACTACCTCTGCTGCATAGAACATCAAGATGAATATTATAATTTTTGAGTGGTGTCCGTGGTCAGTAGTTAGCTGCAGTGGGTAAAAAGTTATTTAGATAAATAAAATACATTTAGATCAGGATACAAGATATTTTTATACTGTCATGAAATTTATTGTGGGAAACAACCTGTCGGGGAGTGTAAAGTTGGAAAACAATGGAAGTGTTGTGGTGAAACGTTTAACAGAACCAATCCTAAACACAGGAAGAAACATAACAATGGGGAACTATTTTACCTCGGTTCCACTGTCCTTAGAACTTCCAAAAATTCAGACCACAATAATAGGAGCCATTTGAAAAAAGTAAGGAGCTGCCACGAAATTTTATGAATGTGAAGAACCGCAAATTCTCTCCGAACTCTTTATTTGGCTCTCCAAAAAAAGGTTTGTTGGTATCTTACAAACCAATAACGAAAAATAGACTTGTTTTGGTCCGTTTACCTTTCCACAATGATAAATAAATAAAAAGTGAACGAAACCACAAAAAGTGAACGAAACCACCGTAATGCCGCCAAACCCGAAGTTATGATTTTTTATAATACTAAAGGCGGTGTAGATACTGGTGATGAAATGAAAGTAGCTTATTTTGCGTCTCGAATAACTTGTCAATGGCCTTTGGCAATCTCTTTTTTATCAGCTAAATATTGGTGGGATAAAGTGTCAAATTATATTCAAAGATGAACGTAGAATTTATTGAAAAAAGAAGATAATTCCTAAAAAAAATAATGGCTCTAGAAAGAATGAAATGTTATTCATACTGCAGATCTGAGATTTTTGAGACTAATATTTTTGTAACATAAAAGAATTTTTTTTAATTACAACTAATAGTTTATAGCAGTAATAGTATTCTAAAACCATCGAAGGATTTTGTATATCCCTCACTCAAATTTCTTTGCCATCCCTATTGTATAACTAGCACATAATTATTGTAATATTAATCACGTTTCCTTGTACTGCGTGTATTTTTTGCTTGATCATGAGCTGCTATCATATTTCTTAATTTATACCTTGCACAGCGTTACACTAAATGAAAAATATAAGTTCTTATTACTAATTATTTTGATTCTCTCGTGTGTGCTTTACAAAACCATTTTTTTTCTATGATTAGTTTTCATTTGAAAATAATCCTGTAACTATGAATGCAATGGCATTTTGTTTTTTAAAGCATTCTTATCTTCCGTTGCCAAATGAGCAATTCTAATTTAAGTTCCTTCCCTAATTTCTACTTCATTTTGGTTGTAATTGTGGAGTCATATTACCAATGTATTCTTAACATAAAATTTCATCTAAATATGTATTAAAAATATTTATCTTTCAGCAATTAAAAAATGAATCTGTTACTGTGGTTCCTTTCGAAGCGAAATGAAGTTGTTGAACAGAAATTATATAGCCTGTATTAGAAAGTTTGCAGCGATGAAAACACTAGTCTTTTCATCATAGCTTATCTTTTCTCTTAGATTAGCTAACACTATGTATATATAATATTTGTACAGAGTGTTTTTTTTTTCAGGTATAGAAGTTTAAGTTGGCATTACTTTCCAAGATGGCGACCGATTTAACAGCTGTCAAGTGATTTATTCTCAGTTTGGTTTGGCAATTCATCATGTATAGACTCACTCCTGAACAACGCTTTCAAATTGTGCAATTTTATTTCGAAAATAATGGTCGATTTTCATAAGCGAATTTTGTTTAGCGATGAAGCGCACTTCTGGTTGAATGGCTACGTCAACAAACAAAATTGCCGCATTTGGAGTGTATGTCGAAACACCGTTACATCCAGAAAAACTGACTGTTTGGTGCGCTTTATGGGCTGGTGGAACCCTTCTTCAAAAACGATGAAGGCCACAACGTTACAGTCAATGGTGATCGGTATAGAGCCATGATTACTAACTTTTTCATTCCTGAATTGAACAATCATGATGTCCAGGAGCTGTGGTTCCAACCAGATGGAGCAACATGTCACACAGCTCGTGCCACAATCGATTTATTGAAAGACACGTTTGGTGACCGCCTAATCTCACGTTTTGGACCTGTGAATTGGCCCCCAAGATCTTGTGATTTAACACCGCTAGACTATTTTCTGTGGGGCTATGTAAAATCATTGGTCTATGCGGATAAGCCACAAACGCTTGACCATTTGGAAGACAACATTCGCCGTGTTATTAAGTCATCGAAAATTGGACGTCCAGATTGGACTACATCCGAGCCAGCCGTGGCAGTCCTATGCCAGAAATCATATTTAAAATGTAATGCCACAAGATTATCTTTCGAATAAAAGAAATTCATGTCAATCGAATTATACATCGTTGTTTTATTTCAATTTAAAGTTCTATACCTCTAAAAAAACACCCTTTAGTAACCTTGGAGGGAGAATACAAGGATAAGGATAAAAAACTCATAAAAAATTGGAAGGTTATAATTTTTTCTGCTGTTTAGAAAATCATAATGTAAGGTGTCCAAAACGTACGGTTACACTTTCAAAAATAAATTATATATATATATATATAATATTTAAATATATAAAATCAATTATCAACAATCAATCACAATAATCAATTAAAAAATTGAATTATACGAATCTTATAGTACTAAATCCTATTTCAAAATATGCTTATATATATATATATATATATATATATATATATAAGCAAAGATTTTCTCACACTTACGGTTTTTTTACGTTCCTTAAAGAAAAGATTAAAGTTTCTGTTCAATGAAATGCAAACTAGATAGTGCAACGTCCACGTTTCACAACATTCGCGTTTCTAAATGGGTTCACTGCAAGAAACAAGCGTAAGTTGTGACGTCTTACGCGTCTTTTCTTTAACAAGTCCTTTGGGTTCTTTGGGCCAGAATTATTGGCAACTCTTTTCCAACCAAATCCAAGAAACGAGAAATGAAGAGATGCAAATAATATAGGATAAATATAGGATCTTAGAGTAAGCGTAATGGCAATGTAAAGGAATGTTAGACAATTGACGTGCGTTGTGGCAGTTGATAATTATTGAAGTTCGTCGTTCAAGATTTAAGTTCTACGTGTCGTGGGTAAACATATTGGTGATCGATTAGAAGTTAAACGTCAAGCTACATACCATTGTAGATAAAGACAAGTTTATTACAGAATAATATAAGGTAGGATTGATTACTTATTAGTATATTTGAAGATTAGGCGGTTCGATTATTAAGATTGGTCTGAATTATATTGTGTGTTGCGTATTGCGTCATCGTAGATTCTCTCATTAATTATTAATATTATATTTGTTCAAAGTTTAAGTTGAATATCTTAATAAGGTCATATTAAGATAATGTTTGATCCTAGTTCTTTCGTTAACCCTACACCTCTAGCTCACGCTGATGCTTCGAGGTATGTACTTCCAAGGGGAGGTACATCACAAAGTTGTAGCATGGTTTATATCCAATTTAAATTTGAAACACACGTACTGCGTAAATTTCAAACTACCTATAGACGAAGTCCACCTTTAAGATCCACAATTTATAAGTGGCAAGAAAGATTTTTGACGATAGGTAGCGTATCGCCAAAAACAAAAACTAGCCGAATCTGAGATGACGTTACTCATATAGTCTGGATGTGTTCCACGAAACTAATGGTGCTCTCATTGAAATCGTGCAATTAATCTTTGCAAAAAAACTCTTGGATATTTTCTATGAAACAGGAAACCGTAAATGTGAATTTATTTGTTAATTTGTAATTAAAATTTGAAAGTCTAGCCATACTTTACCGATATTTGGTATTTCTAAATTTATTCATGTAACCTGAAATAGAATTTTCAAACAATAAGACATTTTAATTCTAATTGGTTACTTTCAGTGTGGTATAGTTATAAACACTTAAATGTGTATTATTATTTAAAAATTAGTAAATTCAATTGATTTTCAAAAAAAATTCGCCACTTGTAGGTTCATTTAAAACCGAATGATTAAGTAGTTAATTTATTCAATATTTATTACAGACATATTTTACCCATCTCTCTTGCATTTGTGTTTTTAGTTTTTTACAATTATTTACTGTAAGGTTGAATTTTTTTTTTTTGTTAATAGAAAAAGTCCATTATTGTCAAATATCTGAATTATATAGAAAAAAGATGTGCTTTTTTATTAGACGGTATTATTTTTTTATTCTGCTTTTGCCTACCATATTAAACTCATATTATAAAAAAATAAGAAAACAAAAATTAGTTTTCTGTTGTTAGATTAGATTAGATTTTATCAAATTTCTCCCATAAGTTTGTGTTTATTTAAGCAGATTTTTCCAACGAATTCGTTAGTAAACTTTACCAGGTATTGCAAACTCTAATTGCAAATTGTGGAAATTGGGTAGAAAAATAAAAATAAATAAATATAGCTGTTTAAAATAAATAATAATTTTAAAAAACTGGGGTAAAAAACATTTATGTGGTTCTTCAAATTTATCGTGAGCTTATTAACGAAAACTGTTGGATCAAATGCTCAAACAAACGTACATTTTTTATATGAAGTGATTAAAACCTTCTTCACTAAAGGGAAGGAAGAGGGTTGTTGGCAGCGGAGTTTTGTTCACATTTGTAGAATTATCTTCCAGAATGCTGTAAATGAACTTCATGTGTGAGTTGGAGCTTGAATCCAATTTTATTATTTTCTTTACTTTTTTCGTCAGCCAATTATTTTCTAGTAGTTAGTTTTTGTTTTTGGCTCTGTGTACGTTGTTTTTTTCGTTCTGATTTAGAAAATAGTTGTTATAGCAAAACTCCACTTATGTGTATGACTTCCAGTTTTTTTATTTGTATGTTCCTTGTAATTGTAAATTTTGTAATTTTTTTTTTTTTAGCTTTTGCTTAATTTTGAAGGTAGATTGAAAATGCAGGAGTGAAAGATATTTTGTCTAAAAATAAATACTGAACCTTACTAATGAGAGATAGTATAAAAACAGGACTTTTTTAAAAGAAAATAATCATGTTTTTTTTTATTCCTTACATTACCCGGAAAGCTTAACGTTACGCTTCGATAGTTTTGATTTGAAGAAACAGGATAAATATCTTCCACATAAAAAAATCCAGAAAAATAAAGATATTTTTCTATTTTCTCTCGTAACTCCTCTCATGTGTTCCTCTTTCTGGAAAGGATTCTGAGACAAACAGACCTTAATTTTCGACCATCTCACGTTGGCAAAGTGGAACTGCAAATCCTAATAGTTTCCCTGCCGATGTTACATTTTTCTTTGGTACGTGTTCGTTTCCGAAGTTAAAAAGCCAACTCTTTTTAGTTCGGCAATTTACTTTTAAGACGCTGTCGGGGACATTATTATTCGGACAACGTTGCCTTTCTGAGCGTATAACTTAAAAACTTCCACGATCTAACTACAGATCACGTGTGGTGAAGGAAAAAGAGAAGTTCTGGAGAAAGAGGGCGTTGAATTTTTAGTTGCCAAGCAGTGCTATGAACTTGTTTGAAATCGTAATAATACTCAGTAACTAAAAATTCAGTTTAACATTCTTTAATTGGTATGGCAAATACATTTTTAGTGTCAATTTTTGTTTTGTTTTTTCTTTTTCAAACTACGTGAAACCCATTTAATTTAATTTTTCCCCCCGTATATTAAGTACGAATGTAAAGTTTCTTGGAAATTTCAGCGCATTATTTTCTGCTTAAGATTTTCTGGAAGTATCTTAGGTTTTATTGTGTTTTAGGATATCTTGAAAAATTATTGATATTATAAAATTTTTATGAAACTTCAAGAATTATTCCAACTAATTTAAACGAAGCAAGGATTTTACTTCAGTTGATTTAGCTGTTCTTATCTGAGAGCGTTCTTTACGACACTGTTTTTGGACCTAGTGAAAACAGTCATGTTTTAACATATTTTTTAGAATACCATATACTTCCGCGTATAAGTCGAGAATTTTTGGAATCTTTTAAGGTGAAGGTAGATTTAACCTTTATACGGATCAACTAATCTCGATAAATATATATTTTTAAAAAAACCGCATTTTTTAACATTTTACGTTTGCCATGCTTAAGCAGTTTTAATATTTTATCCTTTTGGTAATTTTTAATAGAACTTTTATTTTTTAAGAAGAAGAAAGAAAGAAAGGATTTGCAAAAGGTTACAAGAAACAAATCCTTCTGATTTTGTGTTAGAATTCGAGTTTTCGAATAGTTCGTGAATCTCACATTTACTCATTCTGAAGTCTGAACACATACGACCATCAAACAGCAAGTTTTTAGTACACGGAATGAAACATGGGTCGACGATCACGAACCATATACGAAGTTATCTTCCTGCTCAAGTTTAAAACAAAATGAAACATAAATGGCACATAAAGTATGACTAGCTCAAATACCGTTCAAGGCAACTAATCAATAAAAAAAATGTGTTAATTTCCGAGAGAGTTATCAGATATTCAAGTAATTTCGTTAATGTTTTACATGACTGCAATTTAATTGGAAAATATTCTTCCCGTTTTACCCGCTTGGCAACAGTTTCTTTTTCATGGTAAATGATTGAGCATTCCGGGGATTTTTTTCAATTCAACTTATGCATGGGCTTGGAATTTTAGGTAAATTTTGTAGAAAAAATACACTCAGCTTATATTTGGAAATATTCAGTAAATGTATGCCCTATAAAAATACTTTCACAGAAATGATTTATCGGTAAAATAAATCATTGAATAATTCTACATACAAGGAACTTCAAGAATGAAATCAAACAAGAAATGTGTTTTCGTCCATCACAGTTAAAAAAGTCAACTCTTTTAGCTTAGCAATTTACTGAGTCAAGGTCATTATTATTCGGACAACGTTGCCTTTTCTGAGCGAATAACTTGAGGAACTCCGATCCGACCGAGGATCACGTGTCTTGGAAAAAGGGAAAGGAAAATTTGGCGAAGAGGCGTAGAATTTTCAGCCAGTGCGACGAACTGTGTAATCATACTGCTAATAATAACAACAAGAAAAAAGAAAGCAAAGACGATTAAGATGAAAAAATATGTGAAAATATAAATAAAATATGATCTTTCAAATGTCGCGGTAAATTGTCGTCAAACACTAATCATCGAGCCAAAACATAATTTGAGCCCATAACTTGGACGCATAATTGCAGGTGTTCGGATAATAATAATATAGCGACAAAAAGAAGTTGATGATGTCGCGTGATTAACCGGTTGTCCGCTTAACAACCGGATAAAAATTCGCGTCGATGTATGTACATACCGGCGAGGGTGATATTGGTGGCATTGAATGATGTTAAGTGACTGTGGATGGCAACATCTGTCCATAGTACTTTGAGGATTGCATCCTTTGTAGTCATTAGCACACAATTGCCGTTCAGTCTTGTTAGTTTCGTAACTAATGGCTTGTCTTTGTATATCGCATTTCAGAGAGATTTGATAGTGAATGTCGCTTGTGAGGGATTAGCATATCAATGTGTACGTGTGGTAGCATAGAATATATGAGATTGGCTTGTGATACTAAAAAATGTGGGAAACCACTAATTTTTCTGAATTATTTACAAAATAGTTGTCTTATATGGGAAACAAAAAAGTGTGTAATATAAAAAAAAATTTAAGTCAATTCCTACTTAGATCAACAAAGAAAATTTTTATTTCAGCTACTTTTTATTAAATAGTTACAATTAATATAAATATGTATATACATAGGACAGAATCACAACATTAACTGGTAATTAATTTCTATTAATTATCATTAAAGTATCGCATTGCCATCCAAAACAATCTCGTGTATATAAAATTTCAGTTTAACTGAACGCTTTAAAACGTGAGAAAAAAAACCTTTTCATGTTTTGACACAAGTCTCCAAAATGGTGGCTAAGTCACCAAAAATAATGCCAACGTGGCTGTATTTGTAATTCTTTAAATAATTAGTTTTAATCAATTAATTTTTATTAATTATAATTAAGTTTTTTGTATTGTCATCCAAAATAATTATGTATATAAAATTTCAGCTCAATGGAGCACTTTAAAATGTATTTTATTAACGATTGAAAATTCCACCAAGATAAATAAATAAATAAACAAGCAAATAAGTATATAGAGAGTGTGAGCTAATAGTAGGAATTGAAAAAATAAAAAAAATATATACAATTATCTATAATCTTTATGTTATAAAGAGCAGTCTTAGACAGTAGCGTAATGAAGAACATTCGTCCCCTGCAAAGTCAGGTTTTTGGCCCCCAAGTTGTATTTTACAAAGGGTAGGTACTTGTCGGCAGTCAGGCTTTAGACCCCCTAAAACCCTGCCTCCCCCCGCAAATGCGGGGGTGTACGTTACGCCACTGGCCTTAGGGTCAAATGCAGACTCCATTAAAAATATATCATAAAGAAAAATGTAGGTCTCTGCACATAAAGTTTAATTGTAAATCAAAGATTAACCGTATTCTTGTATAGTGTCATAAATAAAAGATGTATATGCTCAAGTAGTATTTTCAAGTACATTTTGGGTTAATTTTAATTCAATCTCTCGTCGGATGTGCTAAATATTGCCGTTACCAGAGTCAAATCGATGCTCAAGGGATCTTTTACATGCCACACAATTATATGTTACGTGTACCTACTATTTTCGCTTGCAGAAATTCTATTGACTCCAGCCGGAGCAAACCCGCAATCCGGGCTTACGAGGCGGGTACACTGTCTCTTACCTACCATTTTTATTTTGAATAAAATAAAACTATAATTCAGGAAAATAATTCCTTTCTACAATTGATTAGATGATTATACAGTTTATTTTATGATTTTTATTTTAATTCCCAGATTTTTTTATATAAAAGTTATGTTTTTCTTTTAATGCACTAATAAAAACGTATTTTTTTCTTTGAAAAATTTATAATTTTTATAACTTTGAAAGTCAACTTCAACGGTTTGTACTTCTGAACTCAAAATAATAATACAAATCCCATTTTGTAAACACTTCTTTCAAAAATAAATAGAAGTAACTATGTATAATTTCCACAAACTATTTTAATGTGTAAATATGAATCATCTTGGATGTCGTAAGTATTAAAGCAATTTAAGATCTTTATAATTAAATTTAAACATAGCATCAATCATGGCTAAGTATATTGAAATCTCACATTTCATTTCTTATTCAGAAAACATATCTCTGTAATCGGACAAATACCAACATATTTTAAGAAAAAAATTGTTGCTAACCTTTTAAATAGTAGCTGAATAATTACATTTTAACATCACGCTATGATACATGATAATCACATGACCTGTCTCAGAAAAAAAAAAAAACCGGAACATTAAAACACCAACTTCTGTTTTACACCTGCCTTTTTCGAAAAGAATCTTGCTACATGAAGTTAAAGTAAAAAGAGAGAAACAAAATAGTTCAGTGACTGCTGCCATTTTGGCAGGGGGGGGGGAGTTGTTCTGAATCATTTGTTTACGGTATCCAGTCTCGAGGGCTCAGACGATTTTGAACTTTGATCCTGCTCAAGACTGGAAGGGAAATATGCAAATTTTCTTGCTCGATTCATAATTATATACCTCTCTCTTACAATTAAATGCTTTTGGCGCCTGCTATTTCATCGAAACCGTATACTTTTGTGTGTTTCTTCCTGCCAGTACTATTTAGAATATAAGATACTACGATTCATTTCATTCTTTCCTATTTTTTTATTATTTCCGTTGCTTTGTGGAATACACTAATGATGTGTTTGCACAAAGCCATACAGTAACATTGTCGTGGTGTTCGAAATAAATGGTGTTGCCAAAAAGCAATTACGAAACCGCCCCTGAGTTTTCGTCTGCTGGAATTGGAAACTACGCCAGGTGTCTCTCTCGCTAGCTCTCTCTATCTTTTGCTAATTATAGCCCCGGATTTACGCAACCTCAAGTGCATTTTTTTCCCCAAATGGAACTCCCTCTCTTTTTTTTCGTTCACATTTTTTTTTTTCCTTTCTTTAAGGACCGCGGAAATGAACGACCCTACCAAAAACTCAACTGAACTTCAATTCTCGCTTCCCCAATTAGCAAATTTAAACCATCTGCTTTAGCGCTCTTATTCATGGCTACGACAAGGCATTTTATATCCTCTATTTCATTATTTTTTTAAGAAAATTCTTTTTTGATCTGAGTGGCTAATGTGGTTCTACCCCCTTCATTCTCCTGCAGCAAGGCACAAAAATAAATTTTGTTTAACTACTTTGTATGAAAAGAGTTGCTTTTATATAGCACTTCCTTTCTTTTTAATAATGATTCTCTTTTTAATGATTCGAAGGTATTGTTTTTCACGTCCCGCGGAAGTGCGCGTGAATTTTGTCGGCTGATATTTTGTTGAACAGGTGCCCTTTGTTGTTATCTTATCCATTCTCTTCTCTTAGTTGCTTTATATTAATTTAAATTTCTACTGAATCGTTATAAATTATCATCCAGTGAAATTTTCTGCTATTTTTAAAAGTACTAAATACTTTACATTAAAAAGCCTGTAACTGTGTTATTGGGAAAGAAAATTTCATCAGTAACTAAAATGCCTTTGTCAAAAAAAAAAGTACAAAAATTAGTTTGGTTTTTTGAAATTATCATGAAATAAGAACGTCGCTGGTCCTCGAATATTGTACTTAATTGATCTCCTAAAATCTCCTAAAAGTGCTCGTAAATATCCATTAAATTGTGCAATGTAAAAAAATAAATAAATGGAGAAGTAATTTTAAAATACTTATTTTCAATGAGGTGTATTAGCATATAAATAAGTAACATTTGATTAATCAGCAATAAAATTCTATTTTTCTGTATAAATTAACCAAATGATAGTTGAATTGTACAATATTTTTCTGTCTTTTGTGTTACAAGTTATGCAAGATACTTCGCTTCATTATAAGCCTTTTGTGCATGAGCTATACGCTTTTTCCATGGACTTCATACTTTGCCAAGATATTTTTTAATACATGAGGAGTATTACATCGAATTATGCGTGTTTCTGTTCTTTGCATCAATAAAATTCTATTTTTAATGTATGTATATGTACATAGTTTAAAATATGTACGGGATAGGATTTGTTCCAAAATAAAGTGTACTCGCGTAGACAGTTGCCTACGTATGGCATTTTAAATTCTGTTTTGCCAATAACTTATTTGTACGATTTTCACAACTGGACTAAAAGCTTAAATAAAAACATGAATTATTTAACAAATATTGGGCCAAAATAGCAATCACGCTTTGCTTTAGAGTGTGACGTTAATAAAAATCAAACTAAATCAATTAACAAACAGTCAAAATTTGAATCGTATTTATACTAAGATTCTATTAGGAATAAATACTGTTAGGATTGTAATTACCCCAAGAATACACATAATCATAATTTCTATGATTTCTATTTTGATGATGAGTGAGTGAGTGAGTGAATGAATATTTACGTCACACTGTTCAGCTACACAAGGGCTTTTGGCGACGGGCCTCGTAATTTTGAACCATTGTCAAGTGACGAGGACCACACCTGAGCTGGCACCCCCTTCTCCTTCTATTTTGATGATATGGCATCTCTTAACAAGTGCTTCGCAGATATTGTTAATTTTTATAGTAATTCGGTCCTTAGGTTAAATAAATGCATATTTATTGGATCCAAATCAAAGAACTAGAAATTAAATAGTAAAATTAAATTAAATTGTATAATTAAAAATATTAAATAGATTTGCAATTGCTCTTGTCATTACAGCTGTAACTGAGTGTCCTACTGGGCCCGGACCCAGGGCCTTGGCTGCAACGGGGACCTCGTCTCGTTTTCGCGCTAAAACAACTGAATGGATTTTAATGAAATTTTGCAGTAAGATAGCTTATACATCAGAATAACACATAGGTTATAATTTATAGCATAGGCTATAATTTTTAAAGACGTGTGAAGTGTCCAAAATATAACGATATTTGTCAAGTAAGTAGGAAAATATTCTGCCATCTGCAAGCAATTTCAGGCTATTTATTTTAAGTGAAAGGTATATATAATTAATTTTACAGTGGAATATCTTTAATTTATTAGGTCTAATGGATTAAATTTCCCAAAGTGGAGTATTTTGTTTACGTATATCCCTTAATTTTCAATGTAATGATCTAAAAAGAAAATATTGTATAAAAAAACTGCAGTAAATCATAAAAAAAATATTGTATAAAAAAACTGCAGTAAATCATAATGTGGTGGATAAAGTATTAACGTGCATCGCTTCCCTACACGGCGGGTCTTACAAAGCTCTAATAAAGCTCGAGCTATGAAAGTAGCTAGACATTTGCCAACTTGACTCTATCGTTAACATTTCGCTATGTTTTTCATTGAATCGCCATTATAAGTTAAGAAACGGCGTTGCTTGCGAATATTACAATTTTAACATAAAATAAATACAACAGAATGTAATATTAATGTATTACACTTTCAGATATAAATTATTTACACTATTTTAAGCGTTCACTACACAAAACTTTTAACAATGTGTTACTTTTGCTGAGCAGAGATCAGCTTAGCGAGGCATTTTCAAAAATCGACCCTCAAGAGTGTTAGGGGGAGTTATAAATAAAAAAAAATCCTTTTTATCAGCTATTAGATCTACACACTTAAAATTTAACAAAGGTGTTTTATTTCTCTCTTTTTTTTTTGTTACCTGAGTTACGCCAAAAACTTCTTTTTGTTTAATTTGCAATTCACGTAAAATTAACTCACTAAAAACTTCTTTATCCTTCAATCTGTGTTGCTGAATATTTCAGTTCACCCGTGCGAAGAACGGGTATACCAGTTAGTAAGATCATAATTCGAATATGTTCAACGGTCAGATGTTATTTCCGGTTGTATTCTCCGAAAAACTGGGAATTTCGAACGATATGTCAACTATCTACTCGTGATGACCGTCATCCATGTACCGTTCTAGGCCTACCACCATACACCATCATTACTTATTCAGTCAAAAAATGGCAGTTGGTCGAGCCGGTTTGTGCGATTGTAAGTCATGCACATTATTTGTTTCGGGTTATTGTTTGTATGAATATTTGATAACGTATGCTATGTACTGTATAATTTTAAAGGCTATAGGTAGAGCCTGTATTTGTGTGGGGGCCCAGGGCCTCAAGAAGTCTTGAAACGTCCCTGCGTGAGGTATGGGCTGTCTTTAGCACAGGCCAATTCAGGGAAGAATGTGGTCCCTATAAAAAACCGACCATGTTACTTGTCATTAATTTTTGTTGTGATATTTGCTTGCTTTGCGCAACCCAGCCAAAAGAAATTAATATTTGTTGCACTAAAGGAGACTTCATTCAACCCATTCCCGAATTTACCACTTTTAGTTTAATCGTTAACTCCCAACGCTCTTCAGATTTATTACTCCCTAAGTAGATGTTTTGGTTCATACATTCTATTCGCCCAAATTTGCATCATTAATTTTCCTCTTTTCATAATGAGTTGTCCATTTACAAACATTTCTTTCTTTCTCAAAACAATTAAAGTGAGCAACGTAGAATAATGAAAAACGCATTTTTTTGAATTTTAACTTTTAACAACGAGAAAAAGCAAAATGTAAAATTCTAGCTTCAAACTAGATATGTTTGAAAAAAAATAAGAATGTTTATTTGAGTTATTTATTCCGATAATTATAATATAAAAAGAATGTGCGAAATAAATTGTTCTAAGAAGTTGCATTTTTAGTGAAAAAAAAAACAAGAACCAAAATAAAATAACTTCTTTTCTGAGATTTAATAATTTGGATTTCAGAATATAAAATAAAAGAATTATTTTTCCTCAAATATTATAATAAATACAGCTAATGTGAATAATTATAAGAATTTAAGCAACGAAGAGAAAAATAAAATTATGTAATCAGTCATAGATGATTTTTTTTTGTTTTTTAGTATTTTTGAGGGTTTTTATTTATAACATAGATTATAATTTTTATTAAAATTTAAAAACATCAAAATATTAAAGTATGTTAAACAATTTATTTTTCTGTGTGTGTGTGTATTTGAAGCTTCTTTCAAATAAATACTGACAAATGGAATGGAGAACGGTTAATTTAATATTGCTATATTCTGATATTTCAAATAACTCCAGTCTTTTAAAAAATAAATAATCCAGTCTTTGAAAAAATAATTGTATGAAATACTACTATTTTAAGTATCGTTCCATTTTTGTGTTTCAATTAATACCCAATATCAAATGAAAGTTTCTCTCTCTTTCGAAATTGATGTAGAATTTTTAAATATTCAGTTTAAAATATGACAGGGGAGAAGTAGATTTTTCCGGAATTTAATTCATTTTATTATTATATTATTATTGTAATGATGAAATATTACGAAGAAAGTTTTATAAAGCCGCTGAAAATATGAATTAATTTCAGAAACAAATTAAGAATTATGATGCAGTTGATTTAAATAAGTTTGTTCTAGTATAATTTGTACAGGTGGTTATATATATATATATATATATATTGTCTAGACTACATTATGTCTAACTTCCGAAATACTAATAAAGTCTAATTCAAAAGAATTGAACTTTGTGTAATAATTATTGTCCGTACTTGCATATTATACCGTCGACTGATTTTGTCGAATCAAAATATCTCGTCAAATGTGCCGACAACATTTCCGTCTGTATTCGAACACAATTGTAACGATGACGGCATTTGGCGACATTTTCTGGATTGGAAACGGTTTTTTTTTTTATTTGTGTGTGTGTGTGTGGTGAAACTACCCTATTGTTTAATTATTCGAGAGACATTTCGAATTGATTAAATTTTAACTAACCTAGCATGCAATGGACTATTTGCAACCAATTATATAATTTTGAATCACCGTCAAAAGACGAGGACGGCATATGAGTTGGTACCTCATTTTAGAAACTTCGACAACAGTTCTTTAAGACCATGTGTTGAAATGAAGTTTGCCATTCAATGTTTTATGCGATGAATTACTTTCTGTTAAATACAGACTATACCACGTATTCTGTTGGAGCTGAAGGAAATTTCTCATCATAATTTAACATTTTTATTCAAATTATTTTTTTATTAAAACATCTGAATCATTAAGGCAGTGGTGGGATGTTATTAATTAAACCACCAGTTTCATATCGTATAATGACTGTTAAAAAATATCTAAAAACTTCGCCCACTTTAAAAGGAGAACCTTGATTACAAATGCCCCTTTACAACAACCGATTCTCTGAATTGCACAAAAATTAAACGTTGGTGTCGTCGAACCGGTGCTAACCAGTTGAATCCCACCTTTACATTCAGACATTTTCTCATAAAGGCTGTTGGATATCCATATATTCAACTTCCAATTATCAAGAATCGATAAATGTAACTTCCTTGTTCGTCAATAAAAGTTTCAATGTATTTCTTTTTTTTATAAAGGTTAAATGGAATTTTCTTTTCTGATATCTGAGAAAGACAAGCAAAGACATGATTCGAAATACACACAAAAACATGAAATATAATTACAAAAAGAATATTTTTTTTTTTACGAGATAATTTCTCTGTGTTTTTTGAGGGAAGATCTCACTTTGATGATTTGTTTTAGTGCTGAAATAATTTTAAATCATTTATCAATACGAAGCGCAGTTTTACAGTATGTTCAGACATCATATATATGATAATTATATACTGTATGAAGTACAATATTATGTTGAATTATGAAAATCAGTACCCCGAGTCTAAAAATGTGTTCGTGGCTTGATGGTGCGAGATTATCTCAATCTGCATTAGTGAGACACTTTAAGTGGATACACTAAACCCATGAATTAGGCGAGGTGTATCAAAATTATAATGTATTGCATTGTTTTAAGTTGTTCCCTGCGAGTCCTTCCCAAAAAGTATTAATTTCACGGGTATTTCTACCAGAGACTTTTCATATCATGGCCGAATTATCCTAATACTAATAAAGGGCTTAGTAAAACTGCAATATAATACTGGAGAAAATTTTGAAATGAAAATGAAAACTAATGAAAAGGAATCAATAATATGGAAAGAGAAAATCAATAATATGAACATTATACACGAGATCTCAATATTGCATCTAATAGTAATAAATAATATTATAATCAAGGAAAAAGAAATATATATTATACTATTTATTTAAAAATATATAAGTAAATTCGTGTATAAGCTGTGAGTTCGTTTTTTCGTCAAAGCCTTTACCCACAAAATTCAAAACCCATATATAAACCGAATGGGAAAAATAAAATAAATCCTGCAATTGGATCGTCGACCTATGTTTCATGCACTGGAAGAAAAACCCTCTGCATGCTGATCATATGCATTTTGACATCCCAAAAAGTATATGTGAACTTAACGAATAATTTGAAAACTTGGATTCTAGTTCTGATTTTGAAGGACTTTATAAAGACTTTCCCCCGCTTTTTTAATAACTATTGTTCTATTCAAAACACCCAGCAAGTTAAAGAAACTAAAATCGCTTGCGCATTGCCAACGGAAAATGTTAAATTGGTTTTTTTTCTTAAACTACATTTTCTCCGAGATTTGCGAATCCGTATACTGTAAAATCCGGCGTATAACGCAAACTTTTGAACTCAAAAAATGAGATCGAAATATAAGGCCGGGAATTATATGCCTGGTATAAAAACGATAGCTTTAAAAATAACAAGAGATGAGCATAAATTTTTTTTTTACTTTTAGACATATCGAAATACTGTTTATTTAAAAGAAATGATATACCTTATGAACTAAAAAGAGCTCTAGTTCTAGAAATATACTGTTATTTCAAAAGTCTGGCATATCTCGAATAAATGACTTCAAAACAAGAACGTTGTATACTAAAATTTCAGATTTCTTAAAAAGCCGGGTGAGTGTTATACGACGAACATACCTGAAAAATAAAAAATGCAGCTTGAAAGTATGGGTACGCGTTATACGCCAGATTTTACAGTATATATGAATTAACCTCCCCCACCCCCACTTGAAATTTAAAAAGTTCCTAAGAATTTTCGGCTTATACACAGAAATAAATATATGGTAATTCGTTTTAAGTTAGTTATATAATATAATGAGAGATGCATAATTATCACTTGTGCTCAAAATATGTGTGCATAATTCTTATTTCATTTACTTATAAGAAACACAATACTCTGATCAAGTAATATATATTTGCATCAAACTCATAATCAATAATAAGAAAAAAGATCCCCTCTCCCATTGGTAACATCGATTTCGATTTATTGTGGTCTGACCAGTTTTTTTTTTCCTATTTTTTTGTATATTTTTTAAAGGGAGTGGGAGTAGGATCAATGGTTTTAATGCTGAGAAATTTATTTGTTCCATTTTCCACTAAAGATCCGCCCTTGAAGAAGGACGCAGCTGCGATCCTAGACTGGATCAAGTGAACGATTGATGGCGGACTGAAGAAGAATCTTTATTTTTCAAATCTTATTGTTCTCTTCCCTTTGGGGAAGAAAGTGGATTTAACTGTTTTAATCTATTGTCTTTCATAAATCTCTCATGGATGCATTTTTACTCTAATGGTGTAATGGTAAAAAATGGCTCATTTAAAGTTTAATTATTCTCTTGTTGAAGTAATCTGACGTAATTACAGTCGAAACTCCATATAACGAACATCTATTTTGCGAATTTTTCCATAAAGCGGATTTTTTCCTGGAACCAAGATCATTTCACGATTTTCTTCGTAAAATGACCTCCTTATAACGAAATTCATTTTCTATATAACGATTTTTTTCTCTTGTGTTTCAATTTATTTCACTATTTTTGAAGTATTTCTGGACATTTCGAGTCATTCTCACTTTTAGCACATTTTCTGGTGGTCATAAATCTTGAACTGGTTTTATTAGGTGCCTAACTCGCTAATAGCAATAAAATTATGGGCATTTAATCCAAAAAGTGCAACCTTTAACATCCATCGTCCAGTTCAGTGGAAACATCTTCGTTGTTCCTTTTAACCCTCAATGCACTTTCGTGTCCTTGAACTAGTCTCCGTTCATTTGTAGTATTGATTAGTTGTATTGGTAACTTCGTTTCTTGCAGCTCGAAAATGTTAAAACGTAAGCGCTTGAGCATCAAAGAAAAAAATTAATTCTTCAGGAAGTGGATAAAGGCGTCAAAAAAAACTTTTCTTGCATTTTTTTCCTTTCTTATTTTTTAAAGGTAAAATATGTAAAATAAATATACATTAATTTACAAAATGGTGCGAATAATTATTTTCTTTAATGTATAGGGTTTATGAATTTAAATTTTGTTTTAGTGGTTTATAAAAAAAATTGAATGTGGTGAACCTCTCTATATAACGAATTTTCCATCTAACGAACTTTTTTTCGGGATTTAGCGACTTCGTTATATAGAGGTCCGACTGTATTTTTACACGGTTATGTTACGACATTTGGATCTTTATTTGAATAGCTGTGTGATTTAAACAAAACTATTTGCTATTTTGTATTCATATCATTTCTATATAAGTTCATTGATATTTTTTTTAATCTAATTGTGGAGCTTACGGGCTTGATAATTTCAGATTTGATGATTTAGAACTTTTTCCATCCTAACCCATTTTGGGAAATAAATATTATGTGTTATGGCCCGCTTATATACTGTAAAATAAGTCAATTAACTTAAAATCTTCATGTGACACTGTGTGGAAGTTAAAACTTATAACAGTTCACATGATAAATACAATCACGTGTTCTCCATTGAATTCTAAACTGACATTAGACACGTACATGTAAAATAAAGATGCGATTTCGGATTTATTAATTTAGTAAAGACGTTCAAGTATTAAGACTCTTCAAAAAATATTTTTAGAATAGCAAAATATACGTGTGGTGAATTAAGTATAGAGTGTTTTTTTTCCAGGTATAGAAGTTTAAGTTGGCATTACTTTCCAAGATGGCGACCGATTTAACAGCTGTCAAGTGATTTATTCTCAGTTTGGTTTGGCAATTCATCATGAATAGATTCACGCCTCATAGAGATTCGTCGAATGGGCCCAAAACGAGATTGCCGTTGTTCCCAATTTTCATAAGCGAATTTTGTTTAGCGATGAAGCGCACTTCTGGTTGAATGGCTACGTCAACAAAGAAAACTGCCGCATTTGGAGTGAAGCTAATCCACAAGTGTATGTCGAAACACCGTTACATCCAGAAAAACTGACTGTTTCGTGCGCTTTATGGGCTGGTGGAATCCTTCTTCAAAAACGATGAAGGCCACAACGTTACAATCAATGGTGATCGATATAGAGTCATGATTACTAACTTTTTCATTCCTGAATTGAACAATCATGATGTCCAGGAGCTATGGTTCCAACAAGACGGCGCAACATGTCACACAGCTCGTGCCACAATCGATTTATTGAAAGACACGTTTGGTGACCGCCTAATTTCCCGTTTTGGACCTGTGAATTGGCCTCCAAGATCTTGTGATTTAACACCGCTAGACTATTTTCTGTGGGGCTATGTTAAGTCATTGGTCTATGCGGATAAGCCACAAACGCTTGACCATTTGGAAGACAACATTCGCCGTGTTATTGCCGATATACGGCCACAAATGTTGGAAAAAGTCATCGAAAATTGGACGTCTAGATTGGACTACATCCGAGCCAGCCGTGACAGTCCTATGCCAGAAATCATATTTAAAATGTAATGCCACAAGATTATCTTTCGAATAAAAAAGATTCATGTCAATCGAATAATACATCGTTGTTTTATTGCAATTTAAAGTTCTATACCTCTAAAAAAACACCTTTTACATTTTGCTTTCTTATGTGTGTTGTTATTGTAGACAAAAATGTACTTTTTAAAAGCAAGCAAAAATTGGCAACAGCGAAGCACATGAACGATTGGCTTGAATCGCGGGATAGTATTTATCGTGTGACTATGACGTCACATGAATTTATAAACTGGTTGATTGAAAACACGTGATTGTAGTTATCATGTGACTTTGACGTGAATTTAATCCATGAACCTCGTACTATTCTAAAGCTATTTACGATCTGATTGAATGAATCATTGATCTTAGACTTTTCTAAAACTTCTTTTTCCCCTAATTATTTTAAAAGAGAAAAATTTTATCTTATAATTAAAACTATTGTACTTAACTGTAACAGTTTTACTTATACATAATATAAAATGAAAATTCCATTAGAATATTCAAATGAACAGATAATTTTTCCCCTCGTCTCTTTCTGTCGTCGAAGTCTCTGAGGTAATTTGAATAGAATGTACTTAAGATCATCTCGAGTCTTGTGAATGAATTAATAAAATTACAAAAATAAAAGAAAAAGAAGGTCGCGCGCTTTTAGAAAATTCAAAACTTTCCCCCCTTTTCCTTTCATCTTTGGCGCGCATTAATAAAATATGACACGCAGTTAAATGTGAATATGATATATTAAACCTTTCATCGACAACTGCTGTTAGCTATATGCGACATAATGTCTTGAAGGGTTGAGCAAGAATTAAGAAAAAAAATTAACAATTATGTATCGTTTGTACCATTGAGCATATCCTGTTTAGCATAGGGGTGTCACATCCTACTGACTTGCCAAACGACTTTTGAGATCTATTTTCCCAGAGGGATACGCAGCTCTACTTTGGCAACGATGCTTGCTGACTTAGATGAATCGATTTCATTCGTCAATTGTATACCATCCAATCAAGGAGGGATAAATTAATTTTAAGCTTGGCACCTTGAAATTGAAACGTTGTTTCGCGTGCATTCATTGTAGTTTTCATAATGAAAAAAAAAAGTTGTCTTCATTTCATTATGTTCTTAATTTCACAAAATTTTCACTGTGACTTCTCATGAATACAGAATCGTGACTTATATTACTATTATTTTTGATGGATTAAAGCGTTCTTCGAAAAGTGGCTTGCGTTGTAATTAAGGTTTCTGAATTTTCTTTCGTTTTGAATAATTGATTACATGCGTTTATTTTATTTTGAGAAGAGTGGATTTTTTTGTCCTTTTTTTTTTCCTTTTCTTTTTGAATGGAATATCTCGAATTTTTTGTGAAAGCGTTTGTGTGGATGAAAGTGGAAAACTTTGTCTATAAATTGTTGTAATTTTTTTTTTTAAAAAAAATTGCTTTTTAATTTTTAGAAGAAATGCAATTAAAACCAGGGAAGTAGAAGACAAGAAAAATGCACTTGAACGTTTTGCCGGTGTAAACCTCGCCAAGTTGGCGTTACTGGCGACAACACACGATACACAAATAAAAAATATTAATAAATAACAGTTCTCATTGATTTTTCAAATGAAAAATACGTTTTTTTTTCTGTTATGAAAAAGACGTTACTGATAAGAAAAGACCACGACTTGTTTTGAAATTTGTTGGTAAAAGATTACCAGCGGGAATATTACGTTTGGCGTCGGTTCTATCATTTTTGGCGACTTTATCACTTGCGCCTACGAAAATGGAGAAATATCAAAAAAAAAAAAAAGAAAGAATATAAAATTTTATAATTGTTTATTGTGTATATGTGCATGTGTATCAATAAAAAAAAATAAGACTTCTACAATTATCCTTAAAACATATCACATTGAAAATTCAAAATCAGTAAGAAATAAATTCAAATACCGAGTAATTCATTAGGCTGGAAAACCACAATGTGGAGTGGAAGACACAGGAGTGCTGCACAATTTTAAAATGATTGCATTTCAGAAAAAGTATAAATTCTTCCATAAAAATCAATAAATATGTTAAATAAATTATTGATAGTTTTATTCAATTTATTTATTTTGCTTATTTTATATCTATAGCTGCAAGCTCATTGAACGTTAGAATTTCATGGATTTCACACTTATCTATATTTTCTTTTCATTTTTTTTAATCAGGATTGAGATAGCTTGTTGTGAAATTCTCATGACAGCCTGCTTGCAACTATATTTATTCTTGTTGATGTAAATACAAAGATTTCTGTCTATTTAGTTTTCTGAATGTCTTCGCTTGCCTCAAAAAAACTCATTGCGGGCCACATATGACCCGCTGTCCGCTATTTGCCTTAACTCTTCCATAAAATTTGTTAGGAAACACATTAAATTAATGAATTAAATAAACTGAATGTCTTTTTTTTTTTAAAAAAAATCCATCCTATTTGGATTAGTCGATAAAAGAATTGTATATAACTTTGATCAATATGAAAAGTGATAAGATTTTGTGTTCCTTTTCGTTTTGAATAATTTTCCTTTTTTAGCACGTGCTTTTATTCATTCCAAAAGTAAATTCGACGAAAGAAAAATGTTGCTTTAAATTTTTATGATTGAAAGGTCATTTTCTATCCAATGAAGTGCTTATATTTATGTAACAAACGCTTTAACATAGTGGAAATTTTAATTTCTCAAATCTGATTCAATCGATCATTTGGGTGACACGCCCGACGAAAGCACGTATGGATTTTTTTTTGTTGATGTTATCCTTCAAATAAACTTCTGTTATGAAGCTTTTTTTTCTCTTCATGACTTAATGCGAGTTAGCTATCATATTATCGAATTGTAAAAATACACAAATCATAAATAATTAAGTAAAATAACTGGTTTTATAAATACAATTCATTTGGTGCTGATCTGTCATTCACATGTGATTTATCATACTTGTCTCATCACGTATTCATTTACATTTCCTGGAAAGTTTAATCTTATGTATTTTTTTATTTACAAGGTAAGATTTTTTACTTTTCGATATTTTTTCGATTATTTTTTATATTAACAAGGATATTTAAGGTATCCGACTACGTTCGGAACCGTGATATTAAAAAAGCGCTTAAATGGATCATTTTCATGATATTTAATGTCACTTAATTTAGAATACATGTATAAAATTGTTTTAAGGACATTTTGACAAAAAAAAGTTATTTTAGTACAATATTATGGCAAAAAATTAACTTAGAATAACCTTTTTCAAACTGTTCTCCTTTTATAAAAAATGCTTCTAAAATAATAATATTTTGCTTATATAAAGACTTCTCTCCAGACAGTCTGAACTATTTTTTTTTTTGAAAAATTCACATTTTTAGAGTTACAACCAATTGAAATAATTATCGGAGTTATGTTCTTAAAACTTCTCCACTCTGTTGTCGTAAAACATTGATAAATCCACTTCTAAGACTTTCTTTCAAAAATTCTAGTTGAGCTTCTGTACAGCGGTCTGAGCTATATATACAGGCAAAATATTATTATAATAGAAGCATTTTTCACAAAAGGAGAATATTTTGAAAATGGGTCATTCTATGTTCGTTTTTTGTCAAAATATCATATTTAAATAAATTTTTTTTGTCAAAATGTCATTAAAACAATTTTATGCATGTTTTCTAATCTGAGTGACACTAAATATCATGAAAATTATCCATTTATGCGCTTTTTGAAAATCACGGTTCCGAACGTAGTCAGATACCTAAAAAAAACTCTACTAAAACTCTCTAGCTAACTTTTATTCTTTGAGAATGACCATATTAAGTTTGCTGACTATTATTATTATATTTGGGGTCTGATTGAAATGAAAGTTACCTATTTTTGATATTTATCTTATGCGATGTGGTTGAGAATTCGGTCGATTATTTGTAAATGGTTAAGTTATCTAAGTGAGCTGTTTTCAAGACACTTTATTATTGAAGTCTAAGCCACTGCTGTTATGTATCAGTATTTGTTATAACTGCCCATTCATTGGTTGGTTTCTATTAACGCTTCACTCTTTTCTATGAGAAAAATAGTTTTCTGTGTTAGAATTTCGATTTCGATCGTATTAGGCTCAGTTGTCAGAAGCGTAACGCACATCCCTGCATTGTGGGGCCCCCAGGACCCTAGGGGGCCCAAAGTTTGATTGACCACCCTTTGCATACTTGGTGTCATACTTTTGCAGGGGGGAGGACTTAACATTCTCCGTTATGCCTCTGGCAGTTTTAATGGTACTTCTATTCAATATGATTTAAAAACATTAAACTCGCCAGTTTGGCGATAAATAATCGTGGGTTCTCATAATAGTATCATACAATTTACTTTTCAGCTCACTCTTTTATTTTAGTTTTTCAGAAATATATTTTTTTCCCTTTCAGATACCTTCATTTTTTCAAACAAATATTTTATATTTTTTTAATTATTTTTCCAGTCTTCCAGCTTGACGTTGTTTACTTGTAAAAGTAATTAAACATCACGAAAAACATCATCCTATACCAGCCTGCCATTTGGATAAGTTCCCACTCTCTCTTCTTAATTCTTAAACTGGAACTTAGAGGTGACGAATAAGAATGAGAAAAAAAAAACTATCCCATCTTGAACTGAGCTTGGTATCAAATAACATTACTTAACGGACACTCTGAAGTAAATATTTACGAATCGTCTCATTTATGTTTGTTAAAATTCGAGTATCTCCCACGCACCTTTCTGAAACATTTTGTATGAAACATACCCGAGAGAGACATAGCGTGAATTTTCTCTCTTGCTGAAGTAGTGCACTTAATGGAGTAATTAAAACTCTTACATTTGATTCGCTGGTGTTTCGAGAAGATGAATTAAATGGGTTATTTTTCGAATAAATGTATTTCATTGATTAAGGATTTCATTTGAGCTCATGAATCTTTAACGCAGCTAATGCGAGTTAAGTGATAGCGCGTGTAAAAGCATCATAAGTTATGTTTTTAGTGGTGTAATTGGTAAATGGGATTCAGATAATATTGTTAAACGATAAGGTTTGAGGTTAAGTTTCTGTTTACATTTTGCGATATATTCTGCTCCATTTTAAAATGGGATTTGAAAGAGGACATACACAATTTGTTAAAGCATATTTGTTTCATTTATCAATCCGTAAAAATTTCCTGGGGGAATTCTAATTCTTTGATATCTCTGTCACAATTTTTTAAAAAGATAACATTTATTCCATGGACTGAAGCGTAAAAAATCTTGGTTTCTCTAATCCAGCGGTTCTTAAACTTTGGTCCGCGGGCTCCCTGCCCCTTTCTAGGGGGTCCACAAAGGCTTAATTTAATATTAAATTTCCCCTCTTTTACAGAATCTGAAAAGATGTTTTAAATCTTTTGGGTCCGCGATGTCAAGTTGATACATGAAGGGGAGGGGGCAATCGAAAGTTAAAGAACAGCTGATCTTAACCACATTCTCTTTCATGTTAGTTTTTTGCTCTCTGAATGACTTCAGAATTGCTCAGGGTACAGTTGAAATGTTGAAAATCTGAATTGTTCTAAATTCTAAAAATTTACTTGTCAATATGTACAATTGGGAGGCACGGTGGCCTAGCGGTAGCGTATCGCGCTTCCACACCTCAGGTCCGGGGTTCTATCCTCGGGCTGGGCAAAGTCAACTCAACCTTTCATCCCTTCAGTTGGTTGATAAATGAGCACCAAGCTTGTTTTGGGACTAAACATCGGGGGTTTCGCTTCGGACTGACCACCTGATCGGAAATTCTGCTCGTGCACCTCAGCGCCCAAAGGTCAGGTATATTGAGATGGGCACAGTAGGCCTTGGCCCTCTTGGGCTGTTCCACCGCTGAGTTTAGTTAATGTATAATTGTGCTCAACTACATATATATATATATATATATATATATATGTTCCACATACAGTAGCGCACACAGGAATTTTTCAAGGGGGGTCCGGGGTCGAAAGTTCACCATTCTTGTATCATGCTCCTTTTGATTTTGTCGATTTTCGGGAACAAAACACAGTAAAAAACTAATTATTGAATAAATAATTAGCATTAATTAATAAAATTAATCATTAATAACAAGTAATTAATTAAATTTTACGTATTATATACTTAGAATTATGATCAATCGGAAAAAAATCAAGGGCTTTGGGGGGTCCGTACCCCAGGACCCCCCCTTGTGTGCGCCACTGGTTCCATGAAATTTACGATCGAAGCTCTATAAGAAACCTTTTGTTCGCCTACTAATATATTTGATTGATAGAAATCCCTGTACCGATTGCTATAAATTCATCAGTAAAATGGAGTTTTTTTTGTGTCTGTAATTACCTAGTTATTAAAGTTATTACTACATTAAACAAGCAGCACTTTAGTGCGTAATTTTTACTGAAATGTGGCTAGTATTTATCCGAAACGCATTTTAAAAATTTATATGATTTCTTCTTTATATGTTAGGACATTACTTCTCGTGGACGTTAATCGGCATTCTTTTAAATTTATTTATTTTAATAGTAAGAAGTAACAATATGTCTCGTTATATTTCAGGTCTTCTCAATTGTAAACCTTAAAATTGATTAAAAATATTTGTGAATGATTTTCTCGTCTTTGATATTTTGTTTCTATCTATTTTAAATGTCTACAAAAAAACTTAACTGTTAACATGATAGTTTTCTGTTTTGTTAAAAGAATGGATAAAGTTTTCACTGCATCCACGATAAATATGTTTCGTATCCATGTCATAACAGCATTCTACGGTCCTTACGTATTATGCCGCCGATCGATTAATTTCCTCAAATTAAAACACGTCGCCATATGCCACCATATACAACCAATAGTGGAAACCATTTCCTCACATATTTCGACTCAATAATAATGACGTCAGTGATTGGTGACTTTTTGAATTCGCGATGTCTTTTTGCATAGCGAAATTGGTCGACGGTATTTTCCGTTTTGTACCCATTCTCTTATTTTATGTCGTTGAAAGAGTTAAGAACAAAAAATTAATTTTTTTTAACGAATGGTTAAATCCTAGTTTAGTTAACATCTTTGGCACAAGAAAGTGCGCCAAGAACTTCTTTCTCTGTATTGGACGTTTGCAATATGATAATAATTCGCCAAGTTGGCAATAAATAAACATGTGGGCTCAAATAAGATCCAACCGCACATATTTTTGCGAGGAAAAAACATAATTTTTCAATTTGTTTCATCCGCTATGTTTTCCTTTAATTACCACCATGTTTCCTTTTCTTATTTAGTATTAAACAAACGATACGTAGTTGCAATTATCCGCGAAGAAAATTTGTGTGAAAAGAAAGAGGAAAAAAATGTGTCAACTTGACGAAAATTATTACTTTTACACTGTCAGATTTTATCATATAAAACCCCACGTTGAGAATGTTAAAACGGATCATAAATACCAAGAAGCTGTTACATTTCATGCGATGGGACCACTAAATATCCGTTCATTTCATTTCTTCCCAAGTCACATGACCTCTCTTCCAATTAATCTATCCGTTCACGAAATGGATGGTAACGTGAAGATGCAGATGGAATGACTACTGGTTTCGACCATTTCCAGATTTCCGTTCTCAGCGCGTAATTTAAAAGGCATTTGCGTGCTGCCCGTAACTCTAGATGCCAGATTAGATCTGACATTTATTAGGCCATACCGTGCAATGTACCCTTCTCGGTATTCATAGTTTAAAATACGCGTGGAATTCTAACTCGAGCATTCTAATGCATCAACTCGAATTTAGAACGCCATGATTTAGTAGGATGAGCATTTTAGAATACATCTCCTCTCAGTGCCATTACACGAATATGGTGCAGCACTTACGCCAAATTGCGAGCGAACGTACATATGATTTCGAATATTCCAAGAACCTCCCTCCACACACACCATCCAAGCCCCCCCTCCTCGTCCTTTCTTTTGGAAAAGTGTAATGGTACCTGTTGGAATTGCTTACCAGTCCATATTTGCATTTGCTACAGGAAGATTTTTTGTATATGTATTTAATCATTTAATACAAACATGCTGCGTGTTTTTTTTCTATGGTAAATATGTATGAGATGTTGCTGGAGATTTATCCAGAAAATTTAATTAAGTGTTGTAGTTTGTAAGTGAATTTAGATACGAGAAAAGTAGTGTACTTATACTCAATAAAAAAAATTTCTTAGTGCCACTTAAGTAAAGTGCTGTACGCGAATTAAAATTCATTTTTATGTTACAATTTTTTGCTCCGTGAAATTTCTTTCTTAAAAGTATTTTTAAAGCCTTCTATGAAATTTTATTTTTGCAGATGTTCCTTTTTATATAAAAACTCTTCCATTAACTTGGATAATAATTTGAAGAAACGAATGAATTGTTTAGAAATATGCGTTTGTATGAACTCATGTAAATTATTTATTTACAAAAAGTGTATTTTGATGCATTGCTTTACATAGGCAATGTTCGTGTAGAGGAAATACTCTCGTATGAAATTTTTAGGAAACTGATTATAATCATTATAATACAGTTTTTTTTTTGCCGAGCGTTTATAATTTTGTAGCATTGGTTTGTACATAGGTTTTAATACCTATTTTAAGTGTATTATGTGGATAAAAATTCTAATACGTTGCCTTCGTTACAATCGAAATAATGTAAATTGCAACTGAAGAAGTATAAAGTATTGTATGTGAGTAAATTTCTGCGAATTTCATTTGTTATTCTTATATATATATATATATGCCAATAGCATTGGTTAATTTTCAGATTTGATACTATTTATTTAAATATATGAAAAGTCAATTTTTTTTGTCATCTCAAAAAAATTAAGTTTTCAAAATTGCGGTAATTTTTGTTTTGTTTCGATAATGTTTGTCGGAATAAAAATATTCCCATGTGCTTAACGAAGAAAAAAAATGTTATTATATCGTATTATTGTAAAATAGTATCCCCCAGTTTTTATGGTAACAAAAATTGGCCTAAGGAAATTTGTTTTAAATTATACTTATTAGGTATGCGCTCTCATCTGCTCTTCTTGGGAATATCGTTCAGCTAGTATATGTTACATTAAAATCACAATATGTTATTTTGATTCAGTGACAAACACAGGGATATGGTTTGGAAGCTTGAATCCCTCCTAAACATGAAGTAATTTTTCAGTTTTGAAATAGAAATTATGCATTGGTGTTTCTTTCTACGTATTTTTTAAAATGTAAACCCCTTTCATATTACGCTTCAGTTTTGATTTTGTCTTAGAAAATATTTAATTCTGAACTGATGTTTTAAAAGTAATTCGCGTACGTGGAAACTTGATTTTTGTTTTATTCAAGGTTTATTTAATTTAAAATTTCATTGTATCATTCTTGATTAGGGAGACAGAAAACGCTTAACTCAACGGAAAATAAAGAATCTTGACATACAAGCAATCCAAGTACAAACTATATTCTAAACAGTCGTAAAGAATGTTAACAACATCATCTCTAGGCATTCAAACATTGTATCCCATTGGGATTTATAATACACTGGGCTGCAACACACATTCGTAATTCTGCGCAAGATTTTAAAATTCTATCTTTACACAAGTAACTGAATCAAAGAATCGATAATCTTGTTCAGAAGAATTAAGCTGCAGAAACTAATCTTCCGGCGAAGCATTACAAAGAAAACCTATTATGCATAAGTAATAACTCAAATTCCCCGTCTAACTTAGTAATTACGCAGACAGTTGCGAGTTTAAAAGATATTCGTGTTTGCGTAAAACCTTCCTGCTGCAGTGTTTAACTTCCGTAGCAGCTTTAAAACGGTTTCTTTTGATCAGTGAAATTCACTAGTTGGGTTGATGTCATTCCGGAATTGGGGGTAAAGAACTGGATAAAAGTGTGCTGGTTCGGAAAAATTTAATGTATCTGAATGGAGAACTATTTTTACCAGCTCATTGTTTAAAAATTTTTGATTGGTTATAGGTATTATAATTTTTCAGGGTTAAAATTATTAGAATAATTTTTCAATATTAATAGAAATGATTTTTTGTTATTAATCGTAAATTTATAACGGTATGTTACGCTTATCGAAATTCTATTTTTCTTCTGTTTTCAAGTCGCTCATCTATTTGAATGCAGTAAAGTGCATGATAAAGAGCAAAAAAGAATGACTTATCTAGAATTAAATTCCCCTCCCCCCTAATATCTGAAAATTAAACCTCTTAGCGCACACATTTTTTGAAGAAAAATGTTGGTGAATATATAAAAAAGGAAATATAATAAAAATAAGAATAAATATAAAATATCTTAATCGAAGACTTTATCTAAATTTTGAAATCACGACGATGAATCGCTGTCAGTCTCACGAATTTTTTAAAAATTTATTTTTCAAAAAATTGTACAGTGGATTGCAATAAGAGTGTTTAAAATAATGATAACTGTGTGACGATTAAATTATAGTTTTGTTCACGATGCTTTTGAAAAGAAAAATCTTAAGTGTAAGTAAATGTCTAATTAAGAAACAAGAGAGAGAGAGTACTATAAAAAAATTTTTTTAAGTCAATTCCTATTTAGATCAACAAAGAAAAATTTTATTTTAGCTATTTTTTATTAAATAGTCACAATTAATATAAATATGTATATACATATGACAAAATATCAGCATCAAGTGGTAACTAATTTTTATTAGTTATCATTAAAGTATCGTATTGTCATCCAAAACAATCGTGTATATAAAATTTCAGTTCAACTGAATGCTTTAAAACGTGAGAAAAAAACTTTTCAAGTTTTGACACAAGTCGCCAAAAGGGTCGCTAAGTCGCCAAAAATGATGCCAATGTCGTTGTATTTGTAATTCTTTAAATAATTAATTTTAGTCAATTAATTTTATTAACTATAATTAAATTATTGTATTGTCATCCAAAATAATGATGTATATAAAATTTCAGCTCAATCGAGCGCTTTAAAATGTATTTTATTAACGATTGAAAATTCCACCAAGATAAATAAATAAATATATAGAGAGTGTGAGTTATATAATAGTAGGAATTGAAAAAAGAGAGTTATTCTCGGGAATCTTAATCAAAACTAAGCATTCTTGTAAAATTAGAATTAAGTTATAAGCATTCATTGGTCTGAGTAATAAACATTTAAAAATATTTTTTTAAAATCGTCTTAAACATTTCCGGAAAAAAAATTCTTACTAAATCTCCAATTATCTAATCTTCCATAATGTTTTTTTTAAAAAAATTTCAAAAAAATAAATTAATTAATTAAGAAAAGAATAGAATTTTTAGTATTTAGTTTTAATCAAACGCACACGTTTTAAAAAAAGAGTTGCATTTTTCTTGTGACTTCGAAATGTATCAAATAAAAAAAAATAGAACATAAAATGTCATTTTTATTGCATTTTTTATTGATTACATCTTTGAATAATTTTTTTCAAAAAATACTATCTATTTTTTAAATGTATTTTCTAATGGAAAATAGATTTATACAATTTATTTTTATTGTATTATTTCTAATGTATAATAAAAATTCTGCCCGTTTTAAAATAAAAGAAATTCCTTTTTATGTGTACCTTGCTTGCTATCATTCAAAAAAATTGTTATGGATGAATTTCCTACATTAAAATACTTTTTTGAAGATAAAAACTTAATAAAAAAAGGTAAGAATTCCTTAAAAAATAAATTTGATATTTTTCGAAATTTTTTTTTTTTTAATTTCATTAAGTTTATGTGTAAAAAGCATAAATGTAGCTACGGAATTTTGAATGTTCAATGTTTTTGTGGTAGTCCATGTTTCATTTACGTTCTTTTTATATTAATCAGAAAAATGAAGAAGAGTAAAGAAAAGTTTTAAAAAAATCTCTTAGTGAATGAAAAAATATGAAATAACCATATATCGATTTTCTTTTTCCATTTAAAGATTATTGAAGTAAACAAAGCTGATATGCCTTTTTAAAAATAAAAAAAAGGCTCCTTTCATTTACTAAGTGACAGAAAAAAATCGTTAGATCTTTTCATATTCTAAGAAAATATTATTAAAAATGCTTGTTGCAAGTCTTTTTCATAAAATTTGAAAGTCTAATACTTCTTTTAAAATTTTTGGTGATGGACCTTTGAAATGTATAAGCCTCAGTAAACAAGAACTGATGAATAAAGCTTATTACCAAAGTTGTGGCATACTTTTTTACGCATTCTTTCAAAAGTAAATTTTAAAAAGATTTCGCTTTTTTTCGAAGTACCACACTCTAGAAATGAAAATTCCTTAAAATTTTGTTTTCGTGGTGTATTTTTTTATGTGTGTCAATTGAAAAGAAGTATGAATATCTTCATAGAATTGTTGAGTGTGTGTGTGTATATATATATATATATATATATATATATATATATGAATGAATGAAAATTTTTAAATAATATAATAAAATGTAAGAATAATATAACAATGTATAAGAATAAATAATAATAAGAAAATATAAAAATCACAAACATCATTCATTATTTAAAAGGAAGAAAAGTAATACAATTAATCAAAGAGTGAAAAAGGAACTCAGATTGTCAAAAAGTAATTTCCATCTTAGGACCGAAAAAGTGGGGTTAAACTAGTTTGATGGTACCAACCTTCCTTTTTGCGAATCGGTACGTCAAAAATTCCAGATTAAAGACAATTATACATGTCTTGCTTGCTTGCTTCTGATTATTTATATTAGAAACTATATAATTTGATAATTAGAATTTAGGTAAAAATACTGTTTTCTTTTTACTCTTTTTGCTCTTAAGTATAAAATGATAATTATTAAAAAAATTTCTGAAGTAGGAGGTACGTGGGAAAAATTCATTCTCTATTAAATACTTTCTTTCTAGCTCATTTTTACTATTTTTAATTATTACAATAATTGATTGCCTTTTTCCTTGTCTATATTCTACTTCTCTTAGAAATAAAATTTCATAAAACATTTATAATACTGCGTTTTTTGACACTTTTTTCAATTCCTGCTATTAGCTCACAAACTCTATGTATTTATTTATTTATTTATCTTGGTGGAATTTTCAATCGTTAATAAAATACATTTTAAACCGCTCAATTGAGCTGAAATTTTATATACAGGATTATTTTGGATGACAATACAATTATATAGTAATAATTAATTTAATTAATTGATTAAAACTAATTATGTAAAGAATTACAAATACAACCACGTTGGCATCATTTTTGGCGACTTGTGTCAAAACTTGAAAAGGTTTTCTCACGTGTTAAAGTATTCAGTTGAACTGAAATTTATATACACGATTGTTTGGAGGACAATACGATACTTTAATGATAATTAATAAAAATTAATTACCACTCAATGTTGTGATTCTGTCCTATGTATATACATATTTATATTAATTGTAACTATTTAATAAAAAGTAGCTAAAATAAAAATTTTTTTTATATATTACTCGTTTTATTGTAAAACTCTGACGTATATGAATGCGAGATTATTTTTATGGATATTTTTGTTGTGAAAAAAATATAATATATAGGTATTTTTTTTTAATTTAAAATGATATAGTTTGAAAATCAGTTCTTGAGAATCGCGATATAAATTGTGAATTATATTTTAAAGTTTTAAAGAAAAAGAAGCTTATGAAATAATCTGCGTAGTCAAAAAAGCCGAAAACTAAGCCTAATGGTGTTATGAAAAATTAAAAGCAAGAAAAGAAGAAGGGAAAAAATAGGAAATCCTCATCAAGAAAAGAGAGAGAGAAAACGACGAAAAAACCAAAAGTAACTTCCACCGGACGTTTTCATAAAGCGTTGAATGACATCTCTTTGTCTTGGGAATACAAGGTAAAAAACAAAGAGCCGATTGTTGTCCCTCTTGATGAGGAACTCCCCACAAAAACCGAGATTCATAATTGCTTGATGCTAATAAAAACCCATTATGATCATAATAATGCGACTATAACCTCTTATTTTAGAACACGGTTTATTACTCTCGTTCAACGATGAGGTTGTAAAAAGGTAAGGTCCTCCCGACCAGTTGTTCTTGTTATGTACCATCGGAGGCTTATGAATATGCAACATTTTTATTAACCAACCCCGAAGGCGGTGAAAAAATGAATTGCAGTAACTTATGCATTTACTAATTGCTAGGAATGAAGAAAGTTAGTGCTGGAAGAATCGGAAAAAAAAAAGTATGGAGTCACGTCGTGGAATATTTTAATGAACCATTCCTTTTTTTATATCTCCTCTCTCTTTTTAGTTTGTTCTTTCTGTTTCTCCCATACTATCACACTCGAGTAGGGCTTTAAAAAAATTTTTTTTCCCCTTCTTAACCTTCTTCCCACTGTGCAGTTGTGAAGGGAAGCGAAATAACCCAGAAGCACAAAAAATAGATCTGTTCTATTATGATGCTAATTTGATTTATTGTTCATTGTGCGTTCACGGAGAGAATCGTGAATATCCTGAGAGTTTTATTGCGGATTTCTCTCAGCGAAGACGTGGGATTTCCTGCGATGCTCCGAATGAGGCGTTTATTTCACAAATGGTTTAATTCAAGATGATTGGTGCTTTTTTTTTCTTCTGTTGCTTGAGCAGTGCCTTCCTAAATCTTATCGGGCAGTTGTGAATGTTAAATGAAATTCGCTAAATAATTGTAATTTTGTTTCCGTTATAAATGAATTGGAAAGTTATTTAGTTCATAGGCCTCAACCAAGAGACTCTTTTACTATTGCTGATTGCCATTACGGAAATCGCTCTATACATTGCTATCAAATATAAATTAGAAGTATTTTTTAGAAAGAAGGGGCAAAAGAAAGACAGATGATTGAATGTCATAAAAATTGATGCAGTTGTGCATAAAAAATAAGTTCTTATTGTTCTTGGTGGAATAATCAAATAATCTGTTTAGCAAAGGCGTAGCTAACACTGTATCTGCCGTATCAATGATATGGGGCCCTCAAGCTACAGGGGACCCAACATTTGAAACTACAGTCCCACTAACCGAGCTTTTTATATCTGAAAAAAGGCCCCAAAGGAATTTTGATTCAGGGCCCACTCAGAACTAGCTATGCCAGTGCTGTTTAGAATATCTAATATTAAAGAATATTTTAATTAATGAAATGACAGTAATCCCCCTAAAATATCAGATAATATAATCATTATTCAAATAAAAATATCGAATTGATGGTCTTTTTTGACATTACATTGGTCTTACGTGATGGAACTTGAAATAAATAAACCAAATACATGTTGAAATGTGAACATATTTTGCCCCTAATTTATAAAAATTAGGAGTACAACATGTTTATTGTAGATTAACAATAATAATGAATTTATGGGTATTCCTTGAGATGGGAAGTTCTGATTTTTCAATATTCCGGATAAAGAGGAAACATTTAATATTTTATCTTTGCTACTAACGTATTTCACATAATAGGTTTACATGAAAAATGAATGAGTATTTAGTTACGTCGCACTATTACCGACGGACCTCTTAATTTTGAACCATGGTCAAGTGACGAGGACGACTCTTGTTAGCACCCCTTCTCCAAGCTACCACATCAAAGGGAAGAAAGACTTTGAGCCACAAGAGCTTTAACGTGCATCAGCGGTGGGTTTTCAGTGGCACTAGGGCTCGAACTCATGAAACGCAGGCCACGAACTCGTTTCCATACGTACTAGGCGACCGTGGCTGCTAGTAAAATAAAAATGATTCCTTTTGGTTTAAGATAGAGCCAGCTGGTTGGCGTGGTTGGTTTGTCGCTGGCCTTCTGCACCCAAGGTTGCGGTTCGACCCTGTCCCAAATCGGTGGATTTTCATGTAGAAAATCGACAACGGCCATGTTGTATGATTATACGGCATATAGAAGATCCCTCGAGTGTCTGTTTGGCTTGGGTGCTCTCGGCAAAACTAATTCTCCGTTCAGGTTCGCATTGTTCGAGCTCAGGTGGAGGAAACTGGGCATCAAAATTACCTGCGGCGATTGATATCCGCTTATATGGTGCCACACAGTGTCGCACACAGGGGGAGGGTCCTGGGGGTCCGGACCCCCCCCCAAAAGCCCTTGATTTTTTTCCGATTGATTATAATTTTAAGTATACAGTACGAAAAATTTAATTAAATATTTGTTATTAATGATTAATTTTATTAAATAATGCTAATTATTTATTCAATAATTAGTTTTTTACAGTGTTTTGTTCCAGAAAATTGACAAATTCAAAAGGAGCATGATACAAGAATGGTGAAATTTCGACCCCCCCCTTGAAAAATTCTTGTGTGCGCTACTGGTGCCACACTAAAAAGAGATACTAGCTCCCGGGGAATGTACTAGGTCTCTGCAATGGTATAACACCAATCCTCAGCCCCATTAAAAAAGAAAAAAGGTTTACGATAGTAGAATTCTCTCTTTGTTAGTGTCAATGCTTTTAAAATGTAAAAATAAGATAATCATTTTTTAAAAAATATTTCAAGTGATTTTTATGCATAAACTTAATTCCAGTTAAGCATTATTTCGACAGGTTATATTTTGTTATACGAGTATCTATTTTTTTGATCGAGTAGTTTGTTCGTATCTATTGTGCATCTTTAAAATAATCGGATGATATTAATAATACTGAAAAATAATGAACATGTGTTAATATCTATACTAGATTTTTCAAGTATTTTTACAACCGCATCGTTCAGAATATTGTTAAAAATATTAGATATTGTAAAAGTCCCCTTTTTAAATGTTAATGAATTATATGACTGAAGATCATTTTTCAGCGATAAGAAAATAGTAATTTTAAACATTTTATATGTTTTTATCTCCAAAGACAGACGTTTATGGGTTGAGATAAAACACTATTAATAGCGATGATACTTGCAGTCTTTTTGAATTGCTTAGAAAGCTAATTAGCATATCTTGTCTTATTGTTTCGCATTCTTTGTTGCGAGTTAGATAAGATAAATGATTTTTCTAGAAATAGCTTCTTTTTTTATTAAGAAAGTGAAAGCTTTTCTCAAAGAAGCCGTCACAAAGATTAATTTTTGCAACTGTTGTTGGTACCGTAATTTTATCTTGATTTTAAAGTGGGACGTGCTTTTTTTTTCTTTGCTCGTTTTCAGCGCTTTTAAAAATTTCCTTTTAACATTTCCTGGTATAAATATTTTGTAAATGTTTAAGCTGTGTAGTAAGTTGGAGTTATGTAAGTGAAATTCTTTGTACAAACAAATTTTAGGATAGTTTTTTGAGATTGCAAAACTGTTCTTTTAAAATGTAATTCGATTTTCAAAGTAATTTATATTGAAAGAAATTAAGCGAAAAACTTTTTTTCCCGTATGGAAACCAATCGTTTAATTTGAAAGTATTTGCCACAAAATATTGGTGTTATGATTCTTAAATTATTTTTTTTATGTGCATAACTTTTTAAAAGTATTCTATGGGAATTCTTCGATGTTCTAAATAAAAACGGCGTTGGTGGGTATCAGTTATGTCCCGGAGACAAATTAAACTTATTTTCAATCTCTAATAAATTAGCCTCCCACCCTCCCTTTTTTTCTTTTAAAAAGTTTCCTACTCGAAAAAATTATAAAAATTGAAAAGCTTGTTTTATTATATGCAAGTTAAGTTACCTTTTTTAATAATGAACTTCGTACTTTTATCCATTACTTTTTATAGAATTTCGCTCAGTATTATGAACAGAAAGGTGAAAGGTTAGCTAGCCGCAAAACTGGTTAAACCCTCACTTTTATGTAAGTTTTTAAAAGCTGTTCTCTAAGTTAGCATTGTTTATACTGCAATATATCTATATTTTTAAATTTCCAATGTCTGTTTCAAGCTTTTATCTTCAGTGTTCCATCATTCAGTCTCTCTAGTCGAGAATATCAAAATTATATATACATGTCTTGTTAAGAGGCATTAATTTTACCACCTTGTCTTTTCACACACGCAAAATATTCAGCCTTCATTATCTGAGACTGCTTATTATTTAAAACTTAGAATTAGCTGATAATAACACAATGCTAACAGAAGAATGTGTTTTCTTTCTTTCCGTTTATTTAATTTTATTACCATATTCTAGTAACCATATGATTAATGAATATTTCTCTGAGTCTCTTAGAGATTTATAAGCGATATAATTTATGAAAAGAGAAATAGTTATTAAGTTAATTGAACTCAAAATAATTATTTCTCATATTACGTTAAAACTAAAATTACAAACGCGTTTAATTACCTTACAAGATACTGCTAAAATTACTCTTTATCATAGTATTTGACAATAATATTTAATGGGGTATAATACATATCTGGAATTGAATTTAAATCACATTTATTTTCTGGATTAAATTTTTCTAATTAAACGTTCGTCTCCCTATTATGGAAATATAAAGGGAAGATTAGAAAATTTTATCCATACTCTGCCTTTTACTGTTTGGTTTGTGTATCATCTCGATTCTTTATTTCTAGAGGAAATAATTGAAATACGATAGTTCATTTTTGATTTAACCATTAAGAGATGCTAATTATAAAGATTACAAATTGATAAAACTATTGATCATTTTATTGATATGCTTTTATTAATAGTAGTAGCTCTCCTTTTTTAAGATTCGCTCGATTAGTTATTACCTCTAACCAGTCAGTGATCACGTCAGTACTGCAATAAATTGGAAAAATTCAATTACGAGGTTTAAAAGCATAACTGATGGTTAACTATTTCTGGCTTTAAAAAAGTTGTACGTTAACACCCTCTGTTAATAAGAAACACCCAAGAACAAAAGTTAAATTTCTTAGGACGCCATCTGATTTGCAAATGAGGTATTGTAAAATCAGTAGAGAAAGAACATATGCACTATTGAACCGACTACAACGGTGTACAGATTTTCTATATTAATGCCGCTGTGAAGTCCACGCCTACTGTTGGGGTGAGACTTAACAGTGAGTCTCTTCTCATTTGGTTCAGAGAAAAAGAAATGTCTCATCGCTACTGCCCGGGTTCCTTCGAAATGTAATCACTTTTGTAATGAGATGGACGATACATCATGTGGGAACGTACCAACTAATAAATGTTCCTAACCGAAGGGTGGAGGATTATAGTTCGGTAATTGGTTTAAAAATTTCTCTTTAAGAACCATGCCTCATGTTAATTTTGACGCTGCAGTTTCGTTTCTTAGAAGCGCTGACTTGTTTTTGTTTTGGAGTGAAAAAAAAACAATTAATAAGAAATTTCTCATAAATTATAAATCAACATGTCTCTCTTAACAAAATGGCGAGTCATTAAGTTGCTTCCTCATTGGGAAAGGCAGCAGAAATTGGGGGATGGAATCTTGAAGATTTTATATGCCACACTTGTGTATTAAACAATTTCGGTCACCTTTAAACAATAAGAAAGAAGATTTGTATATTTTACAGAGAAATATAAATATTGTCATAAAATCGCTTGTAAAACTGTTGAAAATTCCTCATAAATTTTTTTACACATTTCTGTATTATCAAATTTTTGAAATTCCAATCAAATCAAATTCTTGAATAGTGCTTTTTCCGGTTATTAGGTTTCCCATGAATTCGCCCTTTATTCGTGATTCATGACAATACATCTTACGTGGCTTTCCTTATAATATTTCAATGAAACAAGAAAAAAATTTCTGCAAACTCTATTTCATTTAAACTACTTTTCATGTAAAAAAAATTGCTAATTAGTGCTAAGTGTTTTTGAATTTTCAGTTTCAAACATCAACGAATTAGAATAACTCAAGAAGAAATTGCCTTGTTACAAATCTATCGGAGCATTTTATAAATGAGACTTTATGGAGAATATAATAAAATATTCAGATAATACTATAATCCCATATTTAATTTGTTGTGGTATTAATGTGTTACCGTGTGAAAAAGCTCGATATTTACATTCGCCAAACCCAATTATCATTTCTCCAGTGGGCTGAATTCATGTGATGTCATAGTTACATCATAACTGTAATCACTTGTTTTCAGCCCAACAGTTCATAAATTCATGTGACGTCATAGTCACAGGAATGAAATCGCGTGTTTTTAGCCAATCGGTTCATGTATTTCGCTGTTGCCAACTTTTGCTTTTTGCAGAAATTTTCTTTTAAAAAGTAATATTTGTCAATAATAATACTGCATGTAGGTTAACAAAATGCATCTTGATTTAAAAGTATACGCATAATATAAGTATATTTTTTTAATTTTGAAAAATGTTTGGAGAAATTAAATAGTTGGAACATCTATACTCAGTTATCAAATTTGAAATTTATCTGAATTTTACAAGTACAGGCCTAATATCAGTTTTGAATTCAACTGAAAACACGTGATTGCATTTATCATGTGACTTTCATGTTTTTAAACCTTTAGAAAGACAAAATAAATAATAATAATGAATTAGGAAATATCTCTTTTGAAACTGATTCCAAAATTAGTTAGAAAAAAAAATCGACATAAAGGTGCCATTTTTTCCACGTCATTTTTTTTAAAGATATTATAGTTCATGATTTTTTTTTATGACTGTCTATGTAAATAATTTGTTTATCATACTTTTTAATCGATCATCCTGATGTCTTTACCATGTTAATTTACATTAACAAGTATATATGAGAAAAATATTACGATTCTTTATTAACCTTTCAGAATGGTCTAACCGTAACACCTACTTTAGAAAATTCTTTAAGAATAATTATGATTCAACGCTTTCGTATCCCACAAACAAGAAAGTTAGAGGTAAATAAATCCAATATAAGAGAAGTAGATTAATTTTTAAAAGGAAATTTTTTTTCATTTTCTTAGCACATTTTTTCCTGTCTATTTTTTATGGACATACGAGTTAACTACTCTTTGTATTATTACGTACTGGTAATGAAAGTTAAATGTTGAAAATAGAATATCCATCATCTTAAATTATTCACTTATCTGGACTCGGTAAGTTGCTTAAGGATGTGATTTAACTATCAGTTGCATCTCTAGCTGAGTCTTCAGGCGTCTACCTCTCTTATTAACAAGTAAAAATAAATAAATAAATAACAGAGAAAATGTTCAGTCTCGCCAACCTCGCCACAAGTACTGAAGAAGTCAGTGCTATTAAAGGGCATGGGAAGCGGTCACTCTATTTGAACAAAAACAGTTAAGGTGTGGGAGGTTTGTTTGGATAAGCAAAAAAGTGCAAATAGATATAAAAAAAGTTTTTGTGGTATCCCCCTTATATAGTGGTTTGGTATTCTCTAAACATTCCGCCATACCTGGACTGCATTTCTATTTAATGATAGGGTATTAAAGATCTAGTGTACAAAAGCAGTTGGTGCCGCAGGCGGGGAATCGCCTTGGATCTTACAAAAGCTGAGGGGTTTTCGCTCTGCTGAGCTTTCCGAAAAGTTACGGAAATGAAAGGTTTGGATGCACCTCCGTTCTCAAAAAGTCTTCTGGAGTGTTTCACTTCAATTCGAGTGGGTGATTCTCGCAAGATTTGGAAAACAGTTGTGCATCTGCTCTCAATTCCTTGGTATAGATCGAGTCTAATGTGTTTTTTTTTGTAACGGTAAGTAACTTCGAAGTAATTGTTGTTGATTTAGTTTGAGATGTCCTGAATCGCAAGCATATTCCGTAAAAGTTGTAAACTAGTTCTTAATAACATGTTCTGCCTCTATTTTTTTATCGTTGATTATTTAAATGAACAGTAAAAAAGACATTTGTTTAATCAGCTGTTGTAAAAGTAAAATTTACGCAATATCGAGGCTATGTGTAGACACGAGGCTTTTATCTAGTGTATTTTCGATAAGAAACTTGTTTTCCAAGTTTACGAATATAAAGTACTATTTATTGATAAAAGAAGAAACTAATCTGTTGTTTGAAAACTGAAAAAAAGTGTGAACTTTTTGACAGTGGCTTACACAAAGGTGGAGTTTGGGAATTCAAAACCCTCCCAAATGTTAAGAGGTTTTTAATTTTTATAAAAAAACACTTCGGTGCTTTCATTTAATGTTTTTTTAAATGTAAGTCCTTCCTGTAAATTTATGTATGCCACTGAACTGCGAATAAAAGGTACAGCAAGGGTACACCCCCGCCCCCTATTTTATTTTAATACTTGCGAAAAATTTGGTAATATTTTTTATGAGCTCGATCTGTTACCTTCCGTTAGAATTAAACTGAGATTTAAAGATTCGAAATTTTTGTGTCAATGCTCAAATTTGACTGTTAAGTTAGTTATCCTTCGCTAATTATTTTTTAACACTTATACAAAGCTGATATTTGCACTGATATTGCAAGAGGCTGTGTGGAAAAGTGACCAGTTTAGCATAAGAAAGAATGTTGTACTCTGCAATTTATACTAAAATTTTGTCTCTGTGTCAAGGTATTCAATTTGTTTACCGGATGCACCTGATCCATTATGTTTTTAAAATATTTAATCAATGCCAATGCTCTAGTATTTGAAATAGATTATTTTTTTATAGTTAGAAGATGGTTGGTTGATGTAGCTTTTTAAAGGATCTGTTTACCATTGATATCCTGTATGAAATATTCAATTCAGATTGTGCCAATGTTTAGCGATCTGTTTCTCTACTAAAGAATGTATATAAAGTATACACAAAGCATTATATTATTCGTACATAATGTATGAGAGATTTCTCCGACCATCCATTTTTCTGTCCCTTTTATTTCCGTCGAATTAAAATTTGCAAGGACCACTTTATCACTTCTGTATAATAATATACAGTCAATGTAGTGATGTTTTCTAATAAAACTCTTACACTACTGGTGTTTATAATTACGCCTAAACGCTGGGGGTGTGTTCATAGTCTCTGCATTAATGTTTACTGCGCAACTTCTAATGCTTGACACGTTTGCATGAAATAACGCATAATTATGCTCCCATGGTCTTTGCACGAGGGATTTCCATAGTACCTATACTTAAGTAAATCATTAATCACTTTGACAATGTACTTGCAATGCTTAGAGAGAGGTGCGAAAAACAAAATCAGCATAAGTGAAACAGTTTAAATTGATAGGAAATTGAGTGAATTTTATTTTCAGCTTCAACAAAAAGAGAGTTAAGTGTAGGGTTGGTTTAAAAAATGTATTACATTATATGTTCGCGATTCTGTGTTCATAAGCATGGATATTGAATATATTTTTGATTGATAATTTTCATATGAGTTATTTCTATTAGAGATTATTGTGGTAGATTTTTTTATTTGAAATTTATACCAAAGTGAAATATTATTAAGAATTTTAATATTTGTCAGCAATTTTTTTAAATTCCTTAATTTGTTAACAATTAGGTATGCGGTATCTGCAAAGATATATATCGATAAAGATATATTTCGATGATATATGCTAACAAATTTTTAGTTTGGAAACTAGATTTCTCTGTGTAGTAAAACTTCGGGTTATTTGAAATGTATTGAAAATATATGCTGAAATTGTACATACTACTGACGTGTGATGTTCAAAAACATTTAAAATTAACTTTTTTTTTTTTTTTTTTTTGTGAAAAGTATATAATATTTGATAAAAGCAAGACGAAAAAAGGAAATATCGAGAATATGTCGTCATTAAGATTTCTAATACAAATTCAGATCATATTTTATCATGCATTTATATGTAAAATATTTAAAATTAATTAATTTTAACAAACTTAATTTTATACGTTTTTACTATTCCTTTTTTAATTATTATTATTTTTCTTTTTTTTTTCAAAAAAATTATGGAATTTGACCATATTTTTAACTAGTTTAAATTATTATTGAATTCGTTTAAACCTTTTCAATCTTATAAAACAATACTTAGTGAATGTATTCATCTAAATATTAAAGAAGAAAAAATATAGAGGAAAATATATTATTCAGGTTAGATAATATTATTTCTAAAAATATGCTGAAAACATTTGGATGAAAGAAGTATTAAGTTCTAAATATTATTGAATTAAATAATTTATGTTTGCTAATTTTTACATGTAACAAAAATGAGCCTCCCAGCTTGAAGTAAACAACTTAAAAAATTTTGCTTGTAAATTAATTAGCAAATTATTTTTTGATAGAGAGAATAAACTATTCAGGTGAAAAGCTGTAAAGGTTATGATAGTAATTAAACATACCCTGATTGTTTGAATAAAAAATGGGTCGAAAAAGCAATTAATTTAGTTTTTACCTTATTTTAGCTAATTTATTTATTTTTTTTGTTGCATTACAACTCAACAAAATATTACTAAAATTGATTCAATTATTATTATACATAAAAAGGTAATAATTTATACTTCTGTTTACTGAAGTTTGCTGTCGGCACCATGTTATAAGATCTTTTTAAAAAATTTTTTGCAAGGCCTGACACACATTACAATAATTATGTCAGTGCGATTTTTTTCAATGATTGCAATCTCTTTCCGCAATTTGATAAAGCATGCAGCTTCTTAAAGCATTAAAGAAAAAAAACCCATTTTAACTGGAGCTGGTTAAGTTATATTTAAACACACGAGAGAAAACCTGAATGCTGAAAATCAGTGTGATTGAACAGATAGATGATAGATCGATCGGCCTTTCAAAAGTTTGGAATGCGCTATCTATTTAATGAAGCTTTTTGTACTCGAGAGACCCATATAAAAATCGCGTAATTCCTTTCAATCTCTAATACAATCCACAAAACAAAACTGAACTAAAAAAATTCTTCGTGCAATTATTCCATCCAAGAAAAAATCTTGAATAATTAGCGTTACGCGAATGCCAGCTTCTGAGAACAATTAAATATTTCCTTCGGTAAATTAGATTTGAATTCTTCGTAATATATTTTTTTTTCCTCCTCTTAGTGTCTTTTTCTAAAGACAGGTATTCTCTGTAGTTGTAACCCGGAATCGATCATTGAGGGGGGCAGAGGGAGGTTTGCTCAAATCGAATTGCTGGCTGCTATTCTCAACTGATGATGAGAAGGGGGAAAGGAATCCAACCAAAAACCCTGTAGAACTAGTTCACCGAACTGTAGATTCTTGTTCCTGAGTTCTTGCGTTTGGCTATTTCAAGCTGTACTGATCACAACAGATGTTGCTAATGAAACATCGTTTTTTGATTCCACAGCTGTTTTAGGTATTTTTTAGTGATTCAGTTTTTTTTTTATTACCATTCCCCCCCCCTACGTATTGCCCCCTCAGTTAACTTCGTGACTCTTTTCAAGCATTTTTATATATATATATATATATATATATATATATATATATATATATATATATATATATATATTTCTTGTTTGTGACATAAGTCCAATCCTGGAGAGAGAGCATTATTTCTATTCAGGAAGGCAGTTGTGTTCATAATGCTTGTTGTAATTCATAACATTACATTTTTAAAGCTGCTTTTGGTTAGACTTAAGATTTAACTATTTGTTTAAAAATTCCATTGTTTCCAAAGTAATTTAATTTTGATCTTGCTTAGGCACCTGAATACTACTTAAATGAGAAGTTAATTGAATGCTGTATGTGTGTACTTTGTTATATTAGAATAATATTTTGAAGATAGAAGGCATCTTAAAATTTTACTGGATTCCTATAGTTGGGACATTCTTGAAATAGTTTAAAATAAGGAATTTCAATTAATTATGAAGTTGGTTATATTCATTATATAGCGTTCTAAACATGTATTTCATATTAGGTAAAATGTTCATATGTTAATGAAAATTTTACAAACATAAACAGTTTTTCTTTGCTAGAATATATACTTATAGGAGGCAAAGTTTTGTTGTATCGTGCTTGAATCAGAAAGCCCCTTTTTACATAATTTTTTAAAATATATATATATATTTATAGCTTTAAAAAGAAGTTTTTCTTCATATACAAGGTTTCTATCTTTGTACTTCGTTTAAATATATATGCAATGCGTATATTTAGACAAAAGATCGCTTAAAAGTGCCATAATTTATTGAGGAAAGCGTTAAAAACTCTGAAGTTATCTATCGTGCTCTACTTATTCATATACATTTTATGATGTTGCATATAAACAAACTAAAATGTAAGAAAATAAATTCAGTTTGATATGTGTCATCACATTAATTTTTTATTAATATCTCGTCGATTTTTGTAATATACGGAAATAAAATAATCGATTAGATATATTCTTTTTTTAAAAATTATTTTTCTGTTAATTACCTCATTTATTTAATTTTCATTATTCTTATATTAATTAGCTATTTAGCCTATGACTTTTTACAATATAATAATTAATCAGCGGACTACATACATATGGCCTCCCTGTACCCACCCTAGACCGTACAAATCCTTTCCATTCTATTTTTTCATCGATAATTAACATATTTGAATGTATATTTTGAAATACAATTATATATATTCCAAATGACACCCAAATCATTGTCTAAATATAGGTTAGAGTAACATTAAATCTTTTCCGTGTGACCTTCCTTGAACATTTCTGAAAAAAATTATGTGTTCGGTTACTATAATGGATCTGAATTAACTTTCTTGACGTCCATTCCCAAAGAACTTTATCAACAAACTGATAGGTTTAAAGAGTGAGATCGTGTTAACGTTTGATAATTAACTTCTAAATCATGTACTTTCAAATCCAAACTATGCCATTTTCTGTATAATTAGCTTCGAATTAACATAATGGTTAAAGAAGTCTCGGTAAGAGTAATGTACTTCGACTCCTATGTTAACAGAAAGATGGATTGCTTCGTGTTTTTTCTCCTATTACCATTTCTCTCCTTGACAATGTTAATGTACTTGGGGTTGGTTTGTTAAGCATTAGCCATTTTTTATATTGTGTTGGCAGTGAATTAATTGACCGAGAAAACTTTACATTCAAAAGTGTTTCGTTATTACTCTTATTTGCATCTTACCTAAATGATGAAGTAATCAAGGTGCTGTGACATTAGTATTCGTTTTGTCTCATAATAAGGCCCTTAACTGATGACAAGAGATGAATTTTAATAAAATTTTCATTATTTGAGGTTTGTATTGTGATTTACAAGTAATTCATATAATTTTCTCCTCACATCTGATTAATTAAGATTGATCTCTTCAAAATGTTCTTTACAGAATGCTGCTTGTGATAATTTACCATTCAGGCTTTCGCATTAGCTAAAATTAAAATAAATTATTTGTTGAAATTCTAAACAATGATGAAAATCGCTATTTTTAATCTTAACAATGAGAATATAATGTCATCATTATCTACAACTTAAAATCTTTCCAACTGTCACATTAGTCCATACATCTTTAGTAATGATCTTGTCTCTTGCTTTATATTAAAGTAATGATGAATATTATCCTTTAATTGGTATTCTCTTTTCCTGTATCCTTCTTCTAACTATTCTTCATTAGTAAGTTTCTGTTCTCGAGAACTGAGAACTTGAGTCTATTAAAACTTCGAAATTCGTTTACTTTTATACCATTTCTGTCCATAATTATTGTATCTCTAATAAGATTTCCTCAGTGCCTATTTTTAGCGGATCGCTACTCAACAAAAGAAATATAATTACCAGATTTCAAGTTTGTAGGTCTAATAGTTCAAAAACAGGAATTCCCGTCCTTAACGCCCCACAAGCGCTTACCCTTAGGGCCAAAACTAGTTCTTAGCATATCTCTTCTAAACAAAAGAAACGTGTTTACCCACTTTCGAGACTGCTGGTCTTATCGTTCAAAAAGGGGAATTTTTCTTCTATAACGACCCCGTTACTCCCTCTGGGAGTCGATTTTCACAAAATTTGTTAGTGGATCTCTACTGAACAAAAATAAACATGTTTATTTAATTTCAAGTCTGTAAGTCTAATACTTCAAAAACGGGAATTTTTTTTCTACAATGACTCCACAACTCCGCTTTGGGGAGAAGTTTCGCAAAGCCCGTTCTTAGCGAATCTCTACTCAACAAAAGAATAATCCTGCAAAATTTCAAGCCCGTAGGTCATAAATTTCATGATGAATGAGTTGTTTTCTCCTTTATATCTATGTATATACACTGTTGACTCAAATAAAAATTTTAATTTTAGTGTACTTGTTTGTACTAAAAATTTATAATGTATGAATTTTTAGAAATGTACGCCGGTATTGTGTATCATAATAATACTTATGAATTTTGCATCATAATGCAGCAATATGATATAAAAATTATTAAATGCTAAATTTCTTTTAATTTTATTTCTTAGAATTAAATGTTTTATTGTATGAATTATTTGAGTAATTTTTATTTTTTATACGTGCATGCATATATATATATATATATATATATATATATATATATATATATACATACCAGTAGCGCACAAAAATTTTTTTCAAAGGGGGGGTCCAGGGTCGAAAGTTCACCATTTTTGTATTATGCTCCCCAACAATTCTTTCAATTTTGTCGATTTTAGGGAACAAAAACAATACAAAATTAACTATTGAATAAATAATTAACACTAATTAATAAAATTAATAATTAATAACATATATAAAAAAAATTGAGGGTTATGGGGGTCCGGACCCCTAGGGTGTGGGTATATATCAGTGGCGCTCACAAGGGGGTGCCCTTGTGAGCGCCACTGATATATACAAATATATAGTTTAACCCCACTTATTCGGTCCTAAGTCTGAAATTGCTTTCTGACTCGCTCGGTTCTTTTTTGTAGTTCCTTTTTTGTATTTTTCTATAAATTCGATCTTCATGTTTTGCTTTTATATTTTTTATTACGTTATTTCTTGTTATGTTCATTATCTATTACTTCTTGCTTTTGATATATTATATAAATTTCTTTCATATATATATATATATAGAGAGAGAGAGAGAGAGAGTCCTAAACATGGTGTGAGTTATATTTATACATACTCTACTAGCTATCTCCCTTCACATATTTCTTTACTTTAATGCATTTTTCTCCCATTCATATGTGCCTCCGAATACAAGAACCATTCAGAGAGACACCACGACATTTTCAATCCGGATTCACCATTCATATTCCAGGACGTCGAGCAGATTTATTCGCTGTCACCATTTTCCACATAAACCTGACGAAATCTTTCCTCCTGCTGCATTTTTTCCCCTCTGTTATTTCCCATCGTACATTAAATAAATCTGTGGCCACTGCTATGTGGATTGCTTAATCGGTATTTTTTCGCTGCTTTACCCCTCTTCGTACCCCATTGTGATGAGTGGGGCATGTCGCAGGGAAAGGGGCGCAAGGGTCGTGGATGTGGGTCTACCCTCTTATGCTTCGTGTGATACAATGCCATATGTAGGAATGGAGGGATTAAAGAAAGGACCCCGTGACCCGGAGAAGTTAGATTTTTTTTTTTTTACTTTTTAATGCTCTATTTCAAATCACGTAGAATGGTAATGTTTTTTACTTTAGTCGCCTAACCGTTTAGATCAACCGTTCGATTTCAGGCCGTATCTTCTCCTAAGCAGAGGTTATTGTGTGTACTCAGGAAATAATGTTATTTTTTACAGAAAATTATATTTAAGAATATAAAAAAAGGTCGTTATTAAAGTGTATAAGATTTTATTTAATGTCCCGCTGTTCTTTCATACGAGTATGGATACATTCGTTTAAATGGGTTACGCTTTTTCTTTGACGTGGAAAAATTTTGTTATTCTTTTAATATTGGTTATTAAATTACCCGTCTCTGTGTGCAACAAATTTTCAAACTTCAGGAGCACACTGCTTTGTTCGTAAAAGGAACAAGTTCATGTAAATAAAGTAAGTGTAATTGTTTCAAGTAGTTTCCATGAAGATAATAGTTTCTTTTCTTGCTGAAATATAAATATGCATTGGTTTATTTGTATGGCCTTGAAATGACTCTTTTAAAAGTATTTCGTAATAAGTGTAAAGGATCGTATTGTGTGAAGTGTTTAATGTTTCATTACTTTCCTATTGTTTTTTCAGTGTGAATGCATTCTGTTAAAAAGTATGATCAGTGGAATTTTTATCAGTATTTCATCAGATATTCTAATGGAATTTTACAAATAGGTTTCAATACTTTGAATAAAAAATTATGAGTAATTTTTCCGAAAACAATCTTCATTATATTTATAATTTTTTTTTTTAAAATTTCAAAAGATTCATAAATATTGCTGAATTTTTTTTATACCGTGTACTTCTGAATGTAAGCCGATCCATGTATCAGCTCTTAAGTTCCTTTTTTCTTCAAAAATTTACCCAATATTCGAAATCCGTATGTAGGCGGAATTGAAACGAAAAAGCTTCCAGTGACTTTTTTTTAAACATGTTGCCATGGAAGAGAAAATTTTGTTCTACGGGTAAAACTGTGGAATATTTTCCAATCAAATTGCTTTTAAATAAAACGCCATCAACATTTTTTATCTGATACTCCATCGGAAACAAACGTATTCTTTTTATTAATTTGTTATCTTGTCAATATCTGAGCTGGTCGTACTTTCTACGCATTTTTTTATCTGGAACATGTGCAGTTAGAGAATCTTGCATACGGTACATGATCGTCGACTTTTGTTCCATGTCCTGGAGAAAAAACTCGCTGCACGATGATCATATGCATTCAGACATCTGTATGAGAAAATGGGAATTTTATGAACAATTTAGAAACTTGAATTTCGACAACAATATTGAAGAATTTACGATTTTTAAGAGTAATATTTCCATTCTAAGTACCCCAAAAATTCAAGATTAAAAGCGCTTGTGTATGGCTAACAGAAAATGTTAATAAAAAACCCCCTACACATTTAAAAAAAGTTCAAAAAATTCTCGGCTTATGCGCGGAAATATACGGTATTTAGATAATTCATAATTTTCCATATTATCACAATAATAATACTAAAATCAATGGCGAAATTATATAATTCACTGAATTACTAAATATGATTTTCAGCAAATGTATTCTGGTGAAAGGAAACGCTATTTTCCCAGGATTTAATTGCAACGTTTGCTTCAAAATCTGTAATATTTTCATATCATTAGCATTTATCCATTTAATCTTTTCCAAATACAAAAAGCTCATGTATATTTTGATTTGAATAACAATATCGGTAAAAATTTTTTTAGAACATTCTACTTTTTTTGTCAATAATAAACTATCTGCATGCACACGTATTTATAATTCGCTCATTATTTTTATCGAATTTCGTTTATTTATCTTTATTATTATTATTATTTTGACTCCATAAAATCTTTTCCTGCGCAAATTTCATCCACTTCGTCGTTAGGGTTTTTTATAATGACGTGTCATTCTCTCTTCTCATTATTAACAACATTCTCTCTCTCTCGTCGAGCCTAATAATCGTAATTTCATTAAAGTCATTCGGATTCCGATAATGAGTTATTAGTCTCGATTTCGTTCATTCCCTTTCTTCATCATTAAGAAATAAATGGTAGGCACGACGAAATGATAGGCCTATGGGACCATTAATCGATGGATGGCAGTCGTAAATGGGTCCAGATCTGAACTAGTCAATACTTGCATTCTGTATTGAGCTGTGTTTTTGTTTATGTCACATTCTTTTATGGAGTCGTGATGTGGTTTAAGTTTGCTACTTAGGACATAAATGCTTAAAGGCGAAATTAAGCAGCATGATTCGACGAAAATTTGATGTGAATCTTCAGCATTAAATCTGTAGGAAATGTCATTATACATCCAAATTATCTCCTAGAAAAAAGTAATGATTCTATATCCATATTTTTATGAAGGTACTATGTTTTGTTTATTTATGTTGAATTTCATTGTCGTTCTGAGGTGAAGGGCAATATTATTATCGGCAGTGGCGCACACACACACAGAAATTTTTCAGGGGAGTCGAGGGTCGAGCCATTCTTGTGTCATACCCAATTACGCTGCCAAACATATTATTTTGATTTTATCGACTGTCGGGAACAAAAAACAGTAAAAATTATTAATAACAAATACTTAATTAAATTACCAAAATTAATCATTATTTTACGAACTATATACGTATGGTAGTGACTTGGTCTGTTAGTTTTAGTGTCTTTTGTGTTTAAGTTAACACCAGCGGATAATATAAAACACACACATTTATTAATCTCGAGGAGTATCTTAGTCACCACGCCAAAACGATCGTCATCGCGTGGAGGCTATTACTGGTTTATATCGATATCACACCGCCACGTACATAAGATAATAATCAATCGAAAAAAGGAAATCAAAGGTGAGGGGGAAAAGGTTTGAACCCCCCTCCCTCCTTGTGTGCACCACTGATTGTTGGGGATAGTTCTTAGAGCATGTAGCCCTGTTGTGCTCTAACCTACCTTCTTTAAGTTTAAGAGGGCTGTGATAAATTCTTTGATATCCCGTGCTAATTAAAACAGATTTAAGTGTTGAAAATTTAAATAATTGTGAGGAATTTAGTTTTTAAGAAATTTTTCATTGAAATGTAAGTTTTTTAAGAACTTAAAAAAGAAAAAAAAAAAGGAGTAAACTATTTTCAGGATAGTGGGTGGGGTAGGCCTAGCCAATCTAAATGCAGCAAAAAAAGACCGAGTGATGAAAAAATGTTGGATTTGGGTAAGACAACAAGGAACTTTACTGGGCGTCAATTGATTGATTGAATATTAACGTCGCACTGTTCAGCTACACGAGGGCTTTTGGCGACGGACCACGTAATTTTACTGGGCGTCAAAGATGACACTAAAAATATGCATTTCATCACTTTTTTTATATATATCAATAAGGAGGAAGCGCAACTAGGTCAGAATTAGCCACAGTAGTACAATGACAAACTCTTGACCTTGTGAACTAAGATAGCTGATTTAAAAAGCCAGCCTTCACCTCTAATTTGCCTATACGATTGTAGGGAAAAGAAATGGGAGTATGAATAAGTCATTAATTAATTAACTATACTAATGTTAATATTAAGTAAAATTAACAAGAAAAAACGACTTAATTAATGTAGAAAAAATTTTATTTTATATGAATACAAAGTACTATTAAAACATTGAACCACAACATTTCGAAACCACAACAATCCTATATATTGGTAATCAGTAATCGACTATCATGAAGTCTTCTAAATTAACTCTGTTACGATTATTTTAAAGGGACTTTGTGACAAATCTATACGGAACTTTATCACTAACCTTCTGAGTCGTCTTTTTTAGGGAAATTTAATTCCCTACCTATTTCCAATCAGCTCCAAAAAGAGGACTGGATTCCTTGTTATATGCAGATTAGATAAAGTATTTAAGTCAAACGGAATAGTAAAGTTATAGCAGTAGGAGAGAGAGATTGAAGCAGAAAGTTATAATAGTGAAGTTAGATTTATAATTGAAGATTTCTTGGTGGATAATTTAATCTCAGGAAGAGTTGAGATTCAGTGTGGTAAATATTGATTTATAATTAAAGTCTCATTAAAGCTTTATATTAGGAGTGAGATTAAAGTTGAATGTTCAACAGGAACATTATAGAATATAATTCTGGGATCTCTTATCGCGGTAATCTCTGCGTGATAGATATTCTAATTGTTAATTAATTGGATCATTAAATATTTAAGTTAATTTAAAGGAAAGACCCTTTTTTTTATACCTCATATAACTATTTCTTGATTTATTTGTTATTAAAAGTCTTTGATTCTATATTTAGGAAAGATTACCAAATAAAGAAAGTTATTTATAAAAATGGTTACTGTTTCTCTTATATGACTCCAACTTATTCTGGTTCTCAAAGTGAGGTCCAAGGGGACCTTCACAACTTTTTAAAAATATATCATTTAAAGTTTATTTTTTTAAAACTATTAAATTAGAATCTATTATATGTTGTTGTTTTTGTATTAACAGGGAGAAATAAAAATGCGCTAAATATATCTTATCCATAATTACTTCTTACTTTAATTTATTTATCCAATTTTTTTCAAGTATACATGATGAGCCTTTGTTTTGTGATAAGCTTCATTAGAAATTTTCTTTTCAATTCGTTTTAATTAATTCTACGTTATCTTTTGAAGGAAAAAAAACTCGTATATCCGTAACACAAATATCATCTTTCAAACGATGATGTTCTTTGTTGAATTTCAATACATTTTTTAAAAAGTTTGTAAAAGGAACAATAAATAAGTATGTCCACTGAGAATCATTTTTCTTTTAAAGTTTTATTTTCCCTTTTACTTTTTCATTTTACCTAGTCAGTTCTAATTTTCTTCTCTAAATCTAAGTGAAACAATTTAAAAATAAAGATTAATTCACGTAACTTTTTTCTTCTTAATTAAAAAGGAAAAAAATAATAAATATCTTTCTGCTTGAAGTTGAAAATTATTTGGAGTATTAGTTTCTTTTATCATTTCTAATAATAGAAATTAATAGCACATCCATTCGACTTAAAATTTAAAAAAAAGCTTTGAAAAAAATAATAGAAATACTTTCTTTTGTAACTCGTTAGAATGCGGAAAACGAAAACACAGTTGAATTTTTTTCTTTCAAAAATAGTCAATAATTGTTTGCTATTAGCTTTATTTGATTTAAAAAAACTTAATTTTTTTCCAAATCTACAATTAATGTATCGTGCGAGGTTTTCGATTGTACGTACACTTGTTATTATTATTTATTTATTAGTGTATCCAGAGGATAATTGAAGCTAGCTATATATACGATTACTGAGTTGAAATTTTTCAAGAAGTGAGCTACATGTTTTTTTTTGTACTGAAAGAAATAATTGCAGTACTTTACTGTTATTGAAAAAAATTATATATTTTTATTTATAAGGTGACCAGTTTTTTTTTACAATGAGAAAGAGAACGAAAAATTTAAGGAAAAATTACAACGCAAATGCGTGAAACATTTTATCAATTTAAACAAAAATCCGCCAATTACATTTACATTCCTTTTAATTATTTACTTAAACGAGTATTTTTCCATGTAATTTTTTCTATCACAACATATCATTTTCTAATATATTAACATTCCATCTTGATTTCTCACTTGTCCAAAAATCATTACCAACTGAAAAAACTCTTTCAACTACTGCATTAGTTCCAGGGCAGCACAACGTTAATTCAACAAGATTAACTAAATTTTCATACGAAATGTGTTCATTTTTGAAATATGGTTTAAGTATTTTCACCCATCTTTTATCAATTTCAATATGTTGATTTTTCAGTTGTTCTAATTTATTAGAATTTAAACATACATTCAGTCTTCTTTCTTCTTCAAACAGACAATTGTCATTAATTTTAATATCAGGCATTTCTTTAGATAAAAACTCAACGTAATTTTCTTATCTGCCCAATTTACATGTGACAAAGTCAAGAAATACCATTGAAAACTGTTATTTCCTGTGATATTTGTTTCAGACCATTCTTCGACATATTGGAAGCATGTTGGGTTCGTCATTGAATCCAGAGATTAACAGATCAGTATTATAATACTGAAAAGGAGGACACTTTTAGAGGAAGGACAGAACCTATATATGAAAGTAGGACGGTTATTAGACGGACTCTCGTTATTATTTAGCAATGATGAATTTAGAGAAAATGAATTACCTCCACGGAAGGACATGCTTTTATTTTAGAACATATATTTGACTCTGAATACTCTAAAAAAATTATACTTGTGCCCAGTAGTGCACACAGGAATTTTTCAAGGGGGGGGGCGTCCGGGTTTGAAAGTTCACCATTCTTGTATCATGCTCCTTTTGATTTTGCCGATTTTCGGGAACAAAACACAGTAAAAAACTAATTATTGAATAAATAATTACCATTAATTAATAAAAAATACTTAATTAAATTTTACATACTATATACTTAAAATTATAATCAATCGGAAAAAAATCAAGGACTTTAGGGGGTCCGGACCCCCAGCCCCCCTTGTGTGCACCACTGCTTGTGCCGCTTTTTATCTTGTTATTTTACTCCTAATATTTTACATTGATTTTGTGACTGTGGAAATAAATATCGTCTTAAGGTTGTTTGGTTTTTTTTTAGAAGGGGGGTCATGTCGCGTGTTACAGTTACTCAAGAACTATTGGCGACGGGTTTCGTAATCTTGAATCGAGTGACAAAGACGACACATACACTAGCACCCCACTATCCAAACTTCCGCACCACACTAACATGAGTATTTAAGCCTGACTGATTTAACGCCCAACAACCTCTCTATATAAGACGGCGGTCTTAAATGGCACCAGGATTTAAACCCACGACTTGACAGAGTCACTGCCAGTCAGGAGTTCGTGATCATGGACATTCGAGAATATTTGGTCAAAATTTTAAACAATAAATGTCGTTAATTAAATCTGAATTCTGTATTGAATTTATGTTAAAAATACTTCGATATTCTTTCTAAAAATTTTTTGTTTGTGTTGGGATTCCGGTTATTAAATTCAAATGTTAAATTCAACAACTTCCACAGTTTCGTTGTCATCAAACATGACAATATTTCAAAATAGAATATTTATTGTTGGGATTTTAGAAGGACATTTGTGTATATAAAGAAAATGATTTAAATACTTTTAGATAGATCGAATTTGTGAAAAACAATCGTTAATTCGTGCCAATTAATATAGAGCTCTCATAAATCGGTAAAATAGTTCGATTTGGTATCTCGAAATGTGTAAACAGACCCTTTTTGAAAATAAAAAATAATGTCGAAAAATGTATTTTAAAATGTATACCTATTAAAAATAAATTATTATTCCTGCAGCTAGATAATTTTATTTTAGTTTCCGAAAAACGTTATTTTTTCTTTAAATATTTAACTTGAGTAGAAAATCTGGATTTGTTTAGTCTGTTAGTTCTATTCATTTACTATTTATTCTACCAAGGTCTCTTAGGATATTTATACTTCTAAGATACACAAAAACAAGACTGCAGTCTCCTTGGCATCAAACACACAAGTAAATAAAACAAGTATCATAGTCTTATTCTCATTTGTTTCTTTCTAAAATGGTACATTTTCTTCATTTCCTTAAGTCAAGAACTCCATTCTTAGGTCCCATTTTAATGAGGTGGAAAATCCGATCCATGGCAGGCATGCTTAAGCAGCAAGACCTTTTTATCTTCATTGCTTACAAAGAGCTTAACTCCGGTCATACTGTTCCAGTGCTAAGAGAAAAGAATTCAAGAAAAACAGCGCAGTTAGTGGCTTTTTGTTATCATTTTGACGAGCAAGAGATTGACCAGAGAAAAGCTCCAGGAGCATTAGTTTTTCTTTCCTTTTACTTTTTATTTTGTCCTCTGTCTTCTTTCTTGATGTTGTGTTATTAACTGCTACGGAGAGGTTGAAAGGGGCTGCTCTCTAAATTACCAAAGGGCATGCACGTCGTTCGATTTCATTTACGACTACACAGATGTGTATGATACTAATGGATTTTGATAGTATCTTTTGAAGATATTTCCTTGGACATTTAGAAACTAATCAAAATTGATTCTCTTTGTAGCGGTGTTCAACCTTTTACACTTTGGGGAACCCTTTGAATTTACCCTTTTCTTGGAAGGAACATCTAGGTCAAAGAGCAGAAGAAATGGGATATCTAAGTTTTATCCTGCTCAAATTTACACAAAATTATTTGCATCTTTATTTTCTCACTATACTAACTTCTTAATAAGATCATGAAAATAGGGTAGTTAATGTTTTTTACCCTAATATAAATGCTATGGATAATAAACAAAAACAGCAATATTTTTAGATTATAACAAAGTAATAAAAAGAAAAACATTTTAATGGTTTGGCTGTAATTGTTTTTTACTGCAAAGTATATTTATGTCTGGAATAATTGTTAAAATCTGCAACCTAATATCACATCTTCAGCGTCTAATCTTTTTCTTTCTTCCTTTCTTTCGTTTTTGTCGCAGCACATGAAGAGAAAGATTTTTAGCACATATAGGCTGAATCAAATGACATTACATGTTTCGCAACTCCTTTGGCCATTTCAGGATATTCTTTTGACTTTTACGAAATGTAACCTTCATATGACTTTAAGGAAATTTAAGATTTTATTTTATCCGTAAAATATTTACTTATATTTATTTTTACAAGCAAACTGCCTTTAAGAATTCAATTTCTTATAAAAATTATAATTTTACTAAAATTTAGGCGCATTGCTTCACTTGCAGAACCCATGTCGAAGTTCCAGGGAATCCTAAGGTTCCGCGGAATCCAGGTGGAAGACTTCTGCTCTGTCGGAGTCGGATTAATATTATATTGGTTGTGTCCTTTTTTTGACGCGTTTAATGGTTCCTTTGAATGAAACATTTATGCTGTCACTCTTATTCTTAAATATATTTTTTTATAATTGCTAATGTATAATTTTCATCATCCAGTTTGTGTTCCAGCAGTTTCTTAGAATATTTTATCCTAGCACCGTGAATACAATTTACCAAACCTACACACATATGTTCAACATGAAATGTATATCTGATGAGAAGACTTTCGAAAATTCATCGCGTTTCGCTTTGTGACTCTATGTACTTCAACACAAACGATGATTGATCTTCTTCCACGGCTCGGTGTACATTATTTTCACATTTCTTGACATACCATCCATAAATCCGTTGACAAGCTGTCAAAATTCTTTGAACCATCTGTCCATTCGCTCTAAACCAAACCTACATTTCACTTGCAGTTTACTGCAGAAGTTTATTCCTTTTGTCCGACTGTTGCTATGTCTAGGAACACCTTTTTTACCGACATCGAGCAAGTTTTCTGTTGGAGGGAAGAAAGCAAGAAAGAACCTGCCCAATATGTTCCACCTAGGAAATGCCTTTTGTGTGGATTATGTTTGGAAACTGCTCTGATTTTTATTTTCTCTGCAGGGGTTCGCTCTGTAACAGTGGGACCTTTTGTGTCCATTGAGTAGAATTCTAAGGCCTCCTGCCATTGCCTCCCGAGGATCTACATGGTTAAATACCGAGGTCTTGTTGTGGGTTGTCCCGCTTAGCAAAGGTTAACGACGTCTTTTTATTACGCCGAAGTGACGTTAACGATGTATTCGATTTCTTATTTACCAGCTGCTGTGCCGCACGTTAGGTGTTCTCTCTGGCATTGACGTAATGAGGTATAAAGTAGCACAAAGCAAGCGCAATATAAATATCCATAAATAGGTCCAGCTATTTTGGTGCATAGCTATAGCCTTTGTTTTCTATTCAGATGCAGTGAGTAGGAAAATATGTACGAATAATACTCATTGTTTAATTCGTTAAAGAATTGATTGCATTATGCTTTGTTGAAATACATTTTTAAATAAAATATTAACGTTGTTTTGTCCGAGTTCATGTGGTGTAAGCTTTAAAGGGTTGAATTGGATCAGTAACTCTTTCTATTTTATTTCGCCTTTGAGTAAGAGTTGTTTGTTGAAAGCATTTGTATTTATTGTTGTATGGTTGCCATCTTTCTTATTTGTGTTTCCCTTCGATAATTCAATAGAGATGGGATAATTTTTATGGAAATTACTGTAATTTTGTTTTATTGAATTATCTTAAAATTTTTTGTACCTTCCAAAATGTTTTTCCAGTGTCTGCTATTTAATTTAAAATTTAGTATGCATTTTAAAGCATCACATTTTAAAATTCTTGAACTGCGCTCTAAATAATAAAATATGAAGGAAATTATGCTGGTTATTAAATTGTAAGGGAGACTTGAAATCACAGGATTCAAACTTCACGAAATGACGAATCAAGAGTACGAGATTTATTAGTTTATGTCTTTGATAAATAATTAATAAATTGCATTTTTTTTGTAGGTTTTTTAATTGTTGGAGACTATTTTTTTTTTAAATTAGTAAATATTTCATCATTGTTATTGAGGGTCTGGAAATTTTCACATCTTATAATAAATCCCTTCTGATATTTAAATTTGACCTTTTCATTTGTAGTGAATTGAAAAAAAAATCAATTATATTTCTCACTCTTTAAATATACATTAGACAGTAGCAAACCAAGGCATGTTTCCAGAAGAATTTTAGTGTAATCAAAACATATGTTATTCCTTAAAATAATATCTTTTAAAAGTAAAATTTATTTTTATCTAGAGCTTAATACGTTAATCCTTATCACACGTAATCTTATTAACGTGTCAATTTCAGATGTTTTGGATTAATCCCCGATACCAGATGCTTTCCAGATTTCTCTTTTGACTGTCTTTCAACACAAAACAACATAAATAAAACAGTACAGCTACTTAAATTTCGAAATTGTTTACCACCTATTAATTTCCAGCAATAATGCCAACGCCGCTGACGTATCGCCTTCATCTATCACAAAAACCACAATATTTATCATCGGCTTTCGAAGGCGTTACTTTTCCACCCCGAAAATATCAACCCCTCATCATATTGCACAGTTAGACCACAAAAATGTTGGCTGACAATTAATCTTAGGGACATTTTTCATGGAATTACCGTGAGGGATGCAATTGCTAACCCACTTAGCATGCAACAGTATTCTGCTGTACCTAAACCACAAGATTCATAATCACAGCATTACGTATTATTTGTCCTAATCAATAATTTTCGTTGCCTGGTTTAAAAGCAGCCTTATTGGAGCCCCGGGGCTTTCTAAGGCTCGGTTAATCGTGCTCTGTGATGCGAGACGAAACAACGGTTTATGAGTAAGTAGAACCCGGAATAAATATTTCGGGTCGCTGTTAAGTCCGTTTGCAGTCCGTTCGATAGCTCATTGTTATAATTTAATGCGTCTCTTCAGGCGGCACTTGAGTGGCTGGAATTTCTATTTTCGGGAAGAGGAGGATTTGTTGAAAGATGTATGGTCACGATGTGGTTTTCTTTCTTTGTCTTTCATGTTTTGGTTCTCTTTCAGGCGTACCGACGGAAATTTCGGTTTCTGAATGCATTCGTAATGTACAATACAATAGGCATGGGATAAGTTTATGAAAAATTTACTGTAATTGATATTAGTTTTACGAATAATACGAGGGTTGGGGCAAAAGTCATGGTAACTATTTTTTTTTTTTGAAGATACCAGTCCGGTTGGAAAATGTGACGTATACAGACGAAAGGACAAGGTGTTAACTACATGTGTGGGTAATGAATAGCACTGAAATATCGTAACATACTAATTTATTACGGTAATATACAGGGCAATGTGGCTTTCATAGTGCAAAAGAATGACAACACAGTACACATAAAGTTGACATGACAAACCTGAGCCTAAAGACCTTCAATATAGTACACTGCTACTGTCACCACACACTGTCAAAGATGTGGGAGGCGCTGAATACCATCAAACTCAGCATTTGCCGCACCATGTGTGAATCGTCCCGAACGTTGCTCTTCACAGTTTGACACACGTCCTAGCTGAAACCTTCCTACCCACCGCGCTACTGTACTGTATGGAAGGACATTATTCCCAAGGGCTTCCACTAATTCACTGTGACATTCCATCGCATTTCTCCCTCCTAGAACGGCTATTTTGATGTAAGTGCGCTGGTCAACACGGGTTACTTTCATCTCGCATGACACTCACCAACTGACTAATTTCACAGCCCTCGCTGAGCTACTATCAGCTATCTCAGAGCCACATGTTGTTCTGCATTCGCACTATGCCTTCAGAACTTCCACACGACGTATATACGTTTGTGATCCGATCACATATCTATAAGAAGAAAAAAATGGTTGCCCCAACCCTCGAATATGTATCGATTCTATCAATTGTGTTTCTTGAAATGAGTTAATTTAACAAGGCTATACAATTTTAGAATTTAATCGTAGTATTTACAATTATTTTTTATTTCTCACAGAAACACATTTGTGAATATTATTTTTCAACCCTCAGCCTGCTACATTCTTTGTATGCTGTTCCATCCGTTTCTTTACACTTTAATGTTAATTTTAAATTTTCTTTTATATTACAAGCTGTATATTTGTTAATTATTTTTGATTATGTTTTGGTAATTGTTCGTAAGGCTTCTTTAAGTATATAACCATGCATCAAATACTAAATTTCCGTAAATCTAATATATTGAAAAATAAACTAAATAGAAATATAGCAAGACATTGTAGATCAAAATTAGATGTCCACAATAATATAATAGAAAACTTTTAATCTTAGGAATCAAGAATATAGAATTATACATAGTTGTAAAGCTCCAACCTTTCCCTAAATTTGCCTACATCACTGGGTTGAAAAGAATAGAAAATAGTTATAAATAATTTAACTAATTTCTGAAAATACTTAACTCAATTATTGTAATAGCAACATAAAAGTCTACACCCTATTAGAAAAAAAAGAGAGAGATAAAATATTTGGGAAAAATCAAATTTAAAAAATAAAATAAAAGATGACTTTTGAGCAGCAAATATTAAGTGATTCTTCAACCACAGAGTTCGTTAAAGCATCCATAACAGGGAAGGAAATAAAGTAAAATGTTCAAAAGTTCTTTTAAAAGAATTATAAATTTAACATGAAAGATACGTAAACCAATGTAAATTTTAAATATATTTGATTGGAAGTACAAGATGTCTATATATAATTTTAAAAAAAATAAGACGTTTATAGAATTTAAAAATTATATATATATCAAATAAAATAAATGATAAGGCCATCTAGCGAAAGCAAAATGGTAAAGGGTATGGAGAATTTAGAAACAAAAACTAATTTAAAAGCAAATAGTAAAAAAGAAAAGAAAATCTTTTGAAAAACCAAGTATATTGAACTTATTACGAATGTATGGAAAAAGAAAATTAATCAGATAGTCATAATCTAAACAGTTAACTAAATTTCTTACATAGTAAATAATTAAGAATAATAATTCTATAAATAAAAAGATGAATTTTTCTATCAAAAAGGTATCAAAAATATTATATATATTATTTAATTTATTGTCTATAACAATCAAAATTATATCAAGGCAATGCGTTATACGTGGGTTATCGTTAGTTTTAATTTAGCTCAGATAATTAGGAAAAAATCAATACTAAGAATATATTCATTATTTTTACTAAAAACAATCAAATCGCATTATTCGTTTTTTCTTTTTCATTTATTTATAATCATTATTCTGATTGTAATATGTTCGTATTTCCATTAGGCACGAGAAAAATTATTTATGCATTTGTACACTTTGTTATTTTTTTTTTAAGATAACTCAGTAGTGTAGTGTATAAGTTTCTAAAAAACATATTAATTCAGTTTTTCACCATCATTCTCCTTTTGAATTTATAAGAATGCGGTTATAAATAGTTTCATAATTTCGTTCCCTTCTGAATAATCTATTTCTCCCTCTTCAAGAATTGGAGGATTTCGCACGAGCAAAAATATTTAATACTTTTTTGAATTCAAAATTAGTACACTGTTCTTCAATCATTTTCACTGTATCTAACGACATAAGGAAAATGTCCTGAATTCATAGGAATTCAAAATTCTTGCTGAAAAATATTTCCCAGAATATGTTTTTGATGCCAGCCGCTGAGAAAGAAAAAAGAAACTTCAAAAAGAAGGGAAGGAAAAAAAAAAAACTTTTTTTGCGTAACATGCCTCTTCGAAACTGCAACATTCTGATCCAGAGGAAGGGAGGGGAAAAAAACGCGCGTCGCAATTTTCACCCCTGAAATACAATATCGTCTGTCTGGCTACCGAACAAGAAGACGAGAAGGGCTTCGATGAGTATTGAGTTGCTGAGGGGTGTACGAAGAGGGAAGGGATGCTGGCAAGGGTGTTGAAAGATCCGTGTGTGGATAATGACCATCGGAATGAAGACATTTTCTCTCACTGGAAGCATTCTCTTCGTTGTTATTTGGACAGCTGCTACACTGTTTCTAGGTTCTAGGGGGAGAGGAGATGTAAACAGTTCCCAGTAGACTTTGTTTGGGCTTGGGAAACAAAATTCTGAAATTTAGTAGACAGTAGAGTTCTGTGTTGGAATAAGTTGTTCTGTATTGAGTAAGGCATGCCGCTTGTGCATAGAGTTTGAGGTTTGTCATTCATCTTGTACCCGGCGGCTGTTAGTGTCATTTTTTTTTTTTTTTTTTTGGATTTTATGTATAAATAAAGCGGAATTTTTTCTCGTATGACTGTACTAATTTTTTTTTTCTTACCAGCATTTTCTACTATTAATTTTCTGCCATAAATATTGTCACTTTAACGCTAGTTTACATTTATTTGAAATTTAAGTGACATTTTTGTATTGCTGTTATAATTTTTGTTGTAAAGAGCTACATAAAATTGAGCTGTTTTAGAGATCATCTGACGAATTTCGGAGAAAAATTAAAAAACAGTGGATCATTTCTCAATTATTTAAGTTCATTGTTTTATGTCGACTTCTTTAAAAAAATGTTTGTACTTATTAAAATAGTTATCTACAATAGTAGAGCTTTATTTATACACCTTAATGAATCTATAACTCAATAGAATCTATTGAATACTTTCTACATTATGGAAATTGCTTAGGAGATGAAATAATCATTTATCGATTATTATTTTAATGTTCTATTGGACTACAGATATTTCTATTAATAAAATTAGAATAACGAAACTTCTTTGTTTTTTTCTTCTATTTCTCTTTTAGTATTTTGACTGATAAATAAGCAAATTATATACTGTTCAAACGTTCTATGTATTTAATTGAATAATTTATCAAACATGCACTTAATTTCTTATGTATAGTGAGAAAGATTCAAGAACATTTGAATAAGAAATAATGTGTAACATGCATTGTAATTCTGCTCTCAGTACAAAACAGTGGCGCACCTAAGAATGTTTCGGGGGAGGTCCAGGGGGTTGAAAGTCACCCCTTCTGGTATCGTACTCCAATACGCTACCCAACATATTCTTTTGATTTTGTCGATTGCCCTCCCCCCCGGTTCCAGACCCTTCCCCTGTGGGCGCCACTGGTACTGAAGCATCTTCAGAAAACACGAATTTGCTTGCCCATTTTCCTGTAGTTGAAGTGTATTTCTGTTGAAAATTGGGAAATATCATTCTGTAACACAATGGCGCACACAAGAAGGAGGGGGGCTAAGGGTCCGGACACCCCCTATAACCCTTGATTTTTTTTCGATTGGTTATAATCCTATGTAAATATTTCGTAAAATTTAATTATGTATTTGTTATTAATAATTAATTTTATCAATTAATGCTAATTATTTATTCAATAATTAATTTTGTATTGTTTTTGTTCCCGAAAATCAAAAGAATGTGTTGGGCGGCGTGTTGGAGCATGATACCAAAATGGTGGACTTTCGACCCTGAGCCCCTCTTGAAAAATTTGTGTGTGTGCTACTGCTGTAACATTTTTCTTTTGTTACATATGTATCATGTTGCAAATGTGTTTCGGGACATGCAGAAAAACTGAACTCTCTTATAAGATCCAGAGTCCCATACAATAGATTGAGAAGCATATTGGTGAAAGACGTGAGTAACGAGGACTTTAAAAATCGTCTACTTGCTTCCAAAAGTATTTAAAATAATCAAAATAGTAATCTCTTCCTGAAAAGTATTCTAAATCAAGTCAGTTTTGCAAGAAACTTTCAGAGGCTTTCTGGGCATTCACTGTATCGTCCATCTTTATTATCATTGCAGAAAAATTTTATTCACAAGCACATATTGATCTAAATTTTGTGGTTTTTTGTCTGAGACAACCCCACTTTAATAAAATTGTAAAAAAAATGGTTATTTACTATATTTTCAAATTTTATAAGTTTTCAGTAAGTCTTCGCGTGCTACTGATACAACTCTATCTTGCCACACTGTGGCACGCTTGTCGTGGGTTGGCCATCTCTGAACTAGACATTAAAAAAGAGGTATCTGTTGATGGGTAACATCTTTCCTCTCGGTTGCTGGATATTTGTCGGAGTGATTCGTGAAAAGGGACGGATATGGGTAACAGGAAGTGGCGTCAATGGGAATTTGGCGAGATCTTGTCGAAAGAGCCAAGTTGGCGAGTTCTTTTCGCCGAATGGGTGCGTGCTTAATCAATCAGCCTGCCAGCTCGGAAGTGGAGATGTGCGCGCAAACATCTCGTTATTTTCTAATACTGTTGACTGTTTTAATGTAATTGTAACTTGAATGTTGTTTAGTTTGAATTTGAAACCCATGAAATAAAGTTGAGCTGAGCTAACCGAAGTAATAATTCTTTGATTACAGTCTTTACAAGATTCAAATTCTTATTTAGGATAAACTTACTTTTTTATTAATAATTATATTTACTGTTAAGCGTCTGACAAAGTTCAACATTCTTAAGGAAATACGAGTAAGTAATATGGAATGATTCTATTATATATCTCTTTCATACTTTATAAGATTAATTCCTTTCGCTGTCAATATAATATTTTTCATTGTGATTAAAAAAAAATTTTCTCGATTAAAAATTGAACATTTACCAAGCTAATTACATTTTCATGATTTCGTGATTTGCAGAGATGGGTAAATCCAGAGCAGAATATATGCGAAATCCAACTCTGTATATGTGTCACATTTTACTTATCATAAGTCTATTGTATCCACTCTTCCCCAAATTGAACAAGAATAAATATTTTTGATAAAAAATTGCATAACTCCTAAATAAAATTTTCATTAAAGATATAATTATTCGATAGAGAATTATTTTCAATCATACTGGATTAATTTTTTCCTTCAGGATTTAAGTTACTATTGCGTATTTACCACGATAACATGTCAGATGCTGCATATCATATGCGATTCTATTGTATCCACTGTTCCCCGAATTGAACAAAAAAAAATATTTTTGATAAAAAATTACATTATTCCTTGTGTTAAGTAAACAAAATTTTCATTAAAGATATATTCGATTAAAAATTATTTCCAATCATACTCGATTCATTTTTTTTTTCAGTTTTAAGTTACTATTGCGTATTTACCACGATAACATATCAGATGTTACACATCATATGCGACTACTGTAAGGCTCGTTTCTTTTCTTTCTTTTTTTCCTTTTTTCCCACGCAGTAGAATTTAAAATGTATTTTTTCGAAGTTTCAAACTGCTGTTTGCAAAATTTGAAAAACAAGGTATATCTATACAACACAAATTACAGGATGTATATATCTATCCTATAATTTGTTGAATCAGATATTAACAGAGTTTGCTGCTTCCCTTTTACTCTAATCCAACTTCCCTGATGGGCAAGTGCGAACATTAATCCATCTCTTCGCAGCATTCATAAATAATGTTGCCTCCTGTTGCAGCCATTGTGGTCACCCGAGATTCCCTAATTTTCTCTGCGGAACCATTAAAAGTTAAGTCGGGGAACATTTTTCATATCCAAACTGCCCCATACATAAGCATTATAGCGAACGAGAGTGATTCGGGTCCATCGAATCAACTGGTCACGTTCTGCAGTTGCTGTAATGCAGTTTGTAAAGCAAGCTCTCCAGGGGATTGGTAGAGGTTCTCGCACGTCTTGGAAGTACCTCGTAACCTCGTGGAATCGATGCTGGTGCAGAAATCAGAGAGAAGAGGAAACTGTGAAGTTCTTTCTATGACGTTCTTAAAATCGTGTCTTCCTAGAGGAATAAAAGTTTACTCTGTTGGAATTTACTGTTAAAAAAAATTACTTGTCGTGAAGTTTCTGTGATCAGTTTGTGAAAAAATTTTGGAGCTTTTGAAATAAAATTTATTTTCGGACGGATGGGGAATTTATCTTCATTGTGTAAAACAGAAAGTTAAATTAAAAAACAAGTAATATATATAAAAAAAAATGTTCAGCCAATTCCTACTTAGATCAACAAAGAAAAATATTATTTTAGCTACTTTTTATTAAATAGTTACAATTAATGTAAATATGTATAATGTAAATATGACAGAATCACAACATTAAAGGGTAATTAATTTTTATTAATTATCATTGAAGTATCGTATTGCCATGCAAAACAATCGTGTATATAAAATTTCAGTTCAAATGAATGCCTTAAAACGTGAGAAAAGAAACATTTTCACAAGTTTTGACACAAGTCGCCAAAAGGATCGCTAAGTCGCCAACGTGGATGTATTTATAGTTCTTTAAATAATTAGTTTTAATCAATTAATTTTTATTTATTACAGTAAAATTATTGTATTGTCATCCAAAATAATCATGTATATAAAATTTCAGCTCAATTGAGTGCTTTAAAATGTATTTTATTAACGATTGAAAATTCCACCAAGATAAATAAATAAACAAACAAGTAAATAAATAAATATAGAGAGAGTGTGAGTTAATAGTAGGAATTGAAAAAGAATTGTGTTGACATTTTGTTGGTGCACGGGGTTAAGCTTTTAAGGAAGACGTCATTGAAACTTTTAAAATAAAAAATTAATGTTGGGCAAAAATTGCAAAATAACGAAATTGGTAATTCAAATAACAACTACAAAAAAATCTTCTGCATTATTATTTAAAATTGGAAAACATGAATAATTTTAAGGTGAAAACAAAAAATGTCTTCTCTCAGTCTTTCTTGGATCGTGAAGTCAGTAATAATAATTGAATTCTATAAAACTTTTTCCTGTTATCTGAAATTATCATTTTTCTTGCTTCTTACTTTTCCTGGTCGTATTCTGTTTTTCTGACTATCCATTATGCATTTTTTTTTAATCTTTTATAATTCTTAGCGGTGTAATGGATACATTGTAATGCCCCTCTGGAACATAGACGTATTCAAGTATGCGGGTATATTAAGTAATTTATGTTGTTAAAATAGAGCTAGCTGGATTTAGATTTGGAACTCTCACTAATTGAAATAGCCCTCAATATGAATATTAGTTTGTGTTTTTACGTGATATCTATATATTTCTACCCTTTAATAATACATCCTTCACATGTAAAATATTCCATGAACACATCACACAATTAATTTATGTGTTTGTGGAATTTGTTATTTAAAGGTAAAATATATAGGAGGTGATATTTATGTTTTTTACTGGTAAGTATTAATTAATACAGTATTAAGTAATACATATTAAAATCTGCGCTGCCTATGCGATGGGAGAGTCGAAATGTAATATTATTTATGAGGAATTTTAACTTATCTTAAACTGTGTGTGTCCCTTTGAATGGGAATCATTTTCATATGTAAGATTTTTTGATCATGTCAAGGTTTCATTTTCTTTAAGCAAATGAAATTGTTACTCAAACAATTATTCGTATGCTTTTTTTGTTTAACTTTTTTTCAAGAAAAAAATATTAAGCATTTGAGTCAGTGTAAAAATTTATATCTATGAATGAAATTATCCTATGAAATATTATTAACTTCATTTTTTGCATTAACTATTCTTTAGTTATTCATATTAGTTTAGTCGATTTTCTTTTTTAAAGCAGAGAAAATATATTTCTTATTCTCTATCAATTAGGATATTTTTAAAAATGCTCTGGAAAATATCAATACAAAAATAAATAAAAGAAAACTTTTATATAAAATATCCTTTTAGTGGAATTTTTTGTAAAAGCATTAGAAGAAAAATAATTCACTTACTCAGATTTTGTTTAAATATTTACAAAGAAAAAAAATAATAAATGTGCTTTTTCTTTATTTATTGAAAAATAAATTAGCGTTTTTCGTTCCGTATTAGAAAAAAAAATCCAAAACCACGGACAGTAAGTAAATAAAACAATAAAAGAAGATATAAAAATAAATTGATTTCTTTTCTTGAAAGGAGAAGGGGTTCTTTTCTGATTTTGCGAATAAAAAAAACTAATATTTGTTTTTTCAGCTTTTACCTATTGGTTGCATAAAATATTTGATAGTATTAGCTGCTCAGAAAAATAATTTTCTGTGGCATTTTTACAGAATCTTTTTTTTTCCTTCCCACCAAAATTTTAATCTTTGGAATCGGAATAATGATTTAATCCCCCTCAGACCAAATATTTTACTTTAATCTTTTCAAAAAATTTTTTCTTACTTTCCTGTTCTAATTAAGTAGCTCTTGCATGCAAATGAGCAATAAAAAAAACTTAATTAATCTCGTATGAAAAGCCATTAAGTTTTTAAATCTTTTCCCCTGCTCTTTTTCTTTACCACATCCTAGTAAGTGAAACAAAACCAGTCTTCTCTTTTAATAACGCAGTATTTTAATTCGCAGAGCACGTTCATCAAGAAATGAATTTGTCAAAAAGCCCCAGACAAAAGGATAAAGACTCGACTTATAATCCTCTCTTGCAGAGCTTTATAAAGCTCACAATCAAACGGTTAACTCATCTTTATAAGACCCCCCCACATTAAAAGCTTCCCTTTTATCAAAACCCACGCTCATCTTGGGCTTCCTTTTATGTTTCGGTGAGTGACTGGAACAGACCCTCTCCTTGTATGTATCAAAATAATTCCCAAAGATCTATCCAAATTAATGAAAGCCAGTCAACTTGCTTTACTTTACACAGCCAGCAGGCATGCTGAAAATTTTCTACTTCGCCAAATCCCGAAAACTTTTGTCGGCGTAAAACTTTTCCCTGGAAAAGTTGGGGAGGGATGAACAGCGTGAGATCTGTGCTGAAGCAACTGCGAATTAATCACGGTGCACTAGATTAAAGGGATTAATAAGTTAGGTAGGCGGCCTTTCTACCGACTGCAAGGGTTATTTATTAAGTTAAAAGAGAGCGGGGCTGTAAAAATAAAGATACCTACTCCCTCTAGAGACAGGAGTTGGAGGGAGGAGGTTGCGTCAGATTGGGTAGTTTTAAATTCTCCCCAGAGGCTAATTGGGCTGTCATGTATGTCCTTAGGATTTGTTTGCGACATTAGAAAAGACTGTTCTGTTTGTTCCCTTATAGACTGCTGTGTTACGGAGTTGGTATAACTTGTATTAAAAAATTAACCCCTCCCCCTGCTTCTATACATTTAAATTATTTGAACACTTTTGATAGAACACATTCCAAGGTAACACTTCTAATTATAATTTTATAGGGGGGAAATGGTTGCACTTTTTGAATATATGTTATCGACACTGGTGTCACAATTGCAAGATCGTCTTGTAGTTGAATTAATCATCACTCAAATTAACCGGATTTTCCGTTTTATTATTTTCTTCAAAGCATATATCACTATATATCTACAACTCTCGCATAGGAAACTACAGGCATTGTCCTCCATTTTCACGTTCGAGACCACCTTCTTCTCTCCCTCCCGCTCAAAGGCCAAAACAGTTCGCTGCTGCGCCCTCTTTCTAGTCTATCGTGTGCTATGTGTCAAGCCTCCTTGTGCACTATGTGCCACGTCGTTACAGTATATATCATTTTAGGAAATATTTATTTCGATATTATGCAAGACAGCGGCGCTCACACAATTTTTTCAAAGGGGGGCTAGGGTCGGAAGTCAATCATTCTCGTATCTTGCTCCAATATGGTGCCCAACATATTCTTTTGATTTTGTCGATTTTCGGGAACAAAAAACAGTAAAAAATTAGTTATTGAATAAATAATTAGCATTAATTAATAAAATTAATTATTAATACTTAATTTAATTTTACGTACTACAACATACATAGGATTAAAATCAATCGAAAAAAAATCAAGCGCTTTTGGGGGGTTCCAGATACGAGGATCCCACCTTGTGTGAGCCACTAATGCAAGGCAATAATTCTAAAAATATGTTCTTAAATTTCCTTTCGAAACACCGAGCGAATCAAAGTATCAAGTTATAATCGTTATTTGTATGTATGTGTGTTATTACGGCAATCGTGGGTCTCAAAATGAAAAAAAAAATTTTTTTTCTTGACATAAATAAAAAAATTTCCCTTTCATCGTAACACCTTAAATGTTGTGCTGTTTTATGAATTTGACCCATTATTCGCCAATGTTCCATTTTAGGGATACATTTTCTTTTTCTTTTATTACAACTACAACTTCTAAATAAAACAGAGTTAATTATTTAATTTATTATTATTTATTTTTAATTGCAGTGAATAATGGGTTAATACAGATTTTTTTTGTTAAAGCTTTTTGATAAAAAATGTGTGAAGATTTCTTTTAAATACTCTTAAATGACTTGAACAAATTCTTAGCCAGACCATTTTATTTTTTTCACCTTTATTAAAATTAGCTATTGTTTCTCAGTTTTGCCGCTAGAATGCTAGGTTAGTATTTTAAAAAATATATAATTCCCCCCCCCCCGAGTTCCTGAGATAGGTGAATTGCTTGTGAATATATAGGGGGGCGTGATTTGACAGACTTAGAACGTGGGATGATTATAGGAGCTAGAATGCACGGAACACGTATTAGTCTAACCGCCTTATTTGTGAAAAGTTCATGAAGAGCTGTAGTGAAAGTGTATCAAAACTGGAATGCCAGGCGAAAGACTGGATCTGGATTGGTAAATTGTGGAGCGGTGAATGAGATCGGACGGAACAAAAAATCTTCTAAATTTTGAAAGAAAACAAAATGGCAACAGTGCACCAAATTGCATCAGATTGCAATCATGGATTGTCTTAAACTATATTTTGCGACATCTCACGCATCTTTTCTTTAACAAGTCCTTTGGGTTCTTTGGGCCAGAATTAATGGCAACTCTTTTCCAACCAAATCCAAGAAATGAAATGTGAATTAAAGATGCAAATGAACGGACTTTAAATATCGGATCTTAGAGTAAGCGGGATGGCAATGTAAAGGAATGTTTGACAATTGAGGTTGGTTTGTGGCAGTTGATGGTTATTACAGTTCATGTTTCAAGTTTGAATGAGCCAGCCTGACGTGGATACATATATTAGTGCTCGATTAGAAGGAAAACGCCCAGTTGCATGCATACAAAGACAAGATTGAGCGTTACTCCAAGCTGTAATAAGGTAGGATTGATTATTTAATATTAGAATCGAGGATTAGGCGGTTCGCTTAATATATATTGTGTGTTGCGTATTGCGTCATCGTAGATTCTCTCATATTAGTTATTATAATTAAATTTGTTAAAGGTTTAAGTTGAATATCTTAATAAAGTCATATTAAGATAATGTTTGATCCTAGTTCTTTCGCTAATCCTACACCTCTAGCTCACGCTGATACTGCGAGAGATGTACTTCCAGGGGGAAGAACATCACAATTTTTGAGTACAGTGTTCACTGTAATATGCATCGTACGGACTTCAGAAGCTAAGGGCCAGACATCACCGTTATTATCTGTAGCAAGCTAGATAAAATATCTAAAATTAGCTGTAGTACTCTTGGATTAAACGATGAATATTACGAAAAGAAATTAATGTGGTTCTATGAATCCCGTTTTAAGTTACATCATGCAGGAGGGCAAGTTAGACTTAGTCGAAAACAGCACGAAAGCATGGACTCTGAATGCTTTCCTCCAACTCTTAAAGCTGGTAGATGCAATTTGATATTAGAACGAATGTTCACCTAGCATGCTCTGGGTGCTTTATTTCGTGTACATGGATATTTGAATAAGACGTAATACTTAAACATCATTGCTGGCCAAATGTATCCTGTAATGTGTTGATGATTTACCCTAATCGCAATAGGTAATTTAAACAGGTTAATGCGTCCTATCATACTCCTGGCACTGTACAGGTTTTATTTGAAGAAAAGACAAGATGATTGTGTTGAATTGGCCCCAGAAATTTTCAGATCTCAACTTGTGAAATAGGTTGAATTAGCCATCCGACATCTTGATCGACGACCATCTTTTCTCACCCTATTGGAAAGTGCTGTTCTTCAACCACATGAGCTTAGAGATATCACAAACAACATATCAACGTTTTGTAGAGTCTATGCCAAGAAGGATCATGGCTATATTAAAGGTAGAAGGTGGTTCTACGAAATATTGATGAGGTGATCATGATAGAGGTTATTCGTAATGTCAGTGACTAAAAGAGCTTTCATATGTTTTCTCTATCAGTTACGATAAATAGCATAAAAATTGAACTTCAAAAGAAGCAGTTTTCGAGGAAGGATTTTTCCTTGAAAAGTTATTTGAATAATTATGAAATACTGATTTTTTTATTTGCTTGTAGTGATAAAAAAATATTCAATCTTTAAGAGATCTTTGAATATATTTATTTATTCAAATAATATATTCAAACTTATACAAAATTTAGATTTTTTAAATTAAAGTAAAAACAAAATTTATGATATATACACAGTTTTTATCAAAAAGGTATAAATTTCTGAACGTCTTTATCGATCAGGTATCAGTATTATTGTATACTTTGTTACAAGTACTATATCATTTTGCTGATTTTTTTGTCATTGTAATAAGCGTATATATATATATATATATATATATATATATATATATATATATATATATATATATATATATATATAAGGTGTTGAGGAGGAAAAAAATTGTAACCATTTCAATAACTGACTCTTAAGTCTAAAAAAACTAAAAAAAAAAAGCAAAAAACAATTTTTTCTGAAACATTTACATTTTTAAATTTAATATTTTCATTATCTTTCTCTCGTACAAAATCGTTCCTGAAGAAATTCAAAACTCTCTGACATAGTAAATATAATTTTTATACGATCCAATCTTCCGGAAGATTTGTTTCTTGACATTTATTTTATATACGAGTTAAAATACTTCTTTCGAGCATTTCTACTGTTTATTTTTACCTGCACATTTTTATCGTTTGTTTTTCCTGCATATTTCTCCTCCTCTATCCTTATTAAATCAAATTTTTGTCTTTTTTTCTTTAATTCGAAAAATAAAACCAAGTCGCAATTTTGCTTTTTGTTCCGAATCTTTCTCATCCTCGACTTTCCCTTTTTTTTTCATTATCCTCTTTCCTATAATCGAATATTTATTTTGTACTTTTATTTTTTATATATTATTATTATTCTTTTATGGACTGGCAACGTCTCGGCACGTATCATTATCGATGACAATGAACTATCTCGGAGCTCTTTTAGAGAAGGTGGTTCAACGAGGGAAGAACCATAAAAGGGGTGCAAAATCATTCGAATGGAACGAGAAAAAAAACCCGATACTCTCTCTCCTTTTCTCTTCTTTGTCGTTTGAAGTGGCTTTCCCGCCTCTACTGAGGACGTTATTTTGAATAGAGAGTTCACTAACTAATTAGCATAATATTAAAGTTTCGTTTACCATGAATGTGGCAAGAGGGGAATCTCTAGAATTTTTGATGGCTATCCAGGGAACAATGTGAGCTATAGAAATTGTGTTTCGAAAACACCCTCTACGCAAACCCCTTCAGAGGGTAAATTCTTTTGTTATTACCTTGTATTGTTTGACTGTTGCGCGTACTGAAATTTAACTAGTTAGTCAAAAGGATGTACTTTATTTTTATTTTCGAACTCGGTTAGGGTTGTGTAATTTATTTTAATGTGATTTCGCTGGATGATTAATGTCATTTTTTTTGAAGTTTTGTGCTTGGGTAGAAAACAAAAATTGAAAATGTTCGTTGTACAGTGTTGCCGCCCATTTTAACGACTTTCTCTTAAACTAATTTTACTACTTGCTTGAAAAATTGTCTTTATATACATTGTAACCGGTATATTTATAAATTTTTGTCTTTTAGGGTCTTGAAGAATCTGCATTTCTTAATTTATATGAAATTTTTTTTTGTGGAAGTTGAAATTTAATTCAGTAAAATTTAAATTGCAATTGCTGTACTAGTTTAGTTGTCACTTTAACATTATCAACGGGAATCTAATGAATTATTTATCATTAAAATGACTTTAGTATTTTGGACCAACCAATATCTTTTTATCCCAGGAAGGAAAGCAAATTTTTGAAACTTTTGATAATATATAAAAAGACATCTAGTCATTCAATTAAAAGAAATATTCTTTAATAAATGAATCTCTGAAAAGAATAGTTTCGCGTTGAATATATGTAGTAATCCTTATAAACAATATCAAATTGAAAACTGTGTGATATAAGTTTTTTTTTTTTAAAAAAAACCCGCAAATACTTTTGGATTACTTAATGATTCCATGCCTTGGAAAGTAATTATTTAAATTTTTCTATTTTAAAATTTGTTGCAACGCTGTTATTTTTATATTTACAAGTAGTTTTTTTAATTCCCCCTAATTTGTGTTTTATTATTTTTAAGTTTAATAATTTAAGTGATTGTGATTTGCTTGTCTTTTCAACTTCGGAAATACGAGCTACACAATAACTTTGCGTAGCTTTCTAAGTTTTTTGGCAACCACTTCGTAATTTTGAACCACGGCAGAGAAACTAGGAAGATACTTGAGCTCTAGCTCTCCTCTCTCTCTCTCACTGTGCCAGCGTGAGGACTCGAACCTCTTTTCTGAGGATTGAATATCGCTTACACCAGCCCCATCGCACGGCCGAGTCTTAAGTCATATTAAGACTCGAACCTACACCTCTACAATAATTAATAACTCCAACTACCAATTCACAACTGTTCCAGCTCAACTACCACAGCTGTATTCATCTTTTGATTGAATATTGTTATTGATATTTTTAAAAAAAATGAGAGTTTTGTCGAAAAACTTTTTTTATGCATTAAATGGTAAATAGTATTATTAGAATCAAATGCTCTCTCTCTCTCTCTCTATCAGTTTTAAGGAATCTTAGTTTCGTATACAGTAGAACGTCATTTATCCGAATCAATTGGGACGGGACACCGTTCGGATACGCGATTATTCGGATAATCGAATGTGATCCATGCAGTGTATGAAACCGGTCACTATGCGAATATTGAAAGTCATCACATGCGGTAAACGTGCTTGAAGAAAAAGTAAAATGGGTGCAAAATGTCGCAATTCTACCTTAATTGTGGAAAATAATCACTTATATATATATTTTTCGTTGTACCATTGTATACCTTCGTTTTTTTCGCTGCAAGATCTGATTCTTTTGAGCAAGCAATAGTTGAGTAGGACAGCACTCTTGATTGATGTTTGTACCACTCCAGAACTGTCTCTAACGCAGAAAACGCGTCAGCATTTGATGGGTGAGTGAGTGAATGTGAGATTTTATGGCGCAAGAGCCAAATCTGGCTATACTGCTCCAAACATTTGTGAAAATCTGTGATCTAGACGGGAAAAGAAAGAAAGGATAAATTGAACGACAAGGAGGGTCGAAAATAGAGAAGGATCACTAGGGTACCCCAAGTTCGTGAGACCCGTGTTTACCAAAGATAGTAAACCCCTTGGGAAAAGGAAAAGATCACTAGGGTACCTCGGGATTGTGACACCCGTACTCACCTAAAGAAGGTGATCCCCCTGAGGGGTCAGCATTTGATGGACCCTTGCTACTTTCGTTGTTGATGTCTTCGTCTTCATCCGTTTCATCGTCGACAGAGTCGAATTCTTCTTGCATGGAAGTCACAATCTCGTCATCATTTAGCATTTGAAATCCACAGTATTCTGCATCGCATGCCATCCAAGTTTCTACATCTTCTTCATCACATTCTTGAAATTCTGGGATCGATTGGACAAAATTGGTGTTCTCCTCCTTGTAGTCGTCATTGAAAAAAACGAATTCGAAAACGTATTCAAATACAGAACATGCAGTTGACCAAAAAAAAAAAAACTGGTCCGGATATCTAACGCTCCGGATAATAAAAACGTTCGGATAAACGACGTTTTACTGGATTTTAATTTACAGCTCCTGTTATCTGCTGCAGTGTGACTACTATTTCGCGCGTAGGTTCCATAAGTATTCCAAAACAATCCAAATTAATGTGTATCTTCATGCAGTTGGCAAATATTAGTATCTGTCTGACGATGGCTCTCTTTTCTTATCCTGTTTCATCAAACGAGATTTATGCGAGCGTAATTTAAAAAACAAACAAGAAAGGAATGGCATGGTTACGAAAATAATAAATTATACCCCAGACCAAAATCTTATTTATCCGAGTGTTATTTATAAAAAACAATAAAAAGAAAAGTTGCAATGGCGCGTATACCAATTTCACTTTTCGGGCAAGCATAGGTTTTAAAGTTAATTGAAGGACATATTTCATAGGGCTGCTTCATTCATGCCCGTGATTATTTTAGAAACTTTTTCGTTGAAATGATAAGTGATCCCTTCCGCTACCGTGCAGTAGTAACGGTGTTAAGTGGGTCACAATTCACTCTTTGTTTTCGCCTTTAGGCCTCCCTATGCGATGCACCTTTAAATCATGTGGCAAGCAGAGCCAGAAAAAAATACGTCTTGCTTAGCGATCCAGGATATACACCTGTCTAGACTACCCCTATCCCCTTCTTTCTCTGCCTCGTCCACGCGCGTGTTTTCTATAATTCAAAAGTAGCCGTTAATAAAAAGATGTCTTGTGTTGGTTGTGTGCGTACTGCTTTGGATATATATTTTTTAAATGTCTGTTTTGTTCTTGTAGATGGGTGGTTTGTTGTTTTTCGTTTTTGAATTCAGTACATATGTCGGCAATCAATTTGTATATAACCTCGCTCTCATTTTTCAACTGATATAGAGCTAGAGAGGAGTTCGTGTTTGTAAAATTTTTTATGATGTTTAGTTTCTTTTTTAAATGCAGGGTTTATATGACGACGTTTGCAATTGTATACTTAATGCTTTTGTGGACTACAGGATTTGCCAGTGGTGATATTTATGTTGTTTATTCATCCGATTTCTTTACTTTTAGATTGAATCTCCCCTCCTCTTTTTTTTTTTTTTTGTAAAGTTTTCTAAAAATATCTGAACTTTGCATTTAATAAATGAAGTCTTTGTGTTTATGTTCCTAAGGAATTTGTTTTTGTGTATGTATGTAAAATTTAACGAGTATTTAAATAAAATTAATTGTCAAAACGACACTTTTTTTTTAACCTTTTAACTACCGCATTATGATTTACTGCAGTTTTTTTCATGCAATACTTTTTTTGAATCACTACATTGAAAATTAAGGTATATATATAAACAAAATACTCAATTTTGGGAAATTTAATCCGTTAGAGCTAATTAATTAATTAAAGATATTCAACTGTAAAATTAATTATATACACCTTTCACTTAAAATAAATAGTCAAATCGTTTTCTAAGGTCTTCATTAACATACAAAAGAAAAAAGACACTTATCTTTTGGCATTGTCATTTTTGTTCCGAAAAAATAGTTAATCTTCACAATCCGCTGAAAACGCGATTTCTGCTTTAAAACTATTCGCCTTCCCCGCTAAAATACTCATCATAGAACCCGTGCTGCCATATATCTTGGAAGAGTGGATTTAAAAGCATATTCCTGCTAAGTATCGTCAGAGTATTCGTAAAAATGATTATTCTATGTAATTTTAAAGTGAGTGATAAGTACCGTTGGTAGATAAAGTGATTAAGATATTAATGAATTATAATAGCTTTGCGTCATAAGAGCGATTAATATTCAATATAAAACGACGTTTTTTAATATTTGATACAGAATGTATTTTATTACGAGTGCATAGTTTTTCTTGTATAATTATTTTTTCAAAACGTCTTTCTGGAAAAATTTTTATAATGCTTTATTTATTTATCTCTGTAAGATTTTAAAGCAGTTGAATCATTCGTTTATTTTGAAAAAAAAATCATGTTACCATTACAATAAACCTTGTCACTGAATGATCTAAAATTCTAATGTTCGATTTTACTAAATAAATTTTTGAATTCGAATAATTTTAGGTGTTTTGTTTTTGATTAATAGGACTTAAAAATTTTAACTTAGTTCATTTTGCAGCTTGGAAGAGAGTTTCCTTTTTTACAGGAGTTATTTCGTCATTCCTATCTGCTGAATGTTTGTCAGAATTAGTGATAAAAGTCTTGTCAGCACCCCATTGTACATTTCTATTGATATTGCTTTAATTTAATTTTAATGATCTAGATCAGAATCTTAGAACAGTATATGTGAACTTTTAAGATTTCGAATAATACTCCGACCTAAATTCTGGAACTCATCGTGAACACCTTCAATATAAAAAGGGATTTTCAAATTATCCATAATTGGAGTTTAGTGGTGCTAATTATGAGGAGACTCAATCGTGTGTTTTTCGTATTTCCTGTTGTGGAGTGGATATTTTTTAAGGTCTCCGACTACTCTAAAATTGTGAATTTTGTCAAAAATTGACAATTTCTTTTTGATTTAATTTTATAGACCATCTTATTAGCTTTATAAAAATACCAAATTTATTATTTTCCATTCACTAGAACAAAAACTGCAAATGTTTTAGTTCAAGCAGATGCCACTACTTTAAGCAAGATGTCAAACTTTAAAATGCGTTTTACTGGAAATATGTGTTTTTTTTTTTTTTTTTGAAAATGCTCAAACGGGGAAGTTTTGGAAATAATTAACTGAATTTTTTTTTGTATGTTCTGTATAATAGTAGAAGTGTTTTAACCTTCAGATTTATCAATAACTGTTTTATTACAAAATTTACAGTCCTTAAACGTGAATATAATCACTGTTTTTTTAAGCAATTTCATATAATGACTAACATAAAGTGCTCTAGTGTTTATAAAACTGAAAGTATCTCTTAACCTGAAAGTCATTAAAAAAAAGAATAGAAAGCAACACATCAAAATTGAAAAGTTTAATATTTGTTCATAAACTTTCTGCACAAAATGGACCTCGTTTACGTAATTTTTTGTTAATGTTTACCAATTTTTTTCCCGTTTTAGTAATAATAATTTATTTTTCTCTTTTTAGTTTTAGCGCATTTTTCTTAAGGTATCCGACTACGTTCGGAACCGTGATTTTAAAAACGCGCATAAATGGATAATTTTCATGATATTTAGTGTCACTTAGATTAGAATACATGTATAAAATTGTTTTAAGGACATTTTGACAAAAAAAAATTATTTAAATACAATATTTCAGCAAAAAAGGAACTTAGAATAATTTTTTTTCAAAATGTTCTCCTTTTGTGAAAAATGCTTCTATTATAATAATATTTTGCCTGAATATAGCTCAGATCTCTGTACAGAGACTCAACTATGATTTTTGAAAAAATCACATTATTTTCAGAGTTACAACCCATTGAAATAATTATTGGCGTTTTTTTTCTTAAAATTTCTCCCCCCTGTTGTCGTAAAACATGGGTAAACCCACTTCTAACTTATATATTTCAAAATTTCTAGTTGAGTCTCTGTACAGAGGTCTGAGTTATATACAGGCAAATTATTATTATAATAGAAGCATTTTTCACAAAAGGAGAATATTTTGAAAATGTGTCATTCTATGTTCATTCTTTGTCAAAATATTGTATTTAAATAATTTTTTATTGTAATGCTATTCTTAAAACAATTTTATATACATTTTTTAATCTAAGTGATACTAAATATCATAAATATTATCCATTTATACGCTTTTGCAAAATCACAGTTCCGAACGTAGTCGGATACCTTAAAATGTACTAAATAAATCTAAAAACCACGAAAAAAAAATCCCCATACCTCCATTTTTTTTCTAAAAAAAAAAAGAAAGTTGTCGCAATTAGTTGGATGCCTTCAACTGTATCCCCTTGTATTTTGAAAAAGTCTTATAATTTCCTCAAAATTGATGTTTACGTTTCCGAAAAATCCAACCGTTTCTTTCGCATTTCTTTTTCACTAACGTTTTCTAAGAACCAAAAGCAATTAAATAACATGTCAGTTGTTTTATATGTTTTTAATTTTCTTTTTGCAGGATCCCAGACAATGCGTGTAAGCTTCATAGACGGCCTATCAGGTGATGGCTGGCGATGACGAGCTCCCGTCGCTAGACGACTGGGACGACGCCGAGTGGGGGCCGGCCCACTTCCTTGTGCCTCCTCCTCCTCCGCCCCCCTCATTGGGATCCGTGTGCTCGACCAGCGACTTCTATTGCCAGTTGGAAGGGGGCCCGATGGGGGCCCACTTCAACAGGGCCACTTTTCCATCCCTGCCCATCATCGCCGTCTGTTCGTCCGTCGTTCTCGTGGCCGTCCTGGTCGCTTCCTTTCTTTTATGGCGGTGAGTACTTGTATCATTTTCTATGAACATCAGATTTGCATAAGATGTATTCACACCAGTAGCGCACACAGAAGTTTTCCAGGGGGCAGGGTTGAAAGTCCACCATTCTTGTATCATGCTCCTTTTGATTTTGTCGATTTGGGGGAACAAAAAACAGTAAAAAACTAATTATTGAACAAATAATTAGTATTAATTAATAAAATAAATCATTAAAAACAAATATCTAATTAAATTTTACGTATTATATACTTAAAATTATAATCAACTGGGGAAAAAAATCAAGGGCTTGGGGGGGTGACCCTAGGACCCCCTTGTGTGCGCCACTGATTCACACTTAAATGCTTGGGAAATTTTCTCTATAGAGCAGCGGTACTCAACCTGCTGCCCTACGGGCCTTTTTAAGTGGCCCGGTTATGGCCCATTGCTCAGAGAAATTGATTTATTTATGAAAATTTGGTGGGAAATTCTTTGTTAAGTAATCAAATATAATGAATTTTGCTTTTTGCTGTCGATGTCGTATGGGTGCGAATTGATATTTTTTTCTTATTAGTGATAATAGGCACTACAGTTGAATAGTGACCATTTTATGAATAAAACTAATTTTTAACTATCTTTCATATCTTGCAAGCGAAAAATATTCCAAGAAAAAAGGTTGTTTCAAGAACGGTTGGCAAGTTGACTATTTTGTAGTGAAAAACAAGCATGGATCGGTAAGTGTTTGATTTGCCATGAAAGTGAGTGTTGTATTTAAAAAGTATCAATAAACGGGAATTGTTCAATGACGCTTTTCCTCGAAGATCTCTTTTAAGAGAGGATAAATTGGCTTTCTTGGATAATCTTTACAACAGCAAAAAAAAAAAAAAAAAATGTTACACAGCGATCACAGATTAAAATATCACAACGATAACAAAGGCACTCTATGAAATGTGTTATATTATTGTTAATTGTATGAAACGGTTAATACTGATGGAGAAATTGTGAAGGAGTGATACTTAAATGCTTCCAATTTAGAAAAATTCAGTGACAAAAATAAAAAAAAAAATAGAAAAAAAATAATTAAAAAAAGCAAAATAGAGAGAGAGAGAGAGTTTTAATATTTTGATCAATTTTCCACATTTTAAGTTTCCTATGTTATCGTTGTCTTAAAGTAGTGTTCCGCAACCCCTGGTCCGCGGACCGGTACCGGGCCGCACAAGAAACATTAAATTATTTACTGTGGTATGTTTTTCTTGGATATGAGCTACTTTTTATGAAAATCACTTTATATTCATTTTTTTGGTGTAGCTACATTTTATTCTAATATCACGATTAAATACGATTGAATTAAAATTATTAAATCAAAACAGTCTAAAATATAAACAATCAACGTTTTCACCTCAGCGGGCCGCGGTAAAATTAACAAACGTTGACCGGTCCGCGGGGATAAAAAGGTTGCGGAACACTGTCTTAAAGCACTTCTTCCCCTCCTCTCTCCATTTATCCTGATGTTGCGGCCCGCGTCATACAACCATCATATGTATGCGGCCCCGCGTGAAATAGCTAACATATGTGTGCGGCGCGGCAGAAAGAAAGTGTTGAGTACCCCTGCTATTGAGTAATGATTCATTAACCACTTATCTAGATATTAAATTCTTCGAATTCCTTTGGGAGAAACAAAATATTTTCAAGCAGCCAGAAGTTTTACATTTTAAAAATATATTCGCCTAGTGCAACAGACGTTAAGATCTGAAATGGTGAGAGAAAAAAACATGGATAGTAAAAAAGAACAACCAATGAAACTACAAAATTCCAAAGAGATTTTCTCGAAATGATGCTCGCTTAATAGTTACCGCTCCCGTCTAGCAATCATTTTTAATCCTTTTTCCATCTCAAATCTGGACTAATCTTCTTTATTTGAATGCAATGGAATGAAAGAAACATAAAAATGAATAATAAAAATGTGGGGTTCTGTATAACACATTTCGTTGTACAAATTAAAATCCACTAATAATTCATTAAAAGAGCATAAAAATATTTTCAAGGACCTAAAAGAAATAATTCTACAAACACTTTCACTAATATTTTTTTTCCCCGACTACACTTTGCAACATTCAACTATTTTAGTTTTGACTGACAAAAATAGGAGTTTTTTTTTTTTTTTTTTTTTTTTTTTTTTAGATTTAATATTATATGTCCATCGAGATTCAAAATGACAGGATAATATACAGACTTATCCAAGAAGAATGTCTGTAAAGAAGGATGGAGTTTTTACAGGAAATATAATCCTGCATAATTACAGCAAATAAACAGAAAGTTGTTTTAAGCGATAAACACGGTAGAAGTGCATATTAGCGTTCACAGACCAATGGTCACTGGCAGTAGCGCACACAGGAATTTTTCAAGGATGGGGGGGATCCAGGATCGAAAGTTCACCATTCTTGTATCATGCTCCTTTTGATTTTGTCGATTTTCGGGAACAAAACACAGTAAAAAACTAATTATTGAATAAATAATTAGCATTAATTAATAAAATTAATCATTAATAACAAATACTTAATTAAATTTTACGTACTATATACTAAGAATTATAATCAATCGGAAAAATAATCAAGGGCTTTGGGGGGGTCCGGACCCCTAGGACCCTCCCTCCCCCTTCTGTGCGCCACTGGTCACTGGACAACTATTAAAAAGGCTTGACTTTTAAAATTATAGCATCTAGAAAATTCTGTAATAAATTTAGTAAAAATTAATTAAATTACCTAAATTTTGCTTTGATGGTAAAATTGTTCTATTGAAACAAAATGACCCAAATTGTTTGTGTTAATGAGTTTTACACAATGAGATTATTCTGCTTAAGATATAATGATGGTGTAATGTAATGAGTAATGCTTAACAAATATATTTTATTTATTTGCCGAAAGCAATTTTGAAATTATGTTTTGCGCATTAACGATTCTGTCCAAATCTCTCTCTATTAACCTTTCAAATTAAATTTATTTAAAAATTCTACATATCCTCAGCTTTTATAAGGTGGATTTTTTTAGTATTTCTATAACACCTGTATTTACCATATTTTTTTTGTAAGCAATTTGTCTATCTTTTTCAAATTAAAAAATACTATTTTTATCTAAAATCTGTATCTCAGTCAATCCTCACACTGGAATCTGATTTCGTAATTTATTATTAAAAGATTTTTCGAACATCCTGTCCAAAGGACAAACATTTCTTTTGTCCAAAATGTAATCTCGAACCATCAGTGACATCAATGATAAATGTCGTCCTGGGTATGGAACGAGAATTTCAAACGAAACGTCAACATGCTTTCGTTTATTTTATTCAGAAACATCCACACGAGAAAAAAAGAAAGGAAAAAAAAATTATGATCACCGTACAATTGTGATAAAAATCTGACCTACCCGACTTCTGTCATTGGTATTCTGGAACAGTTAATTCTAATTTTTATTCTAAAATTCTGCAAGTGTGTGGTTTTTTCTTTTTCTTACGTTTCCTTCCTTCCTTGTCATTAACTTTTTATTTTTTCATTACATAGTTTTTGAGATCTATCCGAGATAACGAAAGGACTTGAGCTTCAACAATTACTTGTCTTAATGAATTTTTGTTTAGGTACCAAATAGTGGTGGCGATAGTGGCTTTCTTGTCAACTTTAAAAACAGACACGCTATTTACCCCCTCCCCCCCAAATGCTTCGCCATTTGTCTGACTACAATCATTAACGAACTCATGGAGTGTCGTGGTCACGTGACTCAAACTCACGGCATGGGGAGTTCCCTGCAACAATTTTTATTGTTTGAGTTACTATATTTTTTTCTTTCGTGCACCCTCGTTATTTTCTTTTGCACGCCCATCTTGAAGAGTCTCTTGCTGTACCAGATCTATTTTAAGCTCTAAAAAAATCTCGGGAAAATTTTTCCATTTTTCCAACCGATTGCAAAAGGTTTTGTCGAATTTAATTTCTAGAAACGTTCGATTTTTTGAAAAAGACAGTTTTTTACCTTTTTCGTGTAGAACGTTTAACCCCTCCTCCTCTCCTCTCATCTCCTCTTCTTTAAAAAAGGTTCGAATTCTTCGTTCAGTTTTCAAGATGTAATTTGAAACTTGCACGTTTTCCTGAAGTTATATAATTTAGAAAAAGACGTGATTGAAAATTTCGAGCTAAATTTTATTACCTGGCTTTCAAAAATGATTGAAAATATTATGGGTCACGTTTGCCCTCTCAAACCGGAAGTAATTTGTTAGAAATGGTTTTTAATACGATATTAGCGTCTGTCACTACGTCGATATTTTGATCTGTAATGAGAAGATTCACTGCTAAAAAGGTTAATTACACTAGTGAAAGAAAAAATGAAACCGAAAAACAGGGAATAGTTTTTTATAATTGTAATTCTTCGTGATTTTGTAACGAGTGAAGATTTACCCCATTTAGAGCTCCGAAATTAAAGTGCTTTTTATTAAACTGAGCTATTCAATGAAATGCAATATTCATTTTATATTTTTGAATTCTTTCCAAAAACAAATTTCAATGTCATCTTCGAAAAGTTAATCAAACACGTATATTATATTATTTTAATCATATGAATGTACTAAAAATAATATAATAAAGAAAAATTAGATGTTTGTATAATTAGATTTTTGTATCAAATATTTTGTGAGCAGATATCTTATAGGTTGTTTTTTAAATGTGGGGAGAATATATTATTCTTTTAAGAAAATTTTATGAAAAAAAATGTTCGAATTGTGTGGGTTATATATATAAAATATATTTGGTAAAGAAAGTATATTATATTTCTGTATAAATTTTAGAGCGACTAAATTATTACTATCGTTTCTTTTACTATTTCAAATTTTTTTTGCTTGCGCCCAATAAATATGCTTTTACTCTTAGATTTAACTAAATTTATTTTAAAGATATCCATTCTAAATTTATGGTAGAGGTTGCTAAAGTGATTGCTATATCTGTGATAATTTACTAAATTATGTTGTATATATCGATTAACTGCATAATGTCATTATCGATTAATGTGGCGTATAATTAGACGTAAAACAATATTTAATTGTACCTGCTATGAATGTTATATTTATGATAAATGTATCTTAAACAAATAAAAAAAATATATATGAAATTATAAATAATTTTCCGAATTATGGCCATCATAAAAAATGATAATAGTTTGTGGAGAATTCTAAATTCTTTGATGGAAAAAAAATTATTCAAAAAATTGTGATTGGTGCAATTTTGACGGTTAATTCCACCAGTAATTATTTTGTTTCAGAGTGCTAAACAGAAAAGTAAAGCTTAAAAAAATTAATTAGCTTTTATTACAAAAATATTTTTGTAAAGAAATGTGATGAGGAAAAGAAGATTGATCTTCTGCCAACCTTCTTGACTACGCCATTGATTATTACTTTGGTTAAATAACCTCTTTTATACTCTATCTTGTCACATAAGTGCACTGTAGTAAGAAGCTTTCTATATTATTTTCAATATGATATGTATGTATATAATTTGCGTTCTCTGTTGCTAACTTACATATGATTCTGTTCAGTGAAGCTTTAACGTAATTTTACAATGTTACGAGTACATGGAGTAATTTTTACTGCTATGTCATCGACTCAACCTTTAATACTGCCCAACAATCATATTTCATTTTTTAAAAATTTTCTTACCAATGGCCACAATGCTTATTTCGACGCTTGTTTTGTGGCAATCATGTCATGTCAAGATTTTTTCGGGATATACCAAAGACATCTCTACTTGTTAGTTTCAGTCTTCTTGAACTGCTGTTGCGTGACCATTTTTTGCCCTTGACCAATGCCAAATTGCATGTGATTTTTTCCATCATCATTTAATGCTTTGCATGTCAGTGAAATTTAAGGCAAAAATAAAAAATATTTCAATTATATGTTCAGTGGTACTTCAGTGATAAAAAAATGTATCTATAACCTTCGACTAAAATCTGTAGAAACATTTGATACCTTAGATTCTTGTGCAATTTTGTATTAAGGCTGTCTTCAACAATTGTGCAATTTTGTATTAAGGCTGTCTTCAACAATTGTACCAGAGCCTGAACTAAACGCGCAACACGTATTCAGAAAGAAGAATACATTATTTTCATGAAAATTTGCAATATTATAATTCATACATTTTTATAATATAGCATTTTTAAAATTTCAAAGTACACAATTAATTTTTCTTTTTAATATTTAAAAGGATAGCTCATTTGTTGATTTATCATTAATTACGGAACAGGAGAAAAAAAGGCAACACACAGTTTATATCAGATAAAATGAAACAACTGGGGTAAAAATGAATAATATGATAAAATGTGCTGCTTTTTTTATAGAATAGCGAGACCAAAATATAATATTAAAATGTTGGACTTCTTTTATATCGGAAAAATATTCAAAAATAGGTCCTATTCTTTTACATTAAGAGACGGCCTTAAAGGTTATTGTTATGGTTGAATTAGAGAGGAAATTAAATCCACACTTGGTATTAATCCCTTTCCTTATTAATTACAGCGCGTAATCGTAACTTCAGGGATTAATTCAAATTTGAGCCTTCGGTTACAGTTAATATTTTCCTCTTCTACTATTAAATAAGATCCGGGACTTCTATTGAATTAGGTCCGAGACAAATCCTCGCCACTATTTTAAGCCCCTTCTCTGATTGCAGAAATTTAAGGGATTAAAAAAGAGAGAGAGAGAGATCGACCGCGCTATGAGAAGAGCTCCTTTGGCACTAACCATTTCATGCGATGTCTGACACCTGTACTGCCTCATTTTCAGTAAATATAAAATTAACGTATCAGTTTGACATTCGTCACGTTGCGCTGAGAAGGTGCTTTTTCCTTTTACTGCTCCCTTTTCCCTTATAATATAAAAACTTGGTCTCTTTCTCATCCTATTCGTTCTGTACCATTTCAATTTACCTACTCACGGATTGGTTGCCGGCTTGTCATGAGTTCGACTTATATTCCCACTGAAGACCCGCCACGTACAGTCTGATCCACGTTCGATCTGCTGTTGCTCAAATTCCTCACTTTTGCGTAGTATGGAAGTTAAAAGAATGAGGTGCCAGCTGAGGTCCCAGTCGCTTGGCTGTGGTTCAAAATTACGATATCTGTCGCCAGTGGCTCTCGTGTTGCTTTGAAGTGCGATGTTAATAAACATTTTCTCACTTTTTAAGTTTTCTACCTCATAATTTACCCTTGATTTTAAAGTTATAAAAAAAAGTTGTTATTAATAACCAGTGAGACATAGTTCTTGTGTGGCTCTTTGTACGTTGTCATTTTCATGATAATAAATTATAGCTTAAAAAAAACTTTAAAACACCCTTTTATAGTTAATCGAACTAAAGTGTAACTTAATCTTTTAGTCGCCAGATCTGGAAATGGGATCTGAAACGAGTCGCCACAGATGCGAGATGGGATCTGAGAATGGGAAATCGTAAATCCTGATGATCTTGACCAGGACTGTGGAACAAAATTATTAATTAATATATTGTCTTCGGTCCTGGACAAATGAGCAAAATTTCGAATTAACCTGACCTTTTAAAGTGGGTAAAAATTGAGTTACAAGATTCCGTTACATACAAGTGAAGCTTATAAAAGGGTGTTAAATAAACAACCAGTCAAATCGAAGGGTTAAGTTTTAATTTATAATTAAACCTGCTAAAGAACAGTGTTCTCAGCAACGTTAATTGATAACAAATGATTGGGATTTAAACAGTAATATATTTTGCATTATACTTTCACATTTTAAATCGCTAAAGCATACCAGTGCTCTTCTGCAATCCATTGCGTAGTCATTTCCGTGACTTAAATGAGGAACTCAATAGTGTCGAAAGTGTCGGACTCAGTCCACTGCCTTTAGCCCATTTCGTTTTGTATTAGCGTGAATGTATCCGTACAGAAAATTCCTTTCGTGTAGCATTAAAAGCTACTATCGTACCTGTCACGCGAAACAACAAGAAGAAAAGTCGTAGTTGTAGTGCTTTATTTTTTTCGAGGCACGCAAGATTTCGGTGGACCTGAATAATAGTGCTTGTCATTCAGGTAATCACTTTCATCTTTCATTGGTGGTTTAAGTTCCTGTTGTTATAGGCGGTATATGCCTGACATTTCTGTTGTGCATTATTTATTTTACCTACCCTTAATTCTTAGTTCGCTTCTAAAAGTTTAGTTATCTGATGCTATGCTTTCGCCTTCATTGTTTCGAGATTAGCTGATATCGCATACTGTTTTGTAGATTTTGGTTATCTTTCTTTATACTCTACTGAATAATTCTTACCGGAAATCGATACACGCGAACATATGGATTACAAGCATTGTTACAATCAGGTCTCAATCGTTGTTAACCAGAGCGAGAGAATTTGTTGTACAAAATGTTTTCGTCCTCAGAAATATTTGTTGCAAATAAATACAAAGATACAGCTTCTGGAATATTAAGAATACAATTTGAAAGGGTTGAAATGATTTTTGTTTCATGTTTCATTGGTATGAATACTTAGATAATGTTATATGTGGTGTGTAACATTCTCTATAGGTATTCATAGATTGAATTGTGTGTGAATTAATTGCAAAGTATAATAGCTATATACTTTTAGTCATTTACTATACTTGATGCGGATTTTTCTTTTTTTTGACTCAATCATTTTAAATGGGAAAACGTTTTTGAAAATGCGTTTGAGAAATGCATTAATAATTAAATATTGTAATTTTACTTTTGAATATCCAAATTCCAAAAATTCAAAGGGTATATAAAAACATTTAACGGTTATATTTTTCGATCTGTTTTATACAAAATGATCAAAGTAAGTTGTTTTGTATTAATAGTTAGTTATACGCGTGAAATAAATTTAATAGATTGCAATTTGTTAAATAGTCTGCCTTAGAAATATTTACGAAATAGAAGGAAAGAGGCAAATCTGAATTATTGTGCTACTTATCATGTTTTTCACCCCCCTCCCCCCCAAAAAATAATTAAGTGTAATCACTCAAAATAATAGGCAATATATGTAAAATTTCTTTGAATAACTATTATGCTTTACTTGTAATTACTTTAAAAAATTATGGTCCTTTAGTGCATGTAGTTTTTGTGGTTAGAATAAGGAAGGAGAAATATAACCGTAAATAAATTCAAAATTTACCGAAGAAATTATTATTATTATTAATACACAATTTCTTTGTTGCATCTTTGTTGATGTCAACTACTAGGTAAAGTCTACATAATTATTTTCCATTTTCACGGTATTGTTTTAAATTCGATTTTCAAAAAGTATAACTGTTTTCTGAGATGCATATTTTTAACAAGAATCTGGTTTTAAGAATTTCCCAATTCGGTTTTAAATTCATTTAAAAAGAATATGCAATGCAGGTTTTGTTATGTTTAAATGATGAAATTAATCTTTTGATGACTTCAAATCATTTTATTAAGTTAATATATCAGATTATAATGCTGCTATTCCATAGATCTCAATGCAATTTTCTCTGGCTTTTGAACATTTAAATTCATTTTCAGTGCCATAACTTTCCAATTATATTCAGTTACATTTTTTGGATAAATATTTTAAAGATGGATAAATAGCTAATAAATTCAATATTTAGGATAAGCAAGTAAAAAGAGCTGAACTATCTATGCTTTAAAACTTATAATTTTTATTTCACATTTCATTTTTTTTCCTACCCTTTGATATACTTTTGGTTCACAAACTACTAACACATTCATATTTTTTCATTATCTAACTTCTTACAGAATAAACTACTTCAATCCAATAAAATACGTTTTATTATCTGTATTTTCGAAAGCTAAGCAAATATTTTGATGTGAACTATTTTACACATTTAAAACTAATTAACAAGATATGAAAGCAAATCATTTTTGAGGAAAAAATGCTCTTATAATTCGAATTTTTTTCGAATTATGCATTCATTAAGCGTTGTTTTAAAAAAATACAACCCATACCTTGAAGCTTAGAGGATAAACATTGTTAACTGATACAAAGAGAGAAAAATATTAAATGAGGCAGAAAAAAAGTTCAACAAAAGAAATAGCAAAAGTATTGAAAAGAAAAGATTCTTAAACGTTTTTTTTTAATCATTTGTTTATGATATTGAGAAGAATGCATAAAAGCTTACTTCTCAACAGCTAATCTAAAGAAAGCAAGAGGAGGGGGGGGGAACATTGAGATTTATAAAGGATGGGGAGGGGTAAACTTCATATTTTCTTTCATACTTTCGCAAAAACTGGAACTAGAGAGAGGGAGAAAAAAAGACAATAAATAAAGAAAAAATAAAATGAAAAAAAATCTCCTCTCCTTCCCTAGTAATTAAGAACTTTTCTTATTACTCTGACGATCAAAACTTTACTCCCAGAGCACTTTTTCTAGCAATTTATCCCTTCACGTGATACAATATTAATTTCTATCAAAAAAGAGCTTACAGCTAGAGATTCTTTTCGGATATTATTCCCTCTTTTTTTTCGTTCTTACTTTTTTTTTAAGGATTTTCTCTTCCAAATTGTTTTTCTTTTCGTCCGTATCTCACCTTAGTATTTTTTCAACAAATGAGAATTATATATATTTATAAAAAAATACATTTCCTTCTCCCCTTCCCCTCTTTTTTTATTGATGAAAGAGAAAGATTACTAACAATTGTTCACGTTGATATCAACTTTGGGAAGGGGAATCAAAGGAAACCTCGCCTTTCAGTTTAGGTTGTTACAGCATTATAGGCTTTCTAAAAGAATTACTTCTTCCTAAGAATGTCTTTTTAATGGTTTGGTGGCAAAAAAAAAAAAAAAAAAAAAAATTAAAACGTTCTTTTTTTGTTTTTTTTTTTGTTCTGAAAATAACAACAACAAAAAATGCAATAGAAGCAGAAAGATATACCATAAAAATTTAAAATAAAAAATGCACTACAACTGCTATATATCCAATTAAATCTGTGTAAAAAGACTTTATAAATCTATCTATCTATATATAATCTCTAGTAAGAGATACATGATATTTAAAACTGAAATTCGGGTAAATTTACAGTTAAATGAAAAATCTAGATTTATTTTTAAAATATTATAAGTTAAAAATATTTTTAAATTTTTATCTATAAAATTTAAGTATACAAAATTATTTATTTTATGCAGAAATACATAGCAGCTGAATTTAAAATAGTTATTTTATTATGTATCCCAAACTATGGCATAAATAAATTTTATGCTTAAAGTTTTTTAATGAAAAATATATCTACTCAAATTATATAAAATAATCTCAGAATGTGAAAATATATCATCATTGACACACTTACATATATTAATTCCAAACCCCGAATAATATTGACTTTAAAAAAATTTCTGAATGGTCCATAAAAAGTCCTTAAAAAATTTGAAAAAATGACCTGAGAACTAGATAATATGTAAACATGTATTTAAATTAATAATAATGTATTTCTACGCTTAATTTTAACTCTTTATTTTTACTTCTGAATGATAAATTTTATTTAAATTTTCAAATGCTTTTCGATCAACATGACTCCTAGTTTGTGTTTTGATTGCTAGATTTTTTCTAATGCTCAAAAAAATTGTTAAAATAATCCCCAAAATAAACACAAATATTCAAAAATAGGGATTAAAAAAATAATAATCGTTAAAAAAGACATAGTAAATGTCTCAAACCTCAAGATCATGATAAGAATTTACGTAAGAGACAGTAATGATTGCGATTAGGGTGGACTAACAGAAGGCATTTTATCAAAAACAGAAACGCACCGCTAGCGCAGCTAGTCTTGAATGGGCCTTGTATCAGAATTATTTGAGGGCACTTTATGTGAAAATAAATAAAAAGAGAGAATCACATTAAAACTTACTTGATAGTATCAAAATATTACGCATGCTAGAATCCCTGTAGCTTGGGGGGCCCTTATCATTGATACGGCGGTAGCTATGCCCCTGACTTGCACATCACTGACACAAATCCACGATGTCGATTTTAAGTTGTAGATTAAAAATAATAACGAATATATAATTTGTGAAGTATTCCCCCGTGGGTGATATCTCATTCCTAAGTTATCTTCGTGACCTAGAGGTGTGGGATTGAATGAAGAACCAAGCGTTGTCATGAGCTTAAAATGTCTTTATTAAGATCTTAACTTAAACAGTAACAATGATAATATTTATATTATAACTTAGCGGATCTGAGGTGAGAAAACACACATTACGTATTACCAAATAAGCGCGATCTTAACCACTATATTTAACTTTCCTGTCTATTCCTAATCTCTGTTTATATCACAGTTACTAATAGATACTAGAATGATCCTACCTTAATCTCTTGTTTAATCGCAATCCTCTCGAATCCTCAATATCTTTAGATTATCTCGTGTGGAATTGAATCCACCTTGACTTGATCTATCTATCAGGGATAGCTTCACACTCAACGACGGCTTTCTTCTCTTCCTTCAGTTCACGCGCTTAAACCAGACTAGATAATCACTTCCCAATAGGTCATCCGCTTACGTTAAACTTCTGCTATTTAAAAAGTTTCTAATTTGCATGTTCACGTTTCGCTTCTGGATTTGGTTGGAAAGAATTTGCCTTTTTCGGTCCCAAAGAACCCAAGAGGAGATTTTAGTAGAAAACGCGATGAGCCCGTCACAAATGCAGGTCCCTCACAAAACATTATCGAGTGAAAAATGTGATCTCATAAGATAACCTGGGGCCAGTTCTTGTTGAAAAGTAATATAATTCCTTAAAGTCTTCATATATTTTCATATATACTCATTTACATAGTACGTAGAAACTGTGAATAAAACTTTAAATTTCACATAAATATGGTGAAAGACAGAAAAGGTACAATATTCATTTAATCTTTCTTAAGGTCTCTTTTTTTATGAAGGAACTAGACATGGCTGGCTTACAGGATCTTTAAAATCTGTCGGGTGACAATAGTTTTTCAGAGAAGTTGATGGGTAGTTGGCAATCAAATTTGTCCAACCAAGCATTTCCTCCGTTCCATACGAATACGAATGTCTCATTTTAAGAAAAAAAAGAAAGAATTGTCATTCTCATCAAAATATGTAGGAGTGCCACTTCCTTAGTTACCGTGTGCCAACTGGTCCATATATATTCTTCATAAACACGTACAGATCAAAATGGAATTCAAGATAGCCATCTTCTCTGTAATTTCATGCACGGTACACGATGGCTACTCTATCCGCCATCTTTCAACGATTGGATCACGATCCCATTGTAGTGTTTCGATTTGACAAAGAGGTAGGTGCTTTTCGGTGGACTTCTCGAGAGAACGTGATATCTTTACATCAGTCTTCCTTGACTAACTGCGACGATGATATTCGCAAATCCAAGAAATTGCAGATTGATGGGCCGATTCGGACTTGTCGATTGAGGAACTTGTCACGCAAGTCTTCCCTCGCTTTTTTTCCCTTTCTTCTGTGACATTCGGAATTTTCTCTTTTGAACACCGCTTTCCGGAATTTCGTTGCCTTTTCTCGTTGACATTTGGAAAGGATACGCTCTAGCAATCAAAGGAAGACGATTAGAAAGGAGTCTTGGAAAAATAAATAAGAGTTTGTGTCCCACGATTCCCAGATAGTCAGCAGGCACATGTGAACGTGACTCAGTGAAGTTGAAGATTAAAAAAAGAAACTAAATTTCTATTTTTAGGTACTGGGTGTAAAGAACTCGCACATGTTTCTTTGAGATGGGCAAAATGGTCTTTGATTATTTCCTATGGAGTGGCGCACTCAATCATTCAATTGATGAAAGTTCGTGAAATGGATCTTGGATTTTGAAAACGTGTCATCTTTTAATCTTTGCATGATTGACATTGCTAATTTAAACACGAATATGCTTTTCACATTCACTTGCCAAAATTCATAAAATACCTCCTAATATCGTGTGCGGAAAATCTACGTTGCATTAATTAAAAAATCCGTCGAAATCTCCTGAGAAAACATTCATCCATACTGTCTCTACTGTTGTCCGTACTTGCGAAAGTGTGTTGCCAGTATATGATATTGTGTACAAACTAACAAGATGTACTGTTCCGCATTTTTTTTATGGGATTTGTGTTTGGTGATCTTGATGGCTTGATCATTCATCGGAACTGCCCAGAATACTCTCCACGTCAATTGTGAATGATTTTGTCCCTGTAATCCTGAACTGATAACATTTGCTACTCTACTCAAGCCTTATTGGTCTCAATCATTTAAGTGACACAGCTGGCCATTGTCCACGATGGAAGAAATTATATATTTCCGGCATACTGTTGACGCTGTGGTACGAGAAATGTTGAATTAATTCCCTAACAATTTCCTAAATGAAACTCCTCATGTGTCTTGCTCCATCTAGCATTCTGCATTAAGTAGGAAGTCATTATAAAGTGGAATGGCACGTCGGAAAATTTTTAACATGAATCGCTTGAATACGAATGAAAACTCTTAAAATACATTATGTTACTCTAATGATTTTTGACACTTCATTATGTATTTTTAGTCTCTCTGTCTCTTTTTTTTTGTCTTTTTCAACCATTTTATTTTAATTCTAGGACATTTTTCCAAAAACTTTTATGATTATATTTTGGTAACTTTTTAAAATTCTTAATAATTCTTGAAATTATTTTGACTGTTTATAGGATATTTTACAATTATACATGGTAAGTAGTAAGTATTGGAGGCAAATGTAATTTTTTTTTCGTACCAGTATTTTCCGTTCGAGAATTTTTGAGAAACTTTTGGTCAAATGCAGGTCTCGAAGAGAAAGGACAAATAAATGTTATTATTTTTTATGAATTTGTTTGTGTATACAATTTTATTTCTATGTTATTTAAAACATTATTAGATATTAGAATGCTTTGCAGATCGTTTTAATTAATTTTTTAGAGACATTGATCATTAATTGATCATAGTAAAACGTTTTTGTAAAGTGGATTCTTAATTAACACAATACTCTGTAAAACTCGCCTCTGTTTTCGTATCATGTAAGGAAAAGATTCTTTTAAAAAGATTGCGAATGTTACAGAAGAATTTGTGTAATCTTACAACAAAATATTAATTTTATTTAACTGTCTGTTTTTATCTTATAAGTTGGTCGTTTTTTATGTGTCTCTACTTTTTTTTATTATGATATTTACACACTTTAAAGTTTTGTAAATTGGTTTGCATCAATATGTATCATAGACAGTACACGGTTTACCGTTAATCTGTAAAAACTCTTTTAAAAATGAAAATTCATCATTTATCTCAACGCTATTGTGCCGTCAATGCTTCGAGAATTTAATAAATCTTTTTTCTATGCATACCATGCTGTTTGTTTTTTTTATAACGGAGGTTGATTATTTGTTTAAACATATCTAATCACTTTTTATAAGAAAAAATTAATTTTTTTTGTCTGAGCAGATGGAGAAAAAAAATCATTATTTTATTTTACGACTGGAATGAAACAAAACACATGCCAATAAAAATAAAATATAAAACTCAAACTCACAAACTCAATTACTTCCTTGATTATGGATTTCAAACATTTTTCTACAATTGGATTCACAAGCGTTGATTTTCTCATTAAACGATAGTAAAATGGAAACATTTGAACTGAAAATACAATTACGAAACTTTCGCAATCAGTATTTTCTCTAAATGCTATGGCTGTGCTCCTGTTAATTGCTAAAAAAAATTGACAGCAGGCGCACAATCTTCTTTCAACTCAACTCAACACAGCAGGCATAAAACACGAACAATGCATCTCTTAATTTGAAACGATTTCATTACATGTAGACCTAATATAAAACACACATACCATACAAGTATTTAAAAGAAATACGAAATAGACCGAAAAGGAAACTTGTCAAGCGCTTCTTCATTAATTATATGACGTGGCGGAGAGAAATGATTCATTGGAACTATAATTTCGCAGGTTAAAGGCAATTTTTCTTGAGAATAAGTATTCTTTCCCTCCCCGCTGTGACAAAGAGTAAGTTCTAATTTATTTTTTTGTTTTGTTTCTCCCTCCCTGAGGGGGTTTCATTTCTTCATTAAGCTCGCTGTCCGTCAGTTCTGCGTCCAATCATTTGGATAAGTCCATTTTAATGGTTTTCATCATCATCGTGAAATGGCGCACCTGTTTGAAGAAGCCAAAATAAATTGCGCCGCATTTATTACAATAAAGATTCGAAAAGAAAGTAATACTAACAGAAAAAAGTACTAATAAGGCAAATAGTAAAGAAAGTTTGTTCCATTGCAGATTTTTTTTTTAATTGAAAGTTTTAATACTGAGTCAAAATCTTTTAAAGCATATTCCACTAATCGTTGATCTTGATTATCTTGACTTTTTATATAAGTATTTGTTACAGTCTACTAAACATTCCAGTTCTGAATTTAAAAAAAAACTTCTGCACGACTTAGCACTTCCGAAAGAAAAAAAAAGACGATTATATGTGACAGTGGTTTCATGAATGCCCCCCTGAAATTTTTTTTTCTGAGTTATGGCAAATTGTTTTCATGCATTGCAGAGTTTTTTTAACTACATTTTCTTTAAGAAAAGTTTTAATTGGTGAACTTTTGTATCCTATTTTTTATGATATTGGGTTTTTTTTTCAAGAGTATAATTATACGTGCACCAATTCTATAAAATTTGTTGCAATCATATTGTAATTACACTTATATTATTAAAATTTTTTTTGTGTGTTTCCAAAGTAAAATTTCGTATAAAGCTTTGGGGATAAAATTTAAAATAAAGAAAATCATAGAAGTTTTTCTTTTTCCAATATATTTCCCATGTAATTGATACGGTTCACAGTTAATCGATGGATTCATGAAATTAATTTACAATTTAAGAGTGAAAGTTATTTTTTAAAATTGGGTCAATTCACTTGAAATTTTAAAACAATTGTTAGAGACTCCATTTTCATCTTGATCCTTCAAAACCTTTCCTTAGCTTAGCGTTGTTTCTCAGCAAGAGATAAAATGCAGCTAACAGTTTTAATGTTCTTGTGTGGAGCTGCTATCCTTTTATTTCTATAATTATACTTTCTATCCAATTACAAAATCTTTGACATTAAATTTATGTGGATTGTGTAATAACTTCTCATTTATTTTCTTAATTATTTCTCAATATAATCAATTCAAACATAATTATCTTGATTAAACACAATTATCTTGATTAAATACAATGATATTGATTAAATACAATATCTTGATTATCACTACAATCAAGTAACCATTGTCCGTCGTGTTAAAACACTCCCAAGAAACTCTATTCTTGGTACAGCAAACCGCACGCCTGTTCTCACCGAAGGAATTCCTTTTCCTTCGACCCAAAAACAGTTCAGTGCTTCGCGCTTCCAAAACACAAGGGACTTTCTCTTCCCTTACTACCTCGCTTGAGGTCAAAAAACCTTCCCCTTTCAAAATACAGTAACTCCTCCAAAACCGCGTCGATTCGCGCCAACAGTCCATAATCCCCCGCGAACAGTAGTCTCAGACACTACTTGATTCATTGATTGTTTATAAATGTCTCACTTGCAATTTTGAATCTCAGTCAAGTGACAAAGACGACATATGAGTTGGTATCCCACTCTACTAACTTCCATACCACGGTAACGCGTGAGGACGTTAAACCTTGACAGATGTAACGTGCATCAGCCTCTTTATGCAACGGGTTTTCGTGGTACCAGGATTTGAACCTTTGATTCAACAGAAACTACGCCCGGCTCGAGTTCGCGGACATGAGCATTCGGTTTCTTCGCTCACTTGAATTTGTAGTCGTTCTGAACACATTTTATGCTTTTGTAATGCCAATAATTTCGATATTTTTTAAATAAATATTACTCCTAGTTTATTTTGAGTGTTAATTTTAATCATATCATTTAAACAATCTGTGATTTTCTTCTGATAGTTCCATGTACTAATAAATGTTTTTCTATATATACTTAACATAATTTTTAATATAAAATGTGTATGTAACAAAATATTTACGACTTATATCAATAATATTTGTCAAATGAAAAAATCTATGCGAATTTTTCAGTACTATTTTAATAATGGTCTACTATTTTAATAGTTAAAGCAAAGCAAGATAATAAAATATTATCTTTTCATACACACACAAATATGGACAAGAAAGTATAAGAGAAATCAATAAGCGGAACATTTATATAAAAGTAAATTATATAAACCTATCATTCTTTTTTCCCTTCAAAAACAGGCCAGCATTAAAGTGTCGTATTTAAATATTCTGTAGGAAGATAAAATGTATTTTTCGATATTGATACGAGCTAAAATGTATTGAATGTGGAAACAATAGATTCCCTTTGCAATATTTGAAACAGTAAGGCTATAAAAAAAGGCAATAAAAATTCCTCTTTGACAAGTCTGACAATTCTTAAGACATGCACTTTTTGTTTTCTACTTCTTTTGAACTGCTTTAATGATCATAATAATTAAAAATGAAACATTCATTAAATCAATCTTAAAAAAACTTTTACAATTTTTAAATAATGATTCCGAATTTTTTTTTCAAATTTATTCATTTAATTTTATATTACAATTTAAAGTAATTTTTCGCTTCCTTAATAAGTTTGCTTGTCTAAGTTTTTGACTAAAACCCATTGAGAGAAAATTATTATTCTTGTTAATATAACTATGCAATATTTTTAATGTTTTTGTTTAAAACATATTAATCACATTTTTGAATACAATGCAAGTAAATACATAGTAAAAATTTGCTTCGCATTTTTCTTATACGTTAGCTTAAGCATCTGTGAGTAACACAATTTTAAACTTATTCAATACCTAAGTCTCAATCATGTATTAATATTAAATAAATATATATATAAAGAGTGTTTTTTTTTCAGGTATAGAAGTTTAAGTTGGCATTACTTTCCAAGATGGCGACCGATTTAACAGCTGTCAAGTGATTTATTCTCAGTTTGGTTTGGCAATTCATCATGAATAGACTCACGCCTGAACAACGCTTTCAAATTGTGCAATTTTATTTCGAAAATAATGGTCGCGATTTTCATAAGCGAATTTTGTTTAGCGATGAAGCGCACTTCTGGTTGAATGGCTACGTCAACAGACAAAACTGCCGCATTTGGAGTGAAGCTAATCCACAAGTGTATGTCGAAACACCGTTACATCCAGAAAAAACTGACTGTTTGGTGCGCTTTATGGGCTGGTGGAATCCTTCTTCAAAAACGATGAAGGCCACAACGTTACAGTCAATGGTGATCGGTATAGAGCCATGATTACTAACTTTTTCATTCCTGAATTGAACAATCATGATGTCCAGGAGCTGTGGTTCCAACAAGACGGCGCAACATGTCACACAGCTCGTGCCACAATCGATTTATTGAAAGACACGTTTGGTGACCGCCTAATTTCACGTTTTGGACCCGTGAATTGGCCTCCAAGATCTTGTGATTTAACACCGCTAGACTATTTTCTGTGGGGCTATGTAAAGTCATTGGTCTATGCGGACAAGCCACAAACGCTTGACCATCTGGAAGACAACATTCGCCGTGTTATTGCCGATATACGGCCACAAATGTTGGAAAAAGTCATCGAAAATTGGACGTCCAGATTGGACTACATCCGAGCCAGCCGTGGCAGTCCTATGCCAGAAATCATATTTAAAATGTAATGCCACAAGATTATCTTTCGAATAAAAAAAATTCATTTCAATCGAATAATACATCGTTGTTTTATTGCAATTTAAAGTTCTATACCTCTAAAAAAAACACCCTTTATATACAGTCGAACCGCTATATAGCTTACTTTTTCCTGGAGAACCAAGAACCTTTCACGATTATTTTCTTCGTAAAATAACCTCCCAATAGCGAAGTGCATTTTCTATATAACGAACTTTTTCTCTTGAGATTCAGTTTTTTTCCCCCTCTCCCTTTTTTAAAAATATTTCTGGATATTTAAAGTTATTCTTTCTTTTAACTATTTTTATGGTGGTCATAAATCTCGAACTGGTTTTATTAGGTACCTAGTTCGCCAAGAGCATAGAATTCTGGGCATTTCATCCAAGAAGTGTAACCATCAGCCCCCATCGTCTAGTTCCCTGGAAACATGCTCGATATCCCCTTTCACCCTCAGTGGAGTTGTCTCATGTTCCCGTGTCCTTGAAATAGTCTCCGTTCATTTGTAGTGTTTATCAGTCGTACTGGTTGAATAGGCGTTTTCTTTTGGGCGTCTGGGCTGTAAACAGTCCTCAATCCCATATCGTGAGAGTCTATGATGCTGGGCATGGCAAAAGTGGTGTTTTTTATTCTGCTGAGTGGCATGATGGCGATTGGTCGAGCGATGGAATCCGGGAGGCGTGGCTATGGTTCTTCATCTGGGTGGAAAGTTTTTGAGTTTTTTGGCTTGGCTGAGAGCTAAGAGATTGCTCTCTGATTGGATGCTGGGTACAGTGAACATTGACTCCGATTGGCTGCCCCGGGGGCAGCTCGAAAATGTCAATACGTAAGTGCTTGAGCATCAAAGAAAAATAATTAATTCTTCAGGAAGTGGATAAAGACGTCGAGAAACTTTCTTTGGGGGTTTTCTTTCTTTGTTTTTGATAGGTAAGATATAAAAATTAAATATTATTAACTTACAAAAAGGTGGAAATATATATAATTGCTTTTTTTAATATAGTGTTTATGAATTTAAAAATTTGTTTTATGTGGTTTATTAAAAAAATTGAACGATGAACCTCTATGTAACGAATTTTCCGAACGTTTTTTCGGGATTTAGCGACTTCGTTATATAGAGGTCTGACTGTATATATATATATTTTTTGTAGTAGCAATGACGAATAAATGTGCTGCAACTACACTTACTGTTTCATGTAGTATGTTACGCCATTCGAATGCTTTATTCTATAGCTGAAATTTTGAATCGATATTCAAACTCACCTGATGGCATTATAATTACAGAACATCATTTCCGTTACCTGTATTTTTCCCATTGATAATTTAACGTTTTGTTTTTTTAAACTAAAAAAAACTACTGCTGCAAACCATAACACCTATGTAGCGTTAAGTAATTTTCTCACAACAAATCTTACTTTCCTGTAAAAATTGTTCCTCGTTTCGAAAAGAAAACCGATTTTCATTCTTTTCCCCCTCACATACGAGAGGGGGAGGGGTGCATTATTTACGTGACCGTAGCCGGATCTGTAAAAATAGCCATCCCAGCCATTTACTCCGTTCTCTCAAGTAAAGTAAATCTCTTCTTTTCCAAGGATCAGTCATTTCTTTGTGTTCATTTAGAAATAGATGTGAACATTAACAGCTAATGAACAGCGGTGCGTGAAGCCCGAAGAGAAAGTTCTAGTTTGCTGACAGAGGGTGAACTCGCTTACGTTATGCCTGTCTCTCACTCTTTGTCCTGTCTTAATTAAAACTGAGTTCAAAAAGCTGAGGTTTCCTGCTTCGGGAATGCCAGGAAATAATAAAATTCTATTCCGGTTTCAATAAGAAAATTTCATCGGGACCTCTTTGAAATTGGTCGTGCTAATTTGATGGATATATATAGTAGCAGCAGCTTTATTATATATAAAGTCGAACCTCTATATTGCGAATTTTTCTATATAACGAACTTTTTCCTGGAACCTTGAACAGCTCACGATTTTCTTCGTAAAGCAACCTCTCTATAGCGAAGGGCATTTTCTATATAACGAACTTTTTCCTTCGTGATTCAATTTTTTTCGTCCTATTTTTAAAGTATTTCTGAACATTTCAAGTTATTCTCTAACACATTTAATGGCAGTCATAAATCTTGAACTGGTTTTATTAGATCCTAACTCGCCGAGAACAATAGAGTTCTAGGCGTTTCATCCAAGAAGTGCTACCCTTAACCCCCATTGTCCAGTTCACTAGAAACATCTTCGATATCCCCTTTCACAGTGGAGTTGTACCGTGTTCTAGTTATAAAATAATGTATGTTTAATACTACTTGCATGCTTTAAATTAAAAAAAGTCCTTAAAATTCGTTAATTTTAATATAAAATCATTTCCTTAATGTTAAAAATACAGTGTATTCATCGTTGTTCTTTTTTTTCTTTTCTTTTTTAGTTTTTTTTTTTTTTTTTTTTTTGATGGGTAAGATATATAAAATAGACATATATTAATTTTGAAAAAGGTGTGAATAATTACTTTGTTTAATATGTAGTTTTTATGAATTTAAAATATTTGTTTAATGTGGTTTATAAAGTATATTACAAGATGAACCTCTAGATAACGAATTTTACATATAACGAACTTTTTTTCAGGATTTAGCGACTTCGTTATATAGAGGTCCTACTGCATATGTAGTTTTCTTTTAAAGACAAATATTCCTTGCGATATTTTTTTTTTAAAAAGTACTTAAGTATTACGCCATCAACCAATTTCGTCAAATCAAGAGATGTCGCCAAATGCTATTATATGCCAGTAAAGGAAACCATTAAACGCATGTTGGAATACAACAGCGGTGGCTAACCTTTTTGAGAAGAGTGCAACTGTGTTTGATAAAACAATAAATATGCGTGCCACTTCAACTTTTCCAGAACATGAAAAAGAGAAAAAAAATGTTACTTATAAGCTTATTATATATATATATATATATATATATATATATATATATATATATATATATATATATATATATATATATATATGTATGGGATTTTTACGCAAATAGCATATTTTTTAATGCAATTCTATGTAGTCGAAATTTAAAAAGTAATATAATAAACAAGACGAAAGTTCAAGCTTAGGTTTTATTGTTAATTAACTTTTTACAAGTTCAATCAATTAGGTTAGATATAAAATAAAAATGAGTACTTTGAATCATTTAATTCAAAATAATTATTAAACGCTAAGGATGTATCTACTTATAATGTGGCGTTTGAATTACTACTTTTTTTACCAAGTCATCTATATCAGGATTAGCTCCTACAGATGTTAATAAAATTAGGTTATTATAGGAGCACATTAGTTAGTTTTGAGTGAAATTTATTTTATTATGTTCACATAGCAGAGAACATTTATTTACAAACATATTTTGATCCAAATTTTGAGGGTTTTTTTGTCTGAGACAACAGCAATTCAATAAAATTGTAAAAAAATGATTATTTATTATCTTTTCAAATTTTTTAAAAAAATTTCTGTTAGTCCCCTTATACTACTGCTACAACTCCATCGTGCCACACTGTAGAACACGTGTCACGTGTTGGTCACCCCTGGAATACCTGGAATACGATGGCGACATTTTGGCGACGTCTTTTAATTTTGTGGAATTTATCAACGGTATAATTCGTAAGTACCAAGAAAGAAATAAATAAATAAATACTTTGGCCTTTTGAAATGAATTTTTTTAAAATGGAAGGTTTATTGTGTATGAATTAGGATGTATTAATTTAAGTAAAATTTGGTAAGATTACATAAAGCGCTTTCACGGCACAGGTCCGGGGTTCAAATTCCGGACTCGGCAAGGTCGACTCAGCCTTTCATTCCTTCAGTGGGTCTATAAATAAGTATTACCAAGCTTGCTTGGGGACTAAACACTGTAGATTAATTGCGTCTGACTGACCAGCTGACCAAAACATATATCTGCTCGTGCACCTTAGCGCTCAAGATCACAAAAACTGAGATGGGCACAGTAGATTTTGGCTCTCATGGGCCGTTGCGCCACTGAGTTAAGTTTCTGATTACGTACAAGTAATATCAATTATATGCAAACCAAAAGAACTTTTTGAACTCTTTCTATTATTTACACTAAGTTTGAAATAAATCTGTTCTAATTAGGTTTTAAAAGGGGGATATAATGGAAATAAGAAAATTAATATGCACCTGAATTGCATCACAGCCGTAATTTTAACGCATACGCATGGAGGGGACCTCTTTGCAAATTAGCAATAAAAAATTGCACATCTAAGGTTTCCCTGTGAACAATTAGGTAACCTTTTTTTTTAAACTTTTAAAGAATATTTTTAATAAAAATAAAAAGGAAAACACACACACACACATATTTATTTTTCGAAATTTGAAGATCATATGTTAATGATACAAAGACGTGTATGTGTCTTTAATGCTGCAGGGGGGTGGGGGTTCGACAACATCACAACTCCAAATAATATAACTTTAGTTGTATTTGAATTTCAAAATCTTGGAAATTCTGATTTTCTGTATCAAACATGACTTTGACATCAAAAATTTCAGTCGTGAAGTGTTATTGTAGGACTACTTTTTAGTAATGAAAAATGCTAAACATGTTTTTTTCTTTTTTTAATTTTGCTCGTGTTAATTATTATTATTAATATTTTGCGATTTCAGAAATAAAAATCTGAGAAATTTCTCTCAAATCTCATCTTTCATCTTCCGCAATAAAAATATTTTGTCCATCGTAATGGAGTTCTCTTTCAGGGAAGTTGAAATAGTCAAAAAATTTAATTAATTTAGAATTTTTTGAAAATTTTCTATTGTAGAAATTTGAAAACACATTTGTTGATATTATTAATTATTAATAGTTCGGCAGAAGAATATTTTGAAAACTTCTTTAGTGTACGATTTTTATTAGTATAACATGATTATTAGATTTAATATTTTACTAGAGATGTCTATTTTAATGAAATCTGTCATCGTAGGTGTCTGTAATAAATTAAAAAGAAAAAAATAGAAGAATCTCATTTTATTCGTTTGTTTTTTAGCAGTTGAAGTAAGCTGTCATGTATATCACAGAAGTATATCTAACAATACTAAAAAAAATCAACAAATGTTGCGATAATTTATAATATTGTGTCAAGTTAAAAGTTTTGTTTCTTATCTTGTTTTCCGTTGAGGGCAAAAGTCTTTCGACCTCAAAAAACTACAACTTTAAAAACAAATTATGGTTTTTTTTGACACATGAAGTAACGCATATGAGGAAGAAATTGAGTGTTATATTAATGGTTTCATTTTATCAAGGTCATCTGGCATTATTTAACGCATATTCTTTTCTTTTACTATTATTTCTCACACATGAAGTTCAGCATGATTTCTTTCAAGTATGTATCTTTTAAAAAAGAAACTCATTTTAGATTTATAGATTTTCAGAGCCATATCAGTTCTTCGCAAGTTCCAAGGACATAGGCTATTTCGGCCCCCTTTACTAATCTTTTGCAGACTATGGAAATGCCTCAGAAGATTTGCCCTAGTCAACTTTATTCCTGAGATAGTGATAAGCATTTTTATGGGGGGAAATTAAGTTTAATTCTGTTAAATTTAAGAGGACATAGTATGATTTATTTTTAAAAAAATCTGTGATTTAATGGTTTTTACTAATGTTTTGGTTGTCCTCTTTGTATTTATATTATTTAAAAAAAATTTATCTCAAAATGCCACAAAAAGCCAACCATTTAATTTTTTTTAAAAAATTTTAAAAATTCATGCAGTGATTTTATAAAAAATGCTACTTTTTTTATATTAATTAACGTACACACATAAAATTTGATTTATGTTGAACTTTGTATAAAAGTTGGTATGTGTGTGGGTTATGTTATAACATAATTCATTTTCTTAAAATCATTTTTTATGAATGCTTATTGAAAATTCCTTAAAAAATGTATAAACTCGAAATTCAACTACTTTTGAATATATATATATATATTGAAAAAATTTTATATAAAAATTATATTTTATATATATATATATATATATATATATTACTTAGATTAAAAAATGCGTACTGACTTTTGTTACATGTATTTACAGTAATAGTTATGAAAAATATATCAAAGCATTTTGTCCAATAAAAAAAGCCTTGGCATTTGAAATGAACTAATGATTTTCCTTTCCGAGATGAATCTTATGTTTAAGTTTCTATTTGTCATTGGAATGTGAATAAAAACGAACATAAAAGTTACCATAACTCTGGAATATTTTACCTTAAAACTTTCAACTTTTGTAAGAGTATAAAAAATATATATAAAAAGTAACTTATGTGTGCAAAAAATTTCTTTTCATTTTTTCACCAATTTTTGTCAATTTTGCATGTGTGTGCATTTCCATCGAATATGTTCAAAAGGCACAACTTTGAAGTCAGTTTTCTTTTAATTTTTTTATTGTAATTACCAGTTGATGAAGTTTCGGCTTTGTTGCTGGAACGTTATAAAAAAAATCAGATTCGATTCAACAGAAGATCGTTTTATGGAGAAAGATCGAACGTTTGACCGTTATATGGAAGGTGGTCAGCAGCGCATACAGGAATTTTTCAAGTGGGTGTCCAGGGTCGCAAGTCCACCATTCTTGTATCATGCTCCTTTTGATTTTGTCGATTTTTGGAAACAAAAAGAGTAAAAAATTAATTATTGAATAAATAATTAGCATTAATTAATAAAATTATTCATCAATAACAGATACTTAATTAAATTTTACGTACTGTATTCTTAGAAATATAATCAATTGGGGGAAAAAATCAAAGGCTTTGGGGTTCCGGAGCCCTAGGACAACCACCTTGTGTGCGCCACTGAAGGTGGTTCATGAACGATTTTATTATGTGATACTAGTTTGGCAACTGAAATGCTAGTTTTTGTATAATTGGCAAATGAAATGCTAGGTTTTGTATAATTCTCCATATAAAAATTTAAACATTACGTACTTCACCAAATACACTCAGGAACATTGAAAGTAGCGACCCAAGAAGGAAGCTAAGTACAATCGCGAAACTTTGCAAATAGGTACTGCGTAATGTGATATGCAAATGATCCAAGTTTTGTGCCAATACGCATGCTCATACACGCCGAGGTGGCGCTACAATCAGGAAGAGGGTGCTATATAAGCCAGCGCAAATTCGAAGATTCATAAACGTGACGATTACCGGCCGATTGTAGAGAGACTTTGGTAAACGAAACCTGTCAGGTAAACGTGCTAGAAGACATTCCTCACAGTTAAGCGAGTTTGAGAGAGGCCTGATCATCGGGATGAAAACTGCAGGCTGGTCGACGCGCCGTTTTGCTGGCCAGGTGGATCGTTCGGAGTGTGCCGTTAGAAATTGTTGGGAGCAGTGGACACGAGAACGTACCCACGCGTGGAAAACCGGGTCTGGAACGACCAGGAAGACCAGGAGGAGAGAAGATCGAAGGATCGTGCGGGAAGCACTTGTGGACCCCACAGTGACTCGTTCAACGATACGAGCAGATGTAGGCGTAGCAATTGTTCCACAAACAATTTCCTGACTCCTTGCAGAAGCAAATCTTAAATCCAAGCGCCCTTTCCGTGCACTCCCTTTTAACACCGGAACATCGGCAACTGCGTCTACAGTGGTGCCAAGCCAGATCAATATGAAATGTCACAGATTGGCAAAAGGTTGTGTTTAGTGATGAATCCCGGTTTGTTTTGGGGACAGAGGATAATCATGTACGGGTGTGGAGGCGCCCTGGTGAGCGGTACAATCCTCCTCACAATCTTCTACGTCACACTGCCCGCACAGCTGGTGTAATGGTCTGGGAGGCCATAGCCTATGATAGCCGGTCCACTTTAATTGTGATGCGTGGAACCTTAACGGGCCAACGTTACGTTGATGATATTCTTCGACCCCATGTAGGACCTTTCCTTAATGGTCTCCCAGCGGCAATTTTCCAGCAAGATAATGCTCGTCCGCATACAGCAAGAGTTACTTAAGACTTCCTACGTCATTTTCAGACTCTTCCATGGTTGGCCCGCTCCCCCGATTTGTCCCCTGTAGAGCACGTGTGGGATCAGCTAAAACGGCAGATGCCATCGTGTCACTCTGTACATGATTTAGAGTTGGCTGTTCAAGATTTGTGGGCTAATCTGCCTCAGGACAACATAAGGTGTCTAATCAACTCAATGCCGGACCGTGTGGCGGCATATATTGCAGCTGGAGGTGGTCGAACGCGTTATTGAAGTTGCTCAGTATTTGTGTCGTTGCACACCCTGTATTCATTTAATTGTCTTGTTTTTGAGATCAAGTGAATCTCTCATCTGTGTCATGTGTATTAAATTTCATTTCAATCCGATGCTTTCTTCTTGGGTCGCTATTTTCAATGTTCCTGAGTGTATATTGCCAACAGCTCTTTTTACTCGGATTCACCTCTAGCGTGTGGTTCAAGTCAGGGACGTAGCTACGGCCGTGTGGTGGTATCAGCCGTATTAATGATACGGGTGCCCAAGCTACAGGGACCCGTTTCTTTCTCAGGGTGCTGGGAAATCGTAATATTTTCGTACTTTTTGTATTCCCTAGACTTCCCCGGAGCAACACGTGATTAAAATAACCAAAATGCTTTAAAGATTTCTAGAGATAAAGTCAGCAATTTTTTTAAAGCATTAAATGGCAACAACTTATGGCTAATGTGCGTGTATAATTTGATATTCTGACAACAATTGTAGCAGATTTGAAGCCGGTAAAAATTGGCCGAGAAAAAGCATGATGCAGTTGAAACGCGATTTTGATTACTGCCGAAGGAGAATTTAGTTTCATCATTAGAAAGTTGAACAAATAGAATTTGCTTAGAATGTGAAATGTTCTGTAGTTCAAAATATTGGTGAGAGATGCAATATTAGTTTAGTTGGATTAATGCAATATCTAAATTTCAGGGGAAAGTATGAAGCTTCTGATATTTCACGTTTACCGATAAATAAATACAGTTTGATTTTTCAAGTTAAATTTATAATGACAAAGCATTTTGCGAGGAAGACAAATCATTGTCCAACTCTTCGCACACAGAAAAAAAGAGCATTCAAACGTTGGACGAAAAATAAGAAAAAGTGACCACAGCCCAATGTTAAAGGTCATATTTTGCTCAACTGGAAAGATTTTTAGCTTCGACAAGGTAGTGAAGCAGAAATGTAGAAAATCGATCATCAAATTTTATAAAACTGGGTGACGTTTCGAAAGTAATTACCCCAACATCAGCTGAAGCTTAGAGTGTATTTTCTACACTGCTGGGTTGCTCATAACTAAGAGCTAGGCTGAGTATTAAAAACAAATTACTTATGCTTTCTTAAAACATACTTTATTAACGTATTTTATTTGTATTTTTAGCTCAATAAATAAATGGGTATAAGTTTTGGAACATTAGTGAATCCTTATTTTATACAATGATTATTGATCTAATTTAAAGTAAACTGTCTTAAAAATTTTTGAAATTTTAATGCATTCTCGGAAATTTGTGAGGAGGAAAAAATACCGGAAGAGTAGAAACCCTAGCCCTAACATGTATAAAAATTTGACATTTACTAATAAATTTTATTGATGCGATCGTTTTCTTACATTTTCCAAAAAAGGACCCCCAAGGAATTTTGATACAGGGCCCATTTAGGGCTATCTACTCCATTGGCTGCAGTGCACAACATGTGAGCCCCATTAATTTTTTTCTTTTTTAAAGATGAAACATTGTGTTGATCATTTTCCGCTCTGTTTAAAAGATAAGGGCAATGATGCTATCCACTTCCAGAAAGAAAAAACCATTAGACCAAGGACACATGTTAATGACTAGAATGATTTTCTTTAATTCTGAATACATAAGGCAGAAATCGAAAAATTTAAATATTTTCCTCAAACATTTCATTTCATTAGTCTTCCGTGCATCCTTAGACTGAAACTCCAAAGCGAACTTCTTCGAAAGAATTGCTTGCCTGATTACTTATATACCATCAACCAAATACAAACTGGTTTTTCTCCAAGAATTGTATATTACCAAGGAAAAGGGAGGTCCATTTTCTAGAGGAACATTCAACCATAAATCTAACGCATATCTTTTGTATCGGGAACTCTTCTGTAGTTGATGCTCGCAAGAAACTTTTTCCAACCCACAGATGTCCACCACCACCAAAAATCTCTGCAACGATAAAATGGAGAGGGTAAAGGAAGGTAAGTAGGGGTGGAGAAAGAGAAGGGAAAAAAAAGGAACTCTTAAATTGTGTTTCGGTTGCCACCGTTGCACTTATTGTAAATAATCTTTTCTCCTACGTACATTTTGCTTAATGGTCGTTTGTGTGTAAAGCTCTCTCTACAGTTATCGTTGCGTGCGTAACATCTATAAAACGCAAGACTGTACTCGACGCGCAGGCGTGTGCGCGTTCGGTTTTTGTTTCGTTTTTCTGTTTTGTGAGTGCCTTAAATTACTTTGAATGTTATGCAAAGAAAAAGGATAGAATTTATAGTGTACACTACAAATGAGCGCTCTATATTTCTTTATGAGATGTAACAGCTGCATGGTGATTTTTTTGATACCTAAGCCTTCTTACTCGAAGCAACCAGAAATGTTGATAAATATCCACCAACAACCGTCCTTCCTTTTCTTAAAGAGTTACGGCAGTAAAATATAGTAACGTTTTTATTAGATGTAAAAATAAACCGCCTTTTATTTTCACGCCAGTGAATTCAAATCCCCTTTTCCCTTAAGTTGAGATTCTAGAATATTTTTCACTTTCTTTGAAAGTTTGCGTGTGATTTGTTTCGTATTTTTAAAATAATCTGTGGTGGTTAATTTTCATTTTAGAAGTAAGATGTATTTATCTACATTTGCAGCTTGAATCTGTTCGTGTATTCCCTTAATATTTGTGATTTAACAGTAGTGTGTAAAATGAATTTTTTTCTTAGAAAAATTTAGTTTTATATATATTCAGTACTTCTGATTGAAACGTGTGCTTTATTTGTACTGTACGAATCTTCCATATAAACGGATGCTTTTTTTTTTAGTTTAAGAGGCTTGAATTCTTAGTGTTTTAATCGGATTTCTTTTATTCTATAAAACAATACATTTTTCTAGGATCGAAAACTAGATTAATCGTGAAAATTTTTATAATTTTATTTTGTGTTTAATTTTTATAATTTATTTTCAAATTAGTTTAAAAAAACTAAAAAGCTATTGCGATCACATCGATCCAATTTAATGTGATTTTTTAAAAATTATTCGTTTATGAAGAGAAAACATGTTTTATTTTTAGCTTTCCAAATACAGTAATAAAATTTCACGCGATGATTCATTACAACGTACGGTTTTTGAATGTTTATGGAAACTAATATTATTATACTACTGAGATAATTATTTTTGATTATGAAACATTGTATTACATAGCATAGTATCTTATTTTTGTGAACAAAATGTATTCCAGTCAAATTTTTTCAAAATCTGATTAAAACTGCAAAAATCAATTTTTTAACGTTGTAGAACGGGATTACTAACATTAAAAAACCCACTTTTCTTCAATATTGTCCATCTCTTTATGCAAGATTAAAATGATTTATTTATCAAACATTATCCACAAATTAAACACATTAGAATCCTTCTAACGGTCTTTAAAAGCTTATTGATATTGCTTTTTTTTGATAGATATGATTTTTATATCTCTTGATAATATTAGTTCTCAGTTCTTCTTTTTGATCAAACAAAATTTATGCGAAGCAAAATTCTAGCTCTTAATATTGAAATTAATCTGCTCTGTAATCATGAAGTCCACTAATAAAAAAAATTCATATTATTCCTCTCCCTCCCTCTTATGTACATACTAAACTACTACTTCACAATACACTCCAAAAATTCAATCTATATATTTATAAGAGGTATAATAACAGTCTTTTTCTATCCAAGGTTCTTAAAATATCATCACATTTAACCTCTCTGAAAATCTGTCCGATTCCGATTGGAGGACTTCATCTACTCACGGATTGTATTATTGTCTGTGAATTATTTACTCATTTTGTAAATAACCCCCTTTTTTTATTCAGGAAGAAGAGAGGAGGGAAAAAAAGATACGAAATTAATAAAAAAAAATGTTACGAACTGCTAAACCCCAGTAGATAGATCCTGGTGACTTAACAGTGGAAACCGGTCTTGGAAAATAAAAGGAACGATGGCATCGAAAGAAAAAAAAAAAAAAGACCAAAAGGGAGGGGGTTGATTACAGTGATAGGGTCGGCGAAATGATCGGCCTTCTTAAATGTATTGGACACGCCTTCATACCAGACAGTCAGACATTCTTGGACGTCCGTAAGTCGTCTTCGGGTAGAGTAAAAAATAAATAATAATGATTTTTATTTTATTTTGTTATTTTCCTCTTCGAAAACGAGATTGTTTTCAGGTTTTTCTCGGAGAATCGTTTTTCCCTCGTGGTGTTGATTATCGGTAAGTGTGAGAATGTTTTGGATTCATGTACTCAACTAAGCGTTGCTCAAGGATTGGTTTTGTAAGAAGTTCTGTGTACCAAATATTTTCTCTCTTCGTTTGATTCGTTGAAGTAATCACCAGCTTTTAAATATTTGTTTTTAGAAATGATTGATGGTGGGATTTTTTTCCTTCTCTGCAGCGTCTCCTGGTTATAAAAATATTGCCTGCTAAATACCATTGTTTTTTTTTTCATTGCAGATATTTAGATTCCCTCCCTTCTCCCATCTGTTAGTCTGGATCTGTTAGAAATATATATATCGAATAATAGACGTAACTTTATTTATTTACTTTAAATAATAATGAGTGAGTTTGTTAAGATCCCCATGGATCTCACTTTGAGAACGAGAATAATTTGGAGTCAGATAAGAGCCAGTAGCCATTTTTATAAATAACTTTATTTGGTTATCTTTCCCAAATAGAATCAAAGACTTTTAATAACAATAATTCAAATTAGCTATATGAGGTTTAAAAGGGACTTTCCTTTAAATTAACTTAAATATTTAATGATCCAATTAATTAACAATTAGTATATCGATCACGCAGAGATTACCACGATAAGAGATCCCAGAATTATATTCAATAATATTCCTATTGAACATTCAACTTTAATCTCACTCCTAATATAAAGCTTTAATGAGACTTTAAATATAAATCAATATTTACCACACTGAATCTCAACTCTTCCTGAGATTAATTTATCCACCTAGAAATCTTCAATAATAAATCTCTAACTTCACTATTATACCTTTCTGCTTCAATCTCTCTCTCCTACTGCTTTTTACTTTACTATTCCGTTTGACTTAAATATTTTATCTAATCTGCATATAACAAGGAATCCTGTCCTCTTTTTTGGAGCTGATTGGAAATAGGTAGGGGAATTAAATTTCCCTAAAAAAGACGTCTCAGAAGGTTAGTGATAAAGTTCCGTATAGGTTTGTCACAAGTTTAGTGGTTGTGCATTGCTTATTTTCTCTTTTTTTAGAGTTTTATCTGCATATCATCAACTTTAAGGTCTTTTCACAATTTTCTGTGGTGATTATTTCTGGGTCTATTCTGTTTCCCCCCCTTTTTTGTGAGTCATAATGGGAAAATTTTTTCGTACTACTCCTCCCCTCTCGTATAATTCTAAGTATCTTCCTCAAATTAGTTTTACATCTGTAGTTCGGATTATGCTTTCAATTATTAAGAAGTAAAGCTTTTATTTTGGAGAGAGAGAGAAAAATGGTTGCTAATGTTTTTTTTTAATCTTGAATTTACCAGGATTTCTCATTTTATTAAAATTAATGCAAAATATTTTAAAACCGAGTCGAAAAGCAGGTATTAAATATCAGTTTTACTTCGCTAAAATAAACATAAATAACAAACAAATATATAATGTCCTTTGTTGATCGGTTTTTATAAGGCTAGTTTTGAATAAAACTGTTCTATATCTAAGCAGAAATAATTTTGTCCTAAGTTCTAGAAAGAGGAATCTGCGACTTCTGAACAAATTTGATTTTCGCTGGACAAAAAAAATATTTTCATCTATATATATTCATTCATTTTCAATCCACGAAATAAGTATATAACCTGATCTTGGAGACAATTAGTACTTAGTAAGTTGTGTGTGTAGCCGGAATTTTTCTAGGTGGGGGGCGAGGTCGAAAATTCACCATTCTTGTATCATGCTCCTTTAGATTTTGTCGATTTTCGGGAACAAAACACAGTAAAAAACTAATTTTTGAATAATTGGCATTAATTAATAAAATTAATCATTAATAACAAGTAATTAATTAAATCTTACGTAGTATATGCTTAGCATTATAATCAATCGGAAAAAAAATCAAGGGCTTGGGGGGGGTCCGAACCTCCAGGACCCCCTCCCCCTTGTGTGCACTACTGCTGGTACATATTTTTAAGAAGAACATTGAGTTTCAATTCACTGAAAAAGGGCGGGGGTGCTTCATGTTGGTTTAAAGCAAAACCTCGTATGAACTTATGGACTTTCGGAAATCGTATGAAAGCATACGAATTATTCCTTTAATACAAATCTAAATTGTTGGTTATCTTTTCTGTTTAACTCTCGCAACTTCTCTTAAAACTAATTTGAATTTAAACTTGTTCATAGAAATTTTTGTAAAATAGTGAACAATGCCATGTATGCAGATTTTGATGCCTTCTTTAAAATTAATTTTGAAAACAAACTTCAGGAGGTTTTCTTGGATTATTTTTTAAACATCTATTTTAGCTCACAAGAACTTCTTAATAATAACTGTCAATAGTCCATTCTTTAACAAAGCACTTTTATGATACGTTTCAGAAGCAATGCAACTTAACTCTGAACAAGTTTCGGATAAAAGAGCAGCTGGTAAAAACAATTGTTGATGGAGTACTCTTAAGCATCTGGAATTTCAATTTAAAATGTGGCATCGTGTATTCAATAACACAAACGCATCCTCCGAGGTTGATGCTAATGGTCTTTTCGCCATTTCGCATAAGAACTATGGGGATGGGTTTTTGAGTTGTTATGGTGAGATGCTCATATCATTTCGAGACGCGTTCACATTCAAATTACCTTCTTATAGAAACCTAAGTATCCTTCTGGGCATTAATCAAAAGCAGTATCTTGTTGTTATTTAATAACAACTCGTATTATTTTCAATAGCCATCTGTTCAACGCTTAATTGATATGTATTCGTATAGCATATGTGGGAGAGGCTGCTTGCACTATTCATCGACCTTTATTGTGTGGTGTGTAATGTTTTCGTACAATTTCTCGTTTTTGAAGAGTTTTTCTTTTATTTTATAAATGGGTGGACTATCATAATACAAATTGATAGTTTTCTCCCTCTGGTTATGACTTCGATATTGGAATATGGGTGAGGTTCAAAAGAAGTCTTGTTGGAGTTTAATGCACAAGTAAGTATTGTTATAGTATTCCATGCATTTACATAATTGCTCTTTTAGTTAATCTAATATAGTAATTGCTTGTTTATTGTACTGCTTATAAATTATATGAGGAGCTACTACTGCTCTTGAAAAAGTTGCAGTGAAAGAAGAAAGTTGAAATCGAATTTAAAACTATTAAACTATTTTTTACCTCTTTGCATTATCAATAAAAACACATACCGTAAAATCCGGCGTATTACGCGCACCGCCGTATAATATGCACGTATACTATAGAAATGCATTTTTCAATTTTTAGGTATACTCACCGTAGCACGCGCACCCACTTTTCTAAGCGAAATACGTTGAAGTCTTAACTTTTTTCTGTGTTCAACTTTTTATTTATAAAGGGTGTTTTTTTAGAGGTATAGAACTTTAAATTGAAATAAAACAACCATGTATTATTCGATGGACATGAATTTTTTTTATTCGAAAGATAATCTTGTGGCATTACATTTTAAATATGATTTCTGGCATAGGACTGCCACGGCTGGCTCGGCTGTAGTCCAATCTGGACGTCCAATTTTCGATGACTTTTTCCAACATTTGTGGCCGTATATCGGCAATAACACGGCGAATGTTGTCTTCCAAATGGTCAAGCGTTTGTGGCTTGTCCGCATAGACCAATGACTTTACATAGCCCCACAGAAAATAGTCTAGCGATGTTAAATCACAAGACCTTGGAGGCTAATTCACAGGTCCAAAACGTGAAATTAGGCGGTCATCAAACGTGTCTCTCAATAAATCGATTGTGGCACGAGCTGTGTGACATGTTGCGCCGTCTTGTTGGAACCACAGCTCCTGGACATCATGATTGTTCAATTCAGGAATGAAAAAGTGAGTAAACATGGCTCTATACCGATCACAATCGACTGTAACGTTGTGGCCTTCATCGTTTTTGAAGAAGGATTCCACCAGCCCATAAAGCGCACCAAACAGTCAGTTTTTCTGGATGTAACGGTGTTTCGACATACACTTGTGGATTAGCTTCACTCCAAATGCGGCAGTTTTGTTTGTTGACGTAGCCATTCAACCAGAAGTGCGCTTCATCGCTAAACAAAATTCGCTTATGAAAATCGGGAACAACGGCAATCTCGTTTTGGGCCCATTCGACGAATCTACGCCTTGCTTGATGATCGTTTTGATGAATTGCCAAACCAAACTGAGAATAAATCACTTGACGGCTGTTAAATCGGTCGCCATCTTGGAAAGTAATGACAACTTAAACTTCTATACCTGGAAAAAAAACACTCTTTATTTTTTAAACTCTCATTTTTATACTCGGCGTATAAAGCGCACCCGCAAATTTCGATGTTATTTTTCGTGTTCAAAGTGAGCATTATACGCTGAATTTTAAGGTAATGTAACAAATTCGTGTTTCTTATTGATTAAGTATCGTTCAATTTTAAGAATTTTGAGTTATGTTCATTTTACTCGAATCTTATTGTGATAGGTTAATGATTGAAGTAGATACAAAATATGCACGGTTTTCCACCATAGGGGGAGGGGAAGAATCTTTCAAAGTATGTAAAAGCATTTTTTTTTTTAGATGTGTAGCAGAATAATTGTCTACTATATATTTCCCTAGACAATACTGATTCTATATAAAAAGTCATGAACTGTGAAATATTTTGGATTAAATATTCAAAAAACGGCACTCTCTCAAGCAGAAATATAGATTTTTTTATTAACATCAAAAAGAAAACTTAAAAAATGCATAGAGTTCTTATGTAGCAGAAATTTAATGTTTCCCTTTTTAGAGATTAAATAAATCAATTTCACTTTTTCTGATTACATTTTTCAGTTTGAAAGATTCAACATATACATGTAGATTAATTTCTTGAAAAGATCGAGAGAGAGAGAGAATTCCCCCTCTCCTTCGTTTCTTCAATTACATGAGATTTAAATAATACTCCGTATTTCTTCTTTTTTTGCTTAAAATCATATTAAGCATTTTTATTTCTCTATCGATATACCTGGAATCTTAAAAATAGAATTTTATTAAGTTCGAACTTTGTAACGAGAGATTTAATTTAAAAACCTTTAGCATACAGTGCGCACACAAGCCCCCCAAAGCACTTGATTTTTTTTGGAATGATTATAGTCGTATGTATATAGTACGTAAAATTTAATTGAGTTTTTGTTGCTAATAATTAATTTTTTATTGAGTTTTGTTCCCGAAAATCGACAAAATCAAATGAATAGGTTGGGTGGAGTATTGGAGCATGGTGGTCTTTCGACCCTGAATACCCCCCTCTCCCCCTTTTTTTTTGAAAATTTCCTGTGCAAACGACTGTTAGTATACAAAATATTTTCAAACTTTATTCAAATTTTTTTTCAGAATTCTTTATTTCAACCGAATTTTAAGGATACATTGTTGGTACGTTTGGGTAATTAAAAAAGATTTAGCTGTAAAAATATGCAATTAACTTTCTTTAAAATGTGTGTGTGTGTGTTTTGTTGCAGCGAAATATTGAATCGCAACAAATTACGTTTAAAGGTAACATAAGTTTTGGTAGATGTCTGTGCCAGTGAAAATTTGTTAAGTAATAATTTTATCATTAATTCTTCATTATTGGAATATAAAGATAAATTAAAATTAAAGATAAGCTTCAATTGATATATAAATGAATTTTGTAATTCAATCTTAAGTAATGATATAATTCTACATCTCATAGATTTTATTCTATTATGTCCATATTTTTCGAAATTTTATTAAAAAAATATCGTTATAAAGCTAATAAAGCATTATTTCTTATTTACTTTTTATGAGTAAGGACCCAGAACAATAACTGATTTATTGGATTATAAATTTATTAATAATAAAAATACGACTGATATACTTGTCTTATTTTTTGAAAAGGAATTTTAAAAAAAGGTGGAACTTACATGTTTAAAACATCGGTTTTGAGTAATTGCAAATTAGGATTTAAAAAAATTATAGGTAAGAAATTTTCCAAAATTTTCTTTGGTTATTATCTATATTTCAGTATATTAACTTAATAATTCTTGATACAATTTTAATTTGTAGAAGTCCAGATATAAAATTTTCTATACTATGAGTTAAAATTATCAAATAATTATATATTACCGTTAAAGTGTATAATTCAGTTATTTTGTAGAATAACTAGAGGTATTTCATGAAATAACTAGACAAGTCAATTAAAGTATATAACAGATGAAAAATTTCATATTTTACCTATTTATTCTATGAAATAACTAGGTATTCTATAAAATAATTAAGGATAGACCGTTTAAGTGAAAAATAAACAATTATAAATTACTTGATCATAAATAGCTGAAATGTCTCGAAAAATATATGTTATCCCTTTTGCGGATGAATAACTCATAAATAATAAGGGAAAGCAGATGATATAATTTATTATTGTTCAGATTGCTCACATTAGTTAAACAGAAAGGGGAAAAAAAGAATATGCGTGTGTGTTGCAAAAATAGATTATATTTAAATATTGTCAACAAAAATACATGCTGGGAAAAAAAACCTGTTGCTTCATAAAAACATTCTGTAAACTATTTATAAAAATATGTTCAAAGTTTCAGATTTGTTTAACCAAAAATAAGCTTCGGAATAATGAATATGGTTTCACATTTAATCTAAATGTGCACTGGAATTGCTTCATGTAGCGTTGTGTAGAAGTTTGGAAAATGACGTTTCGATTTGGCTGCTTAGCATCAACCAAGTTTAGTCTGTCCCCACAAAAAGTACATTATGCTTCTGAAAGTTTTTTTTCACTTTATATTTCAATAAAGTGAATAATAACCATAATTTAAATCATATTTCAAATTTTACCACGAATTATAATAAACATGTCAAATACTAATATTAGATTATATGGAGTTAAACGTTAATTATTTTTAAAAAATATTAAAGTCTGTTTATCTAACAAGATTAATTTATAGCATGTCTCTTTTATTATTCAATAACAGACCTCTTTTCTTTAAAAAAAAAAGACCATTTTGTCGAAAAATTACGAGCATCCGAAAACTAACGAGATTTGGCCTTTTAATAAGCGCGAATTACTACATTTTTTTTGTCGTCGTACTTTGAATAAAATTAACGTTTGTGATTTTTGAGAGAATTTCACGTTTTTTACTTTTATTAGTATAACAGAAGGGGGGAGGGTATTCGTAAACTTTATGTCATTTAATTAAGATATGTTTTTTTCCAGAGAATGTCTCTAAATCTAAATGATAAAGTAGATTATCCTGTAAAGAAAGAAGTCGATGAGAAATATGTCGCATGCATTTTTACAAAAACTCTGAAGAAAAGAACCGGTAATTGAATGAGAATAGTGGAACTAAATGAAACTTTCGATGGAACGCAAACTTTTAATGTTACTTTTCTTAATCGCAACATTGGGGACACGTAATACGCGAAACAGTGGTCTAAATGAAGTAAAGCAAATTGTTAATTAATTAAATGATCAATAAAGCTGTTTTTATATACCTACAGCGTTTAGAAATTTAATTAAAACGAAGAAAAATGGCCGGTCCTGCTCAGAGAGAAGTCAGAATTTCTCCTAGGTAACGGGGATTTGATTTATTGCAATTGTTGTTTTGAAGAGTTAAAGCTTTTCGTTCGCTTTTTAATGCATAAATCGAATTAGTAAAAAGTATTCGTTTGACACACACATACAAATCGAGAATTTCTCATTTGTAGAAAAATCTATTCGGAAAAAAATAAGTAAAATTAGCGTGGGATTATAATTAGAAGAAAAATGTATGTAGCGTCGTGTTATTTTTATTTACGAAGACTATTCGAACAAATATAATTTAAATGAAATGGATTTCTTTCTCTTTCGATTAATTCTAAGCAAATTCTCAAACCATTTACTTTCAATTAACACAAATTTTTCAGTTTCGTAGTTTCTGAAATTTTGTTTTAATCATGAGTGTGACCAGTTTTTGTATTGAAATGTCTGTATATAGTTTTATTACTGAAACGTTTTAACCAATTAAGAATTCTATCTCTAATGTCAAGTTTAATATGCCATCAAAATCGTTGTTTTGGGGATAAATAACGTCCGCTGTAGCCTAGGGGCCATGGTCAAGGACTTGCGGCGGGCGGTTCATGAGTTCGAGCCCTAGTGCTGCAGAAGACCCACCGTGTAGAGGGGCTGATGCACTTTAAATTTATCGAGAGGCTCAAAGTACTCCCGTTAGTGTGGTGTAGATGTTCGGAGGGAGGGTGCCAGCTCGGGTGTTGTCATTGTCACTGGACCATGGTTCAAAACTATGAGGTCCTTTGCCATTAGACCTAGCGTTGCTGTCTAGAGCAAAGTTAACAGATCACTCTCTCACTTGGGGATGAATAAGCTGACATCGAAACTGCATTCCGGTATAGCTTCTATAACTACTAACTGACAGTGATGTTTTTGAAAAGGGGTGTCAAACTCGCTGCCCACAACAAACATTTTTGCGGCCCGTCTAATATATCAGTATACAGTAATAGAACGCAGACAAAAATAAGATAGGTAAAATTCGTTAAATGTTTCTTTAATGTAATACTCTTTTTTTGCTGTTATTGAACATAATAATCATTTATTTCGAAAAAAATTTATTAATTTTTTTTTACATTAGAAACACGTGGCCCTCAACTTAATATAAAATAGAACTTACTCGTATGGTAATACCATACGAGTATGACATGCCGGTTTTAGATTGTTTATGAAAATTTAGCTAAAAAAATTATTAGAATCAAAGCAATATTCAATCTTTTTAGTATATTTTTGTAAAATATGTTTGATTAAAATATTAATCAGTTGACTGAAAACGTCTCGCCAAAATCACACTCAAAATTTTCATCGTTTAAATCACATAATTGCTTTTAGCTTTTCTGGATACGTTGCTATGGTAACGCGGTATAAATGCTTGGATTAATTTGACTCCTTTAAAAGTAATTTTTCGTGTACTTGATTTGCCTGCTATAAGATGTTATTAAAAAAAATTTTATTGTTGTAATTATGTTTAATTCAAAAGTCAACATAAAGAATATTCCAGATATATTCTTTCAATCTCTTCCTCTCTTTTGTCTCTCATCATTTTATTTATCGAATTCTTAAAATAAATTCGCCTAGTGATAATTTTATATATTTTGCTTCGATTATTTTATGAAATAGTCACTGATGGTCTGAATGAAATCAATAATCATAGTAACCTTCTCTTCCTAAAGTAGTTCTTTTCCGTATTTTTTTTATTTACATAATCACTTATGGATGACAGACTATATCTACTGTTTTCAAATACTTCCGTTGTAATTTAGTTTCAAGAATGGAATGAATATTTTACAACCGATGTGATGAAGAATTTATAATGTTAAATTAATTTAATTCGTTTAAATAAAAATTATTTATTTTTAGTTAACTCTCGTTAATTATAACTGGCTACTTTTTCAGTTCCTACTATGAGCTCACACTCTATATATTTCTTTATTTATTTATCTTCATAGAACTTTCAATCGTTGATAAAATACATTTTAAAGCGCTCATTTGAGCTGAAATTTTATATACATGATTATTTTGGATGGCAAAACAGTAATTTAATTATAATTAATAAAAATTAATGGATTGAAACTAATTATTCAAAGAATTACAAATACAGCCACGTTGGCATAATTTTTGGCGACTTGGGTCAAAACTTTAAAATATTTTTTTCTCACGTTTTAAAGCATTCAGTTGAATTGAAACTTTATATACACGATTGTTTTGGATGACAAAACGATACTTTAAGGATAATTAATAAAAATTAATTACCACTTAATGTTGTGATTCTGTCATATGTATATACATATTTATATTAATTGTAACTATTTAATAAAAAGTAGCTAAAATAAAATTTTTCTTTGTTGATCTAAGTAGGAATTGACTTAAAATTTTTTTTTAATATTATTTTTTTTTGTTTTGTTTTATTTACATAATCACTTATAGATGACAGACTTTATATCTACTGTTTTCGAATACTTTCGTTGTAATTTAGTTTCAAGAAGGGAATGTATATTTTACAGCCGATGTGATGAAGAATTTATAATGTTAAATTAATTTCATTCGTTTAAATAAATATTATTTAATTTTAGTTAATTAACTCTCATTAGTTATAACTGTGGTTACCCCCCATAATGTAGTAATTTTTAAGAAATTTGAACGAAACCATCAAAAGTGATAATAATCCTAAAGATTCAACTTTTTGCATTTATATTCAGCATTCCTTTTGAAAAGGAATTTTAATATTCAAAGCCGCATCTAGTTTTTTGTAAGTATGCTTTAATGTTAATGTATACCACTTTAAAAAGTGTATTATGTATTTTAGTTTAGCCTTATCCAGGTCTCAAAATTATCTGCGTCTAAAGTTTTCTTTTGCTTATATTTTTCTAAACTAGTATCAAGTGCATCAGCTCTGGGGGTTAACAACCGATGGGGCGTATAGTGGTTTAGGGTAGATAAGCTCCACCCACACAAGCAAATTAAACTGCTTTGTGTATAGAGAAGATCTTGCATACAGGTCACCACGTTCGACCCGTCCTTTTAGGGGGGAAAGAGGAAGGGGGAGAGGAACTAATTTCCCTAATAACGAGTCTTCCAAGTTGAATGTTGAAAAGTCCATTGGACATCCCAAAATTTAGATTTCTTGTTATCAAAGAGTATTGCATCTTGGAAGAATTTTGCCAATATATAAGGTGACTTTTTTTTTTTTTTTTTGCAATGAAAAGGAGGATGAAAAAATTACAACTTAAATATATGAAACGTTTCTATTGATTAAAACAAAAATACACTAATTACGCTTACATTCTTTTTAATTATTATCTTAAGAGTATATTTTTCTATTGAATGATTTTTTTTAACATTCTATTTTCTAATAATACGGAAAATTCGGGCAAAAAATATCCTTCATACTGAATTTTACGGTAAGCACTGTAGGTGAAATATTAACATTCAATTTTGTGATTTCTCACTAGTCACTTCACAAAAATCATTATCAACTCAAAAAAGCTCTTTCAACAGGTGCATTAGTTCCAAGGCAGCACAACAGAAATTCAAGAAGAAGAATTACATTTTCATATGGAATGTGTTCATTTTTGAAATGATTTAAGTAGTTTCACCCATATTTTACCAATTTCTCAGCATGTTGATTTTCCAATTGTTCTAATGTATTAGAATTTAGATGTACATTCAGTCTTCTTTTTACTTCAAACAGACAATCGTCATCAATTTTAATATCAGTCATTTCTTTCGATAAAAACTCAATGTAATTTTCTATACTTGACACTTTACTACATCTTCTACACTTGAGACAAGTCAAAAAATACCATTGAAAACTGTTACTTCCTGTGATATTTGTTTCAGACCAGTCTTCGAGATTTGGGAAACATGTTTGGTTCAGAAACAGATCAGTTTTAAAATATTGTTAGGACACTTTTCGAGGAAGGGCAGAACCTATAAAAAGAGGACTGTCGTCCCTAAAGGAGGACAATTGGTCACCTTACAATATAGAATGCATAAATGAGAATTTTTTTTAAGTGGTTGGTGCATTTTAATAAATGAAAGTGGAAATTAATTAATAGTTACTTATTAACTCATTTAGATAGAACTTTTGTTTCAACAAATGCCTACATTAACCAACAAAATTGGCTTAAACAATTGCATTGTATAATTGTTCAAATTGCAGTTAAAAGAAACATTTTTTAAAAATAATGGGTGCATGTGTGTGGAGGAAATCTTATTTAACCCATACTTCTGGCAAAGAAGAAAAACCAATTGTGCCAAATTGCGCCAGAAGTTTATCTTTCCGTATTAGACTTCTGTCCAATATGAGGATGAAAATTCGCCAATTTGATGATAAATACAGGTGTGGATTAAATAGGATTTAACGAAAAAATCGAAACAATAATGCACTTCCAAAGTATTCGGATTTCAGTTGTGATTGAAATATAGTTACTTTTTTGTTTCATTACATTCATTTAACAAAATCCTTTTTGTATGTGTGTGACAGCAAAATATATTTCTCTCTCATCTTCCAACTACGATTATTATTAATTCTCCTATCTGTCAACCATTTTGAATTCGTGAATGCAATGTTAAATTCAGTGAAAAGTTTTCTTACTCAAATCTAAACTTACTATCTGAAAAAAATTAAATGCATTTAAAAAAGCAAAAATTAATGGAAACTTCGGGGGAACAACATTTTTTTTAGGTTATTTTATCAAAAGATTTATTAAAAGAAAAGATTTGAAAACACCTAAACAGCTATTAAAATTTGTTGAGGGTGCTGTTTATTCCATTCAAATAAATACGGTCGTCTAGATGTAAAAGGTAGATTTAAAAGGAAATCAGAAATTTGACTGAAGTAACATTTCGTCCATGAATTTAAATGGCTTGTAGAGTCGAATCTAATCATAAGCACTGGAATTTCACTCCGTACTTCAATTTATTTTTTTAAACAATGCCATAATGTCGAGAAATTTTTTTTTTTTTGAAATTGTCTCACGGTGTAATTTATTTTGGATTTGGATCTTATTTTTTAGAGGGGATTTGATTGCTCATTAGGGGTATAAGATGTGTTTGTATATTTAATCTCTAACTTTTCTATTGTTTGAGAATTCAAACTATATATATATATATGTGTGTGTGTGTGTGTGTGACATGTTTAAAGTCAACACCGAGCTTTTTCAAAAAACAATTTTATTCAGCGAGCAATTTATACGTCTGTCGCTGACAGAAAAAGGACGCCAAAGTGAAGTCTAAGTGGCTTTACCACTTATGTCCAGAATTGTTAAATACCCCTTTTTAATTATGTGCTATACTTGAAAGTTAAGGATGACATATGTGGCTATAAAAAATAATGATCTGGGACTAGAAGTATTCTGTTTGGACCATCTGTTCGGAGAAATAATTGGGCGTTTAATTTAAGACTTTAAGATGTAACAGAAAATAAAAGTTGTGTTATTTTGGAAATTTAATTATAAATCTAATTTAATTATCCTTATATATGTATATATACACAATTTCTTTTTTTATTTTTAAATTTCAGCACTTATGCAGCCGAGTGGTTATGGTCTTGAACTCGTGGCTGCCGTTGTCGAGTCACTATTGCCATTGAAGACCTGTCGTGTAGAGGAACTGATGCACGTTAAATTTGTGCTCTGGTATCGTCCTATCACTTGACCGTGGTTCAAAATTACGAGGTCCTTTGCCAATAGCCCTAGTGCTTGAGAGTGCAACGCAAATTAAAATCAAATCAAATATATAATACACTTAAGCTAAATTAACGAAAACTTTTTTCACTTTTAATCGATCATCGTTGGAATCAAAGTCACAAATATGCACAGCATCATTCTAACCTAACCAATTCAACCTTTGCCTGAAGTTAGCAAAAGAAAAAAAAAATATGTATTTTAAAATGAGTTAAGGCCAATTTTATTTCGTGGCAATTTTAAGTTTTATAATAAAAGAGCAGGTTAAAATACCTTGTGTGTCGATAGTACATTATCCTTATCAACATACGTCTTTTAGGATTTCGCCCCTTTGAGTGCAGCTCCAAACAAGAAGAAAAAAAATATTTAAAATTACACGTGGCTATAGTCCCTTGCGTTGGGAAATTTCCCTCACCAACTTGTCATGCGGGATCTATTCGGGCAGTTCCCAAAATAAAAGCTTAGAATAAGAAAATTCCGGCGTTTCTTGATTTATACTCCTGTATTAGTACTGTGATTAAGTACTGGCTCTTCCACACCGGTAAGTCTGTCAGCAACCTCCGAGATTCGGGGTATTTTATTGAGATGTCCGAAGCTTTCTGACACCAAAGAGTTGTTGCCGGTTCTTCGTGCGTGTTTTATTTCTTTTCTCTTTTATCCCCCCTCCCCCAGGAGGAGTTTCTCTTGTGACTGCCATGAAATTTTGGAACAGTGACAGCTACTAGGAACAGTGATTTAGAGTTGCTGCTCGAGTGGAATGGAAAATATCGTATCCTGATTTCACCTGTCGTTTCGTCTATATCGCCATGCAGTTGGGGGTACGGAGTACAGCATGCGGGTTTAGTTTCGTTCTGCTTCATTTTAAGTGATAGGTTTTGAAACTGACTGATAAACATTTGTGTGTCGGGGGGGGAGGAGTTAACTTTTCCCCACGATCAAAATGTATATAATTTCTTGGCAAAAATCTGTAACAAAATTTTTTTTTAAAAAAAAAAGAAATTAATTTTTAGAAATTTTTCAATTTTTGATTCTTTTTACAGATTTGAAAAAAAAAAATATTCCAATTTTTGTTTGTTTGTTATCAATGCGTCATACGTAAATTTTTTTTAGAAATCAAGTTGTCTACAGCATATTGTATAAAAAGACAAATTTTGATAATTCTAAATTTAATGACGTGTATTTGTGTCCCCCGCCCCCCAAAATCGGTAATAATACATTATTCTCGTATATGAAGCAGGAATAACCCATGGCAAAAATTTTATACGAGAAAAGACGTAAATATATAAATAAGAATCACAAATAATATACATAACAATCTGTAGTAATTTCTTTGGAGGGAGGGGACATTTTATGGGAAAGAATAAAGTTATTCCTATAGAATTATTTGTCATTATCAGGCATTTGTTTTCATTTGTTCAAATATGCTTTATTATTGCACAAAATTATACTTACTGAATAACATAAAACACGTGAGAAAACACAGTAATATGTTATTACACGACACACTCAACTGAAATAATAACAGAGTACAGCCCGCACAAATGTTTTATCATTGGCGCCATTTGATTTGACGAGTCTTTTTCCTAAACGTTCCTGTTTACGTAATTGCGTTCGGCATACGTTCCGTTTTGACATTTTGTGTAAAAAAAAAATACAGATAAGCTTATAATTAAGTACGACATTCACCAATTTTAAAATTGGGAAAATGTTTCCCCGAATCATAAAAGGGCTAAAGAAAATTCGCCGTAAACTGAATGGTGCAATCAACCATACATTTTGTAACCCGAATGCACAAACATAACAAGGAGGTTGAGAATAAATATTTACATAATAAAGGAACTTGATCTCATTGCAATTGACATCTCTCGCACCACATTCCGAAATTGCACAGTACACCATCTCCAGTATCTCCTGGCATATAATGTACATGATTGCCTTGACAGCAAATTGACTTCGCCTCCGCTTTCATACCACGCCTTAGCTCTATTGACATTTCCAGCTGACGAGGGAGGAGGATTGGAAACTTTATACTCTCCACATTGTTCATTGTTATGGTGAGTACAGGCGTTTGTGACGGATAACCAGCCGGACATGAGAATTTCGTTACCGTCTCGCTTCGAAGAGGTTCTACTCTTTTGAAAATTGCAATTTCAACTTGCCTCTTGGTGGTGACAGGTGTTTATTACCACAGGTTGAGTGCCCATGATAGCTTTTCGCTGTTGGCGCTAGGTGGGGTCCTGTGCCGACAACGCTAGAGGCGTCAATTTTGACCGCTGTCACAGAATACATGGATAATGTTGATTTGTTTTAATTTCGATCGCTTGTTTGGTTGAATGCCTGATATTGATCAGTTGGTGGTATTTGTGAGAAGAATAATTATAGATTGAAAGTTCATGTAACATTATGTTATTCTTATTTAGATTTCTAATATATTCCAGTATTATTTATTTGATGAATGACTAGTATGAAAATAGGATTTTTAAAAACTGGTTGACAAGTTTTACTCGTAATGTCTAGAAATATTTATGCCGTTGCAATTACGATTGCTCTCCTGTCAATTTATTATTTTTTAACAGTCAGGTAGTTACTCATCAGTTTATGAAATATTTTTCTTCTCTACGCTATTCTTATAAAAGAATTACATCATAAAAAATAAATGTTGGGGTTTTATTTCATCCTTATAATTAATATATCTTTAAAAAAATATTTCCATTTTGTATAAAACAATATTACCGATAATCGTTTTGGGTTTTCTCAATGTTATTTAATATTTAGTGGAGATTTTTAAGAAACCTTATTATAACAGATATTTTTATATACACATGTTAAGAATTGATATAAAAAAGTTTTTTTTTGTATAATTTTAAAAAAAAATAGCTCTATATATTTCTTTTATCCCAACTCTATTGCAGCTTTTATTTCTGTCGTCATCAACTGCGTCATTAAGTGGAGATATTCTCATATTTCCTCAATTAAAAAATTTAATATTTTATAAAATGTGTCTAAAAAGAAGAGGAAAAGAGCATAATGAAAATGTTTTTATCCTGTTCGTTTTTTTGAAAAAAAATTTCGAAATAAAAAAAGCTAAGGTTTTTTTAAAGGTTTGATTTTTTTTTTATGCTGTTTTCATATTTATCTAAAACTGTTTCTCATTTATAAAGATACCAGTTTTTCTGCTGTAAGTCTTGGTGAATAAATTTTAAAAAGTGCATTAAATATTAAAAAAGTATAATTAATATAGCTAACATATGAATAGATAGATAACATATGATAGACAGGTATGTAGGTAAATTTATAACTTCAGATTTAATTCAAAAAATTCAATTTTGCCTCACATTGTATTGGGAAAAAAATTACATAAAAGGTGCAAATTAATAATTTTAAGAAGGTTAAACCTTAAGAAATAAGTTTTAATAAGGTTTAAATCAGAAGTGGCTAACCCGCAAACAATTTACGGCCCGCGGAATTCATTACAAGTTTACAAAAGGCGATTATGTTATGCAATATTTTGGTTTTTAATGTAGTGTTTTGTAACAAATATATCCCATAGCTCTTTCTATTTTAGTACGTTGCTTCTGTGTTTATACATACTTAGAAGTGAAGGAGTATTACATTGCAATGACACCTCGCAGCACACATCACGCTTGATTTCCGTAAATTTATCGTGCTGCTTATTGCTAGAGATAGGCATAGGCATATTTGGTCATTGCATTATTATTACTAAATTATTTATGTTGGGTATACATGAAAAAAATTGAAAGCAATGATAATAATTCACATTCGGTTCTAAATTTTCACTTAAATAATGCGTCTAAATCTAATTTAAAGATATACCGTAAAATCCGGCGTGTAACGCGCACTTTGAACACAAAAAATATGATCTAAATTTACGGGTGCGTGTTATACGTCGGGTATAAAAATGACAGCTTAAAAAAAATAAAAGGGTTAAAAAAAAACATTAGACTTATCAATAGATTGTAATACTGTTTATTTAAAAAAAGTGACATACGTAATGAACTTAAAGAGTTGTTCTGGAAGTATACTATATTTTTTTTCAAAAGTCTGGGATAATACCTCAAATAAATGACTTCAAAACATAAGAGCATTGCACACTTATATTCCAGGTTCCTTCGTAAAAAAGGGGTGCGTGTTATACGGCGACTATACTAAAACGTTAAAAAATGTAGCCTGAAAGTATTTAAAGGTTTTACGGTATATTTTTATATGTGACCCGCAAGGTCATTTGGGTTGGTCACCCCTGGTTTAAACTGTATCTTAACTGCTTGTTATTTTTTTTTATTCGCTATTCTTTTTTCAATTTTTAAGCATTAAATTTTTTTTTATTAAATCAAATATGCATTGTTTTTGTGAAAATTAACATAAATGCATTTGAAATAAAAGATTATATACGTGTTTTTGGGGCTACATGGAAGGAATTTGCTATAATGCCTCATTTTCACCCCCACATTCGCGAATCTATTCAAGCAATGGCTGTAACGTATTGACCGCTCTCCATCACGTCTAGATCATCGTTTAACCCACGGCAAAGGGGACGATCAAGAGAAGTCTGGATGGAGAAAATGTTAAGACGGTTGTCAGAGGGAGAGATACGTCCATTTATTGTGGGAGGGGGGCTGCCGTGGAGGGTTACCCCTAGTAATGGAACTCAATGACGTCATCGTATCGAGCGAGCCTACTACTAATCGTCTCGGTCACGGCAGCAAACTTTGACAGGGGGAAGAGGTCGGCAATACCTACAACAATCGGCCGATATGTCCGGTTGCAGTTGGCATGACCCTTCATGAAATTCCCCCATATATATGTTCTTGGGATGGTTAATGAGCCAAAAGAAATTACGACTGTCACTTCGAATGGCTCTCAGTCGTACGTTTTGGTGAGTGCCATTGCAAAAACAGATCACGTTCCATAAATATGCCTAATTATTATCGAGGGAAAATATGGCTGCGAGCGTGCTATTCCAACATTAGAGGACTTGCCACGGCATCTGCATGTTTAGCAATCCTAACGACGTTTCGGCTTTGTAACAACTAATGAATGTGTAATGTATTGAAATTTAGTGCGATCATTTTTACCCCACTCTGTATGATTTATGTGTGCGGTGACATTTAAGTAGCGTGTTCGTAATTGATATTATTATAACTATTATTTTTGAAATTTAATCTTTGTTACGTGCTTCAGAAGATTTTGTGTGCGAGTTGAGCTAGTATGATATAAAGAAGAAAATGTATGGAATGTGCGGGAATTTGGTTAAAATGTATTTTCCTGGTTTGGATGAGGGAAAATTTATCAAAAGTTCTCCCTAAAGCAACACGAGGACAGTTGGTGACGGACCTCATAATAATGAACCACGGTCAAGGGAAAAGGACGACATTATATTCTCAAAACTTCTACAACACGCCAACGGCAGGCCTTTGAGATACGACAAATTTAACGTACACCAGTCATCTTCGGTGGTACTAGGTTTCAAACCCACGACTGGACTACACCATCTTGTGACCATGACCACTGGGATACCGTTGCCTCTTCCCGGGTCGAAGTTTTCAGTTTTTTTAAAAATCGTTTTTACAGATATAAACACGGTGGTATTTCTATGATGACCTTGAATCTGAAATTTTAATGATGAATTCAAAATACGTGTTTTATTGCAGCATTATCCAAAAAAATTAACCCCAAGGGCTCAGTGGTAGTGCATCGCACTTCCACACCACAGGTCTGAGGCTTAACCTCCGGACTGGGGAAGGTCGACTCAGCCTTTCATCCCTTCAGTGGGTCGATAAATGAGTACCAAGCTTGCTTCGAAACTTAACACTGAGGGTTTTGTGTCAGACTGACCACCTGATCGGGACATCTGCTCATGCACCTCAGGGCCCAAGGTCACATATACTGAGATGGGCACAGTTGGCCTTGGCCCTCATGGGTTGCTGCGACACTGAGTAAAGTGTCAAAAATATTCGAATCACGATAAAAATTAATTAAAATTCACATCATTTATGAAACTGATTTCAGTTACTATCAAAACATGTGTGTGGTATCTTTTAGTAGCGATTTTTAACGCTGTATATTTAAGAGGCGAATTGAAATGACTTGAATTATACAGAGCTGAAATCATAAAAAAATAACGTTTTATAATCTTATACTACTTTCTCGTAAAACTCTTTTATCAGTATTAATTAACATCATTTGCGTCGTAAAATAAATGGAAGGTGTGTTTTTTTTTCTTTTCTCCTTTTCAATATTTTTTTAAAAATCTTAAAGAACGGGGAAGTGTGTATTAGCATTTAAGTATAGCAAATTCATGTCATTCATTGTAAAATCAACACATTATCTTATATCAATACCGTGTACGTTAGTTATTTCATTTAATTTATTTGTTGTATTGATAATTTTGCGCTGCAGATATATTTTACAATAAAAACAAGTTCTTTATCATACTTGATCTATTTTTTTATTGAAGAAAATTTTTAAACATAATGAAAGTGGAAGAATCTAGCTTACGAAAAAGAAGTGTTTCTTTACCTATTTTAGAATCAAACAAACCTTTTTATTAATTATTTGTTTCCAAATTTTTAAACGAAAATGATCATTTAATTCTCATGTTCAGATTTCTTCACTTTTTCTTCTAACTGAAATTGAACTTTCATTTTTATATTCCTTAACCCCTTATCTTTTTATACATATCCAATTTGTTAGCAAAAAAAATTAAACAATATGAATATTTTTATAAGTAAGATATTCGATATTGCACTTTAAAAAATATATATATTCCGCCGTAGAAATATTTTTTTGATAAATTTTGTTACGTAAAATAAAACAAAAAACATTCTAATCTCTTGTTTTGTCCAGAATAGGGAAATTCCTTATATGGTTTTAAATGGGAGAGGGGGAAAGACTTTCGAATTCTTGGCAAGCACAAATCGAAAACTGGAAGCATCTTGCCGCTTCGTATCTAAAAAATTCCTTCCCTGGACTTTTAAGAAAAACCCGCTAGGTATTGAAATTTTTCAAGAAATAGAAAGTTTGCAAAAACAAATATTCATTCTTGGGAGGATGGAAGGGAAGTGGAAAGGAAAGGGAACGAAGCCAGAGCATTCCAGGAAATTCAAAAAAGGAAATTATGTTCATTACTTTTCCTGGGGCACCACTCATTTTTCCTTTTTTTTTCATTTTTGAGAGAATTAAATTCAATATCTTTTGTGATGTACTTTTTTTAATGTTTTAACAGCTGTTTAGTTATATTATAAACTACATAGAGGTGTTCAAAATTTGGAGAATTTTCACTCTAAACTGTTTACCTTCTGAAGTATTACACAGATTTCAATGAAATAAAATACCATCAGCGCAGAAAAGTCTGAAGGAGTTGTTGTTGTGTGTTTTTTATCCTGGGATACATATGAAATACAAGTGAAAGAACAGAAACATACAAAACAGAAGAATATAGACATTTTTATTACAAATGAGATCCCAGCATATAACTGAAGGAGTGCGCTGCTTTCCATTTGAGACAGGAATCCATTACAGGCGAAAGTCCGACTTCTTTTCCCGAAGAAAATACATCCTTATACGGGATTCGTACCCGAGCCCACTCGGTTACAAGCCGAGGGTCATATCCACCATACTGGCTGGGCGGCTCTGAAGGAGAAACATTTTGAGCCAAAACGACGGCTATTGAAGACGGACCTGGTGAATTTTAACCACGGTCAAGTGACGCGGACAACACGAGCTAGCAACACCTCTCCAAATTTCCACACCATGTCAACAGAAGGATTTCGAGTCTTGACACATTGAAAGTGCATCAACGCTTCTATACGACGGGTCTTCAGTGACACTAGGATGTGTTGTCCACGTCACTTGACCATGGTTCAAAATTACGTGGCCCGTCGCCAAAAGCCCTCGTGTAGCTGAACAGTGCGGCGTTAATATTCAATCAATCAATCAGTGACACTAGGTTTCAATCCATCGACTCGACAACTCTGGTCACGAATTCATGGCCATAACCGTTTAGTTAAAGTGGCCAAGTCTGAAAGAGAGGATACAAAATAGAATAAAAAATCATTTAATCGAAAATATGGTTTCCTCTGTCAGTAATGTCACAAGAAAAAAAACTTTTTATTATGTCATCATTGGCCGGAATCCGACTCAAGCAAGGAATAAGTTTTTTTATCGGTCTTCTGTAGGCTGACTATATCCTCATAATTAGTGTTACCTAAATGTCTTAACTTTACCATCAGCGCTAAATTCTGATTTCCAAGAACATGACGCATGTCTGTAGTTTACTGACATATAACTTCAAAATGTTTGAATTTGACGAGGGGATAGTTCCTACCCCTTTTGTTAGGATGCATAAAGTGTGGTTTATGATTAACGTTAACTGTAAAGTTGCGACCTTCCACTATATACTGAAATGTTTTATGGCTGAGTAAATGACTGACAATTCACTGTCGTATTTCTGTCTTATTTATTGTATTTCTGCTCAGCATTATCCAGTTCACGGGGGAATAAAACATCTGTCAACAGTATATGTAGGAATGAATGTCTTGATCAATGCATTACTGCAAAACTGCACTAATTGTAAAATCTGATACAACTACCACCAGAACTAATTCTGCAATTGGTACAGGCGAGCTAACTACAAAGCATCAGGGATTATCTTGTTCACCCTCTCAAAAGCAGAGGTTCTTAACCTTTTAGACAGCTTGTTTATCTTCTGTTTTTCAGTCCGGGAGAGCGATTTTGTATTGTATCTGAACTGCATCTTTTAAAACCTGTGTAAATTATAGTATAAAACTATTTATGGAATTAGATTGTTTCGAAAATTAAGGGAGATATGCCTGGTAAATCCACGATTTAATGATTATTAGTTATGGAAAGAATATATATATATATATAATTCATCATTTGTGGTATTGTTGTGAAGAGAAAAATGAATTTTTTTCCAAATTGGCTACATGTTCCACAAACGCGATCCAAAAAGTGAAAAACCATCACTCAAGAAAATGCTATTAAACCGACGAACAACCATCCAATGAAGGAGACAGGTTTCAGTTATGGCAATGTGTGGAAAATTATTCACGTAGAACTGTACTTGTCAAAGTTGTCAACATGTTGAATTGTACGATTACTGGCTCCTTTTCAGAAGCAAACACGGCGTGACCTATCAAGGGAGATATGATTTGGAGCAATATGATGATTCATTCTGCTCGCCTAGTAACTATGGGTGGATTTATTAGCATGTTCCAGAGTTCACAGAAATGATGAGCAAGAGTAGATGCACCACGAATCACTTCCCTCTAACAAGACTAAGGGCCAAAAGTCAATAGAGAATATCATACTGTCATCTTTAGGGGGCTGTCATGGAATCTTCATAACTACCTGGAAAAAAGATTAAACCATCACTAGCTCCTATTGCTGCACTTTGCTGAACAAATTGCATGATGCTCTGATCAAGAAATGGCGTGGTATGATTACTGAAGGCGTCAATCCGTCTTCATGCTGACAGTGTAACAGCTCACTTTCCAGGTGCGGTAGAGAAGTAAAAGTCACGTGACCTTGAAATTCTGCCACATCCGCTTTATTCTTCCGATCAAACCTCAAAGGATTTTTTCTTATTTCCAGGATTCAAAAAAATCTTTGATAGGTCGAAAATTTGACTACACAAATGACATCAATAAAAGAAATGAAACAATGGTTTTTGACGTCATCTGTGCCGCGTTCCACAATGATGACACATTCGAAATGTCAAGAAACTCTGGGAAGAATATGTAATTTTGAAGGGTGACTGTAGAGAGATCTTAAGAATAACTAGTAAAGGTTTGGTAAAATTAAAACTTAACGAAACCCCGCCCCCGTTCCTTCCCCCCTCGTACATATTTCTTAAGAAACTATACGAAGTAGTTTTACTTTTTTTCAATTCCTGCTATTAGCTCACTCTCTCTGTATATATTTGTATTTTTATTTATCTTGTTCAAATTTTCAATCGTTATTAAAATACTTTCTATTCATCCAATCAAATTCAAATCAATTTTTTTAAACTTGTAGTGGATGACACTTGATGTTAATAGAGTTTTTTCAGTTATTAATTAATTAATTAAATTAAATTTAATTAATTACTGGTTTTTGACGCCAACTTAGATTCGTCTCTATTGTTGTAACAATGTAACTGTTAAAACAAAGACAAAAGTTGGCGTCGAAAACCTGTTTTTTAGCCAAACAGGGTGTGCATTGTTACAACAATGCAGACAAATCATTCTCTTTTTGAATTCCTACTATTAGTTCACTCTCTTCCTATATATATATATATCTTATTCAGCCATGAAAAAAAAAAACTTTCTTTCCATCCATTCAAAGTAGGAATTGACTTAATTTTTTTTTATATTACTTGTTATATACATTATTTAACTATAAATATGCTCCTCTTCAATGATTTTATTTTATATTTAAATCAATCAGAATGCAAATTTCCATTAATATTTTTCTACTTTTATAACATTCTCATTAATTTTCCGTTGATGTTTAAAATTATTTTAATGAATATATATATAGTTTTGCAATGGATTTATGAAAGATAATATCATGGCTAAATTGCAAGGTGCTTTATATATATGTATATATGTATATATATTGATAGAATAAATATATTATGAAGATAAAAAAAATAATATAACAGATCCAGAAAGAAAATTAGCGCCATTATCTCACAATTTCTGGAAAAATATAATCTCTTACCTTGAAATTTTAAATTTTTTGTACGAATAACTAATAGAGTAAAAGAAACGATTTGGGTACGAATTTTGTGTGACTTGACCGTTGTGAAATATATTTGCCTCTTTCAAAGAACCTTGAGAATATATATAAAAATAAATAAAATCGAATTCACTAGTTTCTGTAGAAAGTGGCATTTTATTCCTTATACATGGCTTTTTCCAAGGACGTCTTCTCACGAATTGGTATTTTTTTTTAACTGGTCAGTATTTTTTTTTCTTTTTTAAAAAGATATATCTTTTTGTTTGTCTATAAATTTTGGAGTAGATGTGTGAAGGACACGTAGCACTGTATTGTTTTTGCTTTCTTAGAAATAAATAGAGTATTGAATCTGACGTTGAAATAAAATACCTTTTCTATAATTTAAGTGCTTATTATCAAAATTCTGTGTATTAAATGGCACGTTCTATAATCTATTTTTTTGTAGCGTTGAGAGTTAAAAAATTTGTTTGTAAGTAATTATAAAGAGTTGAGAAATAGCGAAGTTTTTAAAATTATATTTTTTGTAGTTTCATTACGTTGCTGTATTAACTATAACATTGCATTGTATCCTTAATATTTAATTTTTTTTCCGTATTATAATTCCTCTCCCCATACTTTTTTAAAGTTAATGAAAAAGGATAAATTGTTATTGTGTAATTTTCTTATAGAAAACATCTATTTTCTCGGGGGTATTTTCAGTTTTCATTAGTATTTTGCTTATATTTTAATCAAGTCATCTATATTTCATAATACAATTTTTTGGGAAACTGTGTAATTACTTCGTCGAAAATATATGGCGAAAATATTCAATTATAATTTTTTTTTTATTGTTTATCAAAAAGTCCGTGTCGTTGTTTCTTGTTTAGTGCAATCACTGGATTCATTTGGGGAGAAATTAATTGAAATTTTCCGGATTTTTTCTCTCTCTCTCTCTCTCGAAATTTTCCTAGTAGAGACAGATGATGTGTGCCTCAATTTACTCACCGAACACAGAATCTTAGTAAATACTTTCAGAGTCTTAAAATGATTTCAGGATATGTAAATATCATTACTTGTAGCAGATAATATTTTTAATAACTTTAACAGGAAGCATTGTAGCTTTCTACCATGATTAAATTATTATACAGGAACTATATGGTTCTTATTTTTAATAACAGAAAACTGTAACTTCTTTTAATATATTTTTTCTTGATTTACAAGGAATTAACATTAACATCTACTTAATTTTTATTTAAAAAAAGAGTAGTTAAACTAGTTAGTTGACTGAATTATTTTCGAATTTTAATTAACACGTAATGAAGTAATTAATTAAAATGCCTAACAACTACACCCTGCGTTTAAAGTAACAAAAAAAAATTATTAACTCTCTAAATTACTTAATATTATATCTTGAGTGTTTTAAATTTTTTTAAAAATCAATTCTTTTTTTAAAAAAAGTTTTGAGCATGGCATAATCATATTTTGTGTTAAAGCTATATGGAGAAAATATATGGATTTAAAGGCTTAATGGTAATATATTTATTTAATATAACTACAAAATCAGTATATTTCCAAATTCGCCCCCCTACCTACCCCTTAAATTGTAATAAAAAGAAAGAAAAAAGAAAAAAAACCGTTTATTTTATAAACTTTTGTTTCCAAAATGTTTCATTAAATATCGTGACATTATACATTCAATAACTTATGAAGTATAATTTGCAAAACTATTATCTAAAATTCCATTCGTTAAACATTAAATATTTCAAATACTGTTTTATGACATTCGAGAATGTTTAAATTACGCCGTAAATTTTACAATGGGGTCATTCAAATAACAATTACAATTTTTGTTTAAAACAGTACGTGAAAAGTAAAATTTTGTAAGAAATGAACATAAAATAACTTCTGTCAATTTCTATTGAGACAGAAAAAGGTTGCAGAATCATCGCATTCGAAATAAAATTAATTTTTAAAAAAATTATAAATGTCGTGTGTTTTATTTTATATGGAACTCGGAAACAAAACACAGAGACCGATTTTCCGTTGCCCCCATTTAATGTTTCGAAACTTTGTCTCATAAAAAAATAATCGTTTCCAATAAAATACTCGTTACAATAATCGAGAAAAATAAAGTTTAGTGATGCTTGTGTAAGGATCGAAGGGAAAAAGTATTTTTTAGCAGTCAGTATGTTAAATTTTATTAGTTGATAGGTAATGAAACGGTGCATAACAAAATTTAAGTATTCTTATTTATCATTTTAATGCTTTACTGATCATAAAAAGCGATGGGAAGGACACTTTTGATTTGGAAGCAAAAGTAAAAAAATGTTTAGTTGGACGTTGTTTGCTTAAAAAGTAATGATCTCAGTTCAGTACGTATTTATGAGGGGGGGAAGAGAATTGGGAATTAATTTAGGTCATCTTAATTTTTTTAATAGCGTTGATGTTTTTAATTGCAATTTGTATTTGCTTAGTTTGAGTAAAGCTCGAAATCTATGTGATTTTTGTTTTCCTGCGTTGCATTAACATTTTTAGGAATGAATGGAAATTGATAATTACTTTTGGAAAAATAAAGTCGACTTTGACTGTAGTACAGAGTCCAGGAGTTCAGAATAATTCTTGAAACAAAATACTTTGATTAATTGCGCTGAATCCTTAAAAAAAACAACTACAAGTATAAAAAAAATTTTCAAATGTAACTTTCCTACTGAAATACACATACATTCCGTGGAGATTCGAAAGTTCGAATAATGTTGAAAAGAATATTTCTAAAATACGTTAAACTAATTTGTTCTAATTTATTCTGACTTTTTTGTTCCATAGATTTTTAATTAAAATTTTTACTAGTGTTACAGTTCTATGTGGCTGAATTTTATAAGAACATTATCGTTTGCTCTTTTTGTTATTATTCGTTTACTATTTTCATAACTCAAAATCGCATAATCCTTCAATAGTTTTTACTTGAAAATTATTTAGTGGAAATTTTTTGAATAGGAAAACGTCCTTGAACAGAAAAATATTAGGATGGAAAAAGTAGAAACACGTACACTACCAAAAAAAAAAAGAAGAAAAAACAATAAATAAATAATAAAAATAAAGAAGCTTAATAATACTTATTATTCTGCATAAAATCATTCAGTTAAGAAATTTCAAAAATTTACCGTTGTTACTAGATAATAGATATCAGTACAAATAAATGATAGAGGCTTTTAATGAAAAACAATGTTAGAATATGTTATGATATATGACGAATTTTAAAATTTGCATGAAAATTGAAGAATCTTTTATTTTTTGTGTTACTCTTTGTGAGGGTCTAATATAAATGCAAATTTTAGGTTTACGGGAGTAAATTCTCCTCAAACACTTTAATAATTGCTGTATATGCAATCGTATTTCTTTTAGAGAAGACGGGGATAAAAAGTTATCAAGCTGTCGGGTATTGCCTCGGATGACTCATACTAGAAACCACAGGTAATTATAAGACTCAAAACATGAATAATTTTTCATCAAATCTACACCTCTGAATGAATACACTCCAAAGAGAGCGCCAATCTTCTATTTATTTTATGAAAAATTCGTCATCGTTTATATTCGGCCAACATGTTCGCTGCTGATACATATGTTAATGACATACTCTTATTGCAGTTGGTAGAATTATTACTACTGCCTTTTACTTTTACACTTTTTTCGTGATTTTAAATTTACATTTTTGTGTATTTGAAAGAAAACATAAAGTTAACATGGGATATATAATTCATTGAATCAAATTCAGTGTCTCATAGAGTTGAAAACTTTAATATATGATTGTTTTGTGCTTGTAATTTAAAAACTGACTACGGTGTCCGTGATAGAGGTTTAAAAATGTTATAAACTAATGAAGGTAAATGGTATTTATTATTTAAGGTGACTGCCAATACCTTCGGTCTCATTTTCTTTATAAAAACAAATTTTTGTAACAAATTGAGTGTTTTTAGGAAGAAAAATAAAAAAATATGTAAATACATAAAAATTTTAAATAAATATTATACTTTTAGAAAAATTGGTTGTTTTGAAGGAAATTTTACTAAATTTTTACTAAAACACATAACACTGTATAAAAGTTTCTAATACAATTATCATAATTTTCTTTATGCACAATATACATATTACGGTGCTCTTCAAAATGAACCAAAATCTAAGAGAAATATTAAAATACAAAAAAATTACAGACAATTTTACATAATAGTATGAAAATTTTCATATTTTTAAAGTTTTTTCTTTATAAAAACTACCCTAAATGAAAAAATATTTAACCTACAACAAAACTTATGATCCACTTTATGAAAAATAGCATGATAAACATTTCCACAAAATTTCAAAACGTTATCTGGTTTGGTTCTTGAGATATCATGTATCTGATAAAAAGTTTCTTTCAAAAACATAATTTTGAGAAAAACGCATTCAAAATTTTATATTACCGCCCTTTTGCATATAGTGATGTTTTTTAAAATCACTAACTTTATTTCTATTTCGCGTAAAGGAAAAAGAAAAACTGTTTTGGAGAGAAAAATGTTCAAACTATAAGATTTTGAAATAAAAACAAAATGCCTTATGTAGACGAAAAACGACATTTTCCAGGTATATATAAATAGGCAGTCACCTTAAAGTAAGTTATTAATTATTTACAAACAATACTCAATGTTTCACCAAATTAAGAAACCTTATTGATGATGTTCTTTATGAAATTTTATTTTTCTGCTTTCTGTAGAATGTTAAACGTTTACATTTAATGTAAATGAGGAGAATATAAGGAAAGAAAAGGGCATCTCTGTGCTCTCTATTGCATGGAGTAGACACTGAAGCAAGGGGAAAACCCCATGAAATAATGGATAGATTAATCATAATAGCGAAAGTAAATTAGAGAAAAATGATGAATATGAAACGTTTAAGTTGAAAGGAAAGTTTTCAAATGCTACCTAAAAAACTCCATCAAGAAAAATATGAAGCCACAAGTGTATCACAAGACACACTGCGCCCTGACAAAAAGACACAGGCAAGAAAAAGTTCAACATGCTATTTGTCGATCATCAAAAGACAATATAAGTACAATAACTTGAACAAAATATGACAGTTTTGCCTGCAAATATCATTCCTGAAATGTTAGCCGTTAAGTATCTATGATTTGTGTTCTTTATTAAAAGTCACGTACATTTGAAACGTTTTAGTTCAGAACAGGTTTTGCAATATAGACACAAAATATACTCTGCCTCTTTTTTTTATGATTGAAAGTACATACTTTGGGCCTTTTTAATATAATTTTAAACCAACTTTTTTGTGTGTGTGCTTGTATATGTGTCTGTCAGTTGCGTAGACGGGAGGGGGTAACCTAACCAAAAGATTTTGTTTTTACCATAGAGATTTTACCCCTCGGTGCTTTCGTCTACGTGTTTTTTTAGAATGTAACCCCCTCCCCCACAAAAGAGAAATCTGTACATGCCACTGGTGTCTGTGTAACTAGAATTACCCTTCTGTAAATGTTTTGCTGGAGCGAGAGACTTGGATTGTTTATGTGTTCAGGGTCTTGGATGGTCATTTTTCACTTAGTACTCCGTCCCCAGCCACTGCAGTGTGTGTCGTAAAAGTTTCACTTCTTCGCACGCAAATTCATTCATTACGTCTATCAATGTTATGGATCCTTTTCGAGCATCGATTCTATCCCAACTCAATTCCTACGGCCGCCATAAAATTCCACTTTACGATTCCCCCTTCAGCCCGGTTCATTAAAAGATCCCGATGCCAGATTCCACATCTACAACTCTTTCTTCGACGAGTTGTTGCCATCGGTTGAGTAAATGATGACCATTTCGCACTCGGCTATTAACGATTTGCGAAGCTATTCCAAAGATTTCGATGAATAGCTCAAATCCCGCGGTTCAGAAACTAATGCGTTTCTTGAACCCTTACCCTCGTCTTCAGGAAATTATGCCCGTGGAACTTCCGAAAAGTTCCAGGAACTTTCACGTAATCATTACCTCTCGCGAAATATTTTAATCGAAATAACTAGTCTATGTAGAAGTGAAGATATTAAAATGGTGCGTCGTTATATATGGTTTGAATTTTCTTGAAAACTTTTGATTAAGTTTCTAAATTATGTTTTTAATTAATCCTGACCCCCCTTTCCTTTCAGTTTTGAGCTGAAATTTTACTGTGAAGTTTACAATTTGTAGTTCTTTCAGAAAATATAAGTTATGGCTTGTGTGTGTTCTCTGATTTTCACTTAACAATGTGAAACCGCAACTTAAGAACATAAATTAAACGTAATCTCTTCATGAATAACAATATATAGTTTTGTTATAAAATGAATGCTAAAATTGAACATGAGTTACTTATACACACAGAAAACATTTAACATGCAACGTAAATTAATTTTTTTTTGTTTCATTTATCAAAACATGAAATTATTAACACTTAATGAAAGGATAATGAAAAAGTAATTTTTATAGAGAACTACAATCTTGTTCTCAAAGTTTGAAGGCTTCGGAATTTAAAAATGTTTTTCTACAAAAAAAAATATGTGCGGAGTTTTGTAGTTTCACGATGAAATTATATCGGAATATAGAAGAGATTCATTTGTCTTATTTTTTAAAAAGGGAAGGAATATAAATATCTTAAAAACGAGCAATTATTAAAATTTTCCTATAAAAATATTGTACTTAGGTTAGGTTTCTAATTATTTAACTCTTATGAAGAATGATATATTAAAAATTAATTTTAATAGAAAAGAATTTAAATAAGTAAATATAAAAAAACTTTTTATTATTTTTTTACTAAATTGAAGTATAAAGTAAAGTTTGAGTCCCCATTCAAATTACATAGTAACAAAAACTTCAGAATTCTGTGAACACATAAAATTCTTTCCAATTTTAAAGAAAGAAAAAAATTCGATGTACGTTTTAATCAGATTTCATATGAAAAATAAGATTCTTCCCACCTTAATTTTTTTAAAGGAAAAAATAAATTTGGCATTTATTAATGCTTTGTCAACAGTATATACTAATAAAAGTTAATTTAAATTTTAAATACTGACACTCAGTAGCGCACACATGAATTTTTCAGGGAGGGGGGGTCAGGGTCGGAAGTCAACTATTCTTGTGTTATGCTCCAATACGCCGCCCAACATATTCTTTTGATTTTGTCGATTTTCGGGAACAAAAAACAGTAAAAAATCAATTATTGAATAAATAATTAACATTAATTTATAAAATTAATTATTAATAACAAATGCTTAGTTAAATTTACGTACTATATACGTAGACTTATAATCAATCGAAAAAATCAAGGGCTATAAAGGTTCTGATCCGGGCCCCCTCTTCCCTGGTGTGCGCCCCTGTTGACACTACATTAAGCATAAGTATACATTATCACATCTCGTAACCTTTTTAAACTGTGTGCATTTTTACGTCAAATCATGTGATTTTGTTTACATTACATGTAACCTCAAATTGGAATTCATTATCTTTTGCTCGATGTTCGTATTTTCTCTCAATTTCGAAAAACATTTTCTTTAAAAAAAACTGTTTTTATCTGTATTTTAATCATAAATTCTTCGGAGAAAAAAAAAATCCCGTTCTCTGAACCTATAAGATTCTTTCTTTTTATTACTTTTCGAAAGAACTAATTATACTGGTAAAATTAAAAATACAAATTGTGTAACAGCTCCGATTTATTTGATTAAAAAGATCGATAATTAACATCAGCATCCTTATGTTCTAAATCGACTCTAAATTAATAACTTTCTTGGAATCAAATTCATATCTCTAGTTTGGATCTGGAAATAATGATTGATAATTATCGAAAATTATTCTGAGTGGCAGCAATCCATTTCTCATCTGGGTCCAGAAATTGGATCAGAACATTTGCTGGAAATCTTTCCGAATTGTGTCCCATGAATCAAAAATTAATTATGAGCAATGCCAATAGTTAAAGCCATTAATTACTCGATCGAGGTCACATTGCTTTATTGGCTTTAATTTCGTAGGAAAAGAATGTCATATCCATTTAATGTGTAGCGCGAGTGTGTTGAATTGATGGATATTATCTGGTTTGAATGAATTTTTGATTTTTTTTTATTATTAAAGTGAAGAAAACGATTGCTAATGCTAAGGATAAAATTTTATTATTATTCTTAAAAAGTAATATTATGATAAGTCGGTTGTTCCAAAAATTAAATTAACTATCATCAGTGTTATGATTGATTTTTAAAGAATATGTATAAAAATATATGAATTGTTGTGTTGTAATAGAACAGCTTAGTAAAAGAGATCGAATTTCCTATAAGGCCAGCTTAAGCCAAGACCTAGGGGCGCAGTTGTCAGGGAGAAGTTATGAACCAAACATTTACAATCGTCTAATAATACCAATACTATTTAAGATTGTATTGTATTATTTCTTTATAATAAAATGGTCAATCTGTAGTAGTTTTTAATGAGGCGTGAAAATTATATTAACGTCTCACCAGTGGCACACACAGGAATTTTTCAAGGGGTGTACTCCAGGGTCCATTCTCGTATCATGGTTCAATGCATATTCTTTTGATTTTGTCAATTTTGTAGTAAAAAAACAGTAAAAAATTAATTATTGAATAAATAGTTAGCATTTGTCAATAAAATTAATTATTAAGAACAAAATTAAATGTTACGTACTATATGCATAGGATTATAATAAATCGAAAAAAAATCAAGGGCTATGGGTTGGGATCCAGATTCGTCCCCCCTCCCCCTTGTGTGGGCCACTGCGCCTCACTATAAAGCAGCACGAGGGTTGACTGACCTCGCATTTTTGAGTCTCGGAGGGCTGCACTTTTTTTAGAATGATTGCATTTATTAGTTAAATTTGCATCTCAGAAGAGATATAAATCGTACCGCAAAAATCAATAAGCATAAGTTTTAAATAAAATAGTCACAGTTTTATTCAATTTATTACTTTCCTAATTTCAAGTTATCGATAGCTGCAAGCACATTTAATTGTATAATCAGTTTAATTAGACGAATGTACCACCCTTTCATATTTTTGTACAATTTTTTTCAAAATCAGGAATGAGAATGTTTGTGTGTTGAAATTCTCATCACATCCTGCAATTTAATATCTACGGATATTTCTGCAGGCATATGGGTTTCTAGGAACCCTCAATCCCGTACCTGGCAAAAAGTTTATATGAGAGGAACGACAAAGTTGAATTTTCATGCTTGAGGAGTACTGCATGGCTATTGTGCAAGTTAATATCAATCAACTTGTATCTATATTCGTGTTGATCTTCATGCAAAAAATACGTTATCACAAATATAAACTAAACTAAGGCGCAACAGCCCATGGGGCCAAGGCCTACTGTGTCCATCTCAGTATACGTGACCATTCGGCGCTGAGGTGCATGAGCAGGTGGTAATTCTGAAGCGAAATGGCCAATGTTTAGTTCCCAAGCAAGCTTGGTACTCATTTATCGACTCACTGAAGGGATGAAAGGCTTAGTCAACCTTCCCCTGACCGATGATGGAACTCTGGACTTCTCACAGATATATGTCGACCCAAATATAGAGAACATTTTCTATCTATCTCGTTTTTGATTGTCTTGGCGGGCCGCTATTTGCCCACCTCTGGTTTATGCGATGACCTGGACCTATGTGCACCTGCACGTTATGACAATATGTGTTATTTAAAAAGTTTTTAAAATATCGCATTGAAAAAAATAAGTTAACTAAATAAATCAGATATTTTAGATAATTTCAAGTAACATGTCATTTTGTATTTTTCCATTATAGAAATGAGAGATAAAAGCAAATTACCAGTCCTACTTTCCCAACCAATATCAAGACATGATGCTGTATTTTCGAAGCAACAATGAAGAAGTATAAATACACACTATGTTCTAATGCTGATCGTCCTAGATTTAAGTAAACCGAAATGAACATGAAAATAAATAAAACACTCCCATATTTACCATAAGGAAATACCAAAACACTGTAAATATTCGCATCAATGTTTCATTGTGTTCAAACAGTGTATCATTTACTTTTTCAAGTTCTGCCTTGTTTGATTATAATTCTTTTTTTCTTTTCAACTAAACAAAACAGGTCAGTCAAATGCCACCCGCATAAGCAGTTTCCCAGTTTTATTTTCAAAGCGACATGCTTATGCTCTATGAAAAATAGTCTTTTATTCGATATACTGTATTTATGAGCTAAGAGAAATAGTGTTGTTTGAAATCTGACCCAGATTGGATTTGGAGAATCTGAAGGAAATTACAAAGTCACTGTTTTATCGAGAGTGTATCATTTCTTTTTGGTAATAGTATCCCATTATATCAGTCATAGAGATAACAATAAAAGCGTTGTAATGAAGGCTTTTGACACAATTTTTTAAGTTTTCCATTAAATACTGTGTTTTTTTAATCTCTAATAGCAGCTTACAGTATGCCATGGAAAAAGTTATTTGATGATGTTTTTTGTAAATGGTTTCTTCTTCATTATTTAATATTAATTGTGTTATGATTTTCAACATTTAAAATTTTATAGAAGTGAGAAATTTATAAGAGTAGGAATTTTTCGAGATTATGAGGTAGCACTTGTATTGTGTGTGTATAGCACTTAAATATAAAAATTATGAATCAACATATGTCATTGTAATAACCATTGTGTCTTGTATATGTTTAAAGTGCAAAGAAAGTAACAAATGAAGTTCTAACTAATTTTAAGTAATCGTATAGCAGAATCCATTGATAATCATTCTGCATTCACCTTTCCCTGCAATATTTTATTGAAAGCATTTGCAATTCTCATGTACCACAAGGTATCAAATGGGCTTACATAAATGGAATAAAAAAAAAGGAAGAGTTAAATTGAAGAGTTAAGAAGGATTATATACAAATATTTACAATGAATTTAAGAAAAAGATCAAAAGCACTTTTGGTAGAAATAAGTTGGTGAAAATCTAGACGCTATTTTATATTAATGCCTTTAAGTATTAGTTTTAAGATCTTTCTTTTACTGACTAACTTAGAACATGGAAGGAACACATGCCACGCCATCTACACTACAGTCTTAGGAAGATGACGAAACTAAATTAATCTATTCAAATAACTATAAAAATTAACATGGCTAGTGAAAAATTGGGTCATTTTGTAATAAGTTATAAAATGATGGCATAATAGTCTCACATTAATGGAAGGCAAAAATTTCTTGGATAGGCTCCCTTTATTAGAATTTATATATTTTTGGTTAAAAGAGAATGTACCAATTTTTCTTTCATATTTAACTGTGTAGAAAATTGTTCCTCTGAATGGAAAAAGTTTTTAAAATAAACTTCTTTTTGATTGAAAACTATAAACTGAAAAGAAATATTAATAACCTTTGGGGATATGTGAGTATCACAAAAGAAAATACATTAAAGTTTTTAAAATAGGATTTGAGCCTCAGAGGAAAGTAAATTGTCCATGCTTTAAAATGGAAGAATTGATGCAATATTTTAGTATATATTTTTGTTCCCTCAACCTTAATGTTATTTAATACAGTAGTGTTATCGATTGAAGTGTTTATGAAGAAGAAATGTTATCGGATAATATTTAGTGTTTGAAAAATTTATTTATATAAATAATGAAATAGCATGAAAATTAAATAGAAAATTAAAAAAAAATCATTATTTTCTTTTATAATTTATCTGAAATGAGTAAAGAACAATTATTGTTTGTTGTTTAAAAAAGGCGGTTCTTCTGTGAGAGAATTTGTGGGCTTTGTGTGTGTTTCTAAATGAAAGGGAAGAACAACATTAAATCCTATATTTTTTAAGGTACAACATTTATGTGAAGAATATTATTCTATCAAATGCCGATTTCATAGAAGAACGTTTACTCCATATTACTGAAACAAAATTAAATTTATTCTATGCTTTTATTGATAGTTTACAAAGAATAATATTTTGAGAGCATTTTCTAAGAACCATTAAATTTTTTATCCATAATAGACTTAAAGGAAAAGGATAGAGCAATAAATACACATTCTGAAGTCTGTAAAACTCTTATATTAGTTGAAAGTATACATATCCAAATTTAACAGTTCTATCCGTGAAATAACTTTTTGAAGTCGAAAGTTGAAATTAAAGGTTCTTATCTGAGATCACAACCGTAAAAATCGTCTTGAGATTTGCATTTTCAGCCACAATGTCTAGACAACTTTTAAGGTAAATAAATAACAGGTTGTAAGCAGAGGATGAAATATGCATATGCAAAATTCGAATTATGTTTTTCTAGATTACTAAAATATGAATCATGCAAATATAAATTCAGTTTTAATACCAAATAAAATATCGGCTTCTTTTGAAGTCTACCGCCACAATCAATGATATTTATCTATTGAATTGAAAAAGTAAGAATATTCTCGCCAACGCTTTTTTTTTTAAATTAATGTATATATAGACTGTGGAATTCGTAATGATGGAAAACCGTTCACCTGAAGATCGTCTGCTGGGGAAGAACTATTATTAACTCCTCCTGGACAAAAACGTCGTGCGAATAGAAAATCCTTGTGTTTTGTTTTCATAACATTCTAAGAAGCCGGTGCTTTTCTAAATGAATTTGTGTTTCTTATTACTATTTGTATGAGAATAAAAAATAAAATAATACCTTCTGTGTGTATAATCTTCTTCGAAATTACATTTTTTTATCTATTTCAATCTTCGTTTAAATTATATAAAGAAAGTAAATCAGGCTGCACTCTGTTTTACTATTATTGTTATTGTTTTATTAGAACCTCTGATGTTTTTTTAAAAAAGCCTAAGTTAAAATACTCGGGGTAGATTTTTTTATATAATGGTTTTGCATTTTAGATAAAAGATTTTCCACGTACGATTCAGTTATATCAGTTAAAATCTTTCTACTCTTATGTATATTTTTCAAATGCATTGAAAAATAAATAATATTTGTAAATAATTTTAATATTTAAAATTGATTGTTTATAGGTCTTTAAGTAAACACCTATTTTTTTTTATTTAAGAAAATACCTCCTTCAAAAAAGGACGAGGAATCGAGATTGAAAGAATATTAAAAAGAATAATATATATGAAAATTGAGAAAAATATGTGTTTTTACGTATCGTGACGCCATTTTCTAACATTTAGTTTAAAGTAATAAATCAAAGGAATTAAATATTTAGAATTGGAATATTTTGGGATTTTTAAAAAAATTGGAACATCAATTTTTACCATTACGATACTCTTATTCATTAACAATAAAATGTATTTTGGTTTTCTTTGTCTCTAAAATACGAATTTATGATCGAAGAAGAATTTATTTTGTGCTTTTTTCCCCAAACACTTTAATTTTATTTGACAATAACTGGATTATTGGAAAGCAAATGCGTTTTTCCCGCCTTGCAGAATATTTTTTAAAAACGTCGATACATTTGAAACGAAAAGTTAGTAGTTGAAGTTAAAGTGTATGTGCTTGGCAACATTGATCATTGAAGATCGATTTTTGTCTGAATCAATTTTAAAGAATTTTTTGAATATCATTCAAATATGAAAGCAGAAATAAAGCTGGATACACACAAATGAAATTGAATTTCTTCTTTTAATTGTATATTGATATTTTTCGAATAATGTTGCTTTTATAATTTTTAAAATAATAAAAATATTTTATTTTAATAATATATTTTTAAAAATAAAAATTACAAATTTTTAAAAGAAATTTTGTGTAATGCTGTTTGTTCTTAAAACAATTAAACTGTGTGCATATCCTCACAGATTTTTGGAGTAGAATTCTTTCAATAACTCAGTATTCTTTGCAATAGATAAATAAAGATTTATTACATGTTATTATACAAAATAGATTTTCGATTAATGAATTTTCAATTTTTTTATTAATTTAATTTATTATTATTATCTTTGACTGTTTTTAAAATCATTCCATAAATTATCGCCGTAAAAATTGCATGAGAGTCCTTTGAGGGGAGGGGGTTGAACATACACTTTACGTTTTTTCCTACACATGTTTGGGCTCCTGAAGCTTGGAGGGCCCGTGTCACATTGATACAGTGGTAGCTACGCCCCTAGTTCTAAGCACATTTAATTACCTAATGCATCTGTTTTAACTCATTAAAAAAAAAATCACGAAATTTTTCATAAAAATTCTGTAGGAGCAAAAACATTCTCTATACCTATATATATTCATAAACAAATTTATAATTTTAAAAAGAAGTATTTAGTTAATTCTTTGTGACTGTTTTATATACCGTATACAGTAGGACCTCTATTTAACGAAATCGCTAATCCCGAAAAAAAAAAGTTCATTATATGGAAAATTCGTTTAATAGACATTTATCTTATGAGATTCATTAGAGACCACACATAAAATTTTTTAAATTCATAAATATCATATATTACTTAAAATAAGTAATTTCTCACTTTTTTATATAAATTAGTATTTTCATTCATTTTTATATCTTACCTATCAAAAAAGAAATCTTCAAGGAGAACCAGGGGAAAACATTGTCTATGAATATACTGTATTTACCTTTAAAAAATTTATATTAAAATTAATGAATTATTAAACAACCTACAAGTAATTTTAAACATATATTATTTTATAACCAGTAATTTCTTTCGGACATAGTATGTGTACCTACATTTAATTACTGATAAAATCACTAATTTTACCTACGTTTTTTGTTTGAAAAATTACGACAAATTTCATTGCTCTGATGAGTCAGACACCTGGTGAAACCAATTTCAAGCCCATTGATCACCACAAAATGTGCTAAAAGAGAGAATAGCTTAAAAATTGTCCTGAAAGATATTAAAAATAGGAAGAAAAAAGTCGAATCACAAGAGAAAAAGTTAGTTTAATAGATAATGCACTTCGCTATTTGGAGGTTATTTTACGAAGAAAATATTAAAATGTTCTTGGTTCCTAGAAAAGTTTTGTGGCTGTAGTAGCCGAATAGTCAAGGTATCGAATCGTGGCTGGCCTTGTCACGAGTTCAAGAGCCCAGTACCACTAAAGACCCGCCGTGTAGGAGAGCGATGCACGTTAAATCTGTCGAGAGCGCAAACGCCTCCCGTTAGTGTGGTTTGGTAGTTAGGAAAGGGGTGTCGTCGACGTCACTTGACCATGGTTAAAATTCCGTGGTCTGTCGGCAAAAGCCCTCGTGTAGCCAGACACAGTGTGACTGACGTTAATATTCACTCACTCCTTACCCTGGAAAAAGTTCGCAAAAAGAGAAATTCGCAATATAGAGATTCGTTATTTGGAGATTTGACTGTATGTTTAACCTTTTTCATACTTTAAAGCAGAACAGGAAAAGCGAATACCTTTTACAAGAGTGCGGCACATTTTAATTATTAGCTACCTAATGTCAATCTCTACTCTTCCCTCTACACTGTCAC